>JAVIAB010000092.1:91266607-91831607 GCA_032433765.1 Megaustenia siamemsis
CAATAATGCAGCGTGAAGTGGAGGACGCAATTCAACACATGAAAAGAGGCAAAGCTCCAGGTCCTGACAATATAACAATCGAATAGATAAATGCATTAGGAGAGCTGGGAGTACAAGTCATAACAAAATTACTCAATGACATATATAACACTGGACACATACCTGAAGATCTACTAAAATCTATCTCTGTAGCCATACCGAAGAAGTCAGGCGCCACTGATTGTGAAGACCATCGCAATATTAGTCTCATGAGCCATATGACGAAAATATTACTAAGAATAATTATGAGACGTGTAAGGAACAAAATAAAACCAGAAATAAGTGAGGAACAATGTGGATTTGTGGAAGGAAAGGGCACTAATAATGCAATATACATCTTAAGAACATTGATAGAAAGATCTATAGAGGTAAAGAAAGATCTATATATGTGCTTTATAGACTACACAATTTTGACAAGGTAAAGCATGTGGAAATAATCAAAATGCTGGAGAAATTAAACATTGATGGCAAGGATCTGCGAATCATAAAAAACATGTACTGGCAACAAACAGCAGCTATACGAATTAACAACCAAACAGGACAATTCCAATATATAAAACAAGGAGTCAGACAAGGATGTGTTCTGTCACCGGATTTGTTTTCACTTTACAGCGAACATATTATGAGATCAATAGTAGACATAAAAGGAATTGAAGTGAACGGTCACAACATAAATAATTTGCGATATGCGGATGACACAGTCTTAATAGCAGAGATAGAGAACGAACTGCAAGAAATGATAGACATAATAGTAAAAGAAAGCAACAAGAAAGGTCTCAGTCTGAATAGCAAGAAAACTGAAATAATGGTTATATCAATAAACAATCATCACCATCATGCAGCATAAAAATAAACAAGACAAATCTGAAACAAGTGCAACTCGTCAAATACTTGGGCCCAATAATAACATCAGATGGAAGATGCACCACAGAAATAAAAAGCAGAATAGCCCAGGCCAAAATAGCATTTCTGAAAATGAAATATATCTTATGCAACAAATCTATGTCAATAAAAATGAGAAAGAGAGTTCATCGGTGCTATATAGAACCAATTCTCACCTATGGAAGCGAATCATGGACAGTAGACAAACAAATGAAAAGACGATTGGAGGCCACAGAGATGGGATTTCTCAGAAGAATGTTGAAAGTTCCCTGGACAGATAAAAAGACCAATGAGGAAGTTCCCAAGGAGGCCAACACAAAAAGGGAGCTGTTAAAAAACATCAGAAAGAAGCAATCAACATTTTTCGGGCACATCATGAGAAGAGGAAAGTTGGAATACTTGGTTACAACTGGCAAAATAAAAGGAAAAAGAGATCGCGGAAGACAAAGAGAGAAAATACTGGATATCTTGGTGTTATGGTATGGAAAACAGTCAACAACAGAACTGATACGATGCACTGTGGATAGAAGATTGTGGAGGGACATATTGCTTTTTTCCTGCAGTTTCCTAATGCAATACACACGTTTCTATTGTTAATCCTGAAAAAAGTATAATTGTATATGTATTTATTATTATGTTGCAGTTAACAGCGTTGATATTTTTTAAATTTGATTTTCAGATGTTTTTTTTTAAATCTAACATATTTTAAGAAATATTTAGCATTTTGTGATTCTAGAGTTAACTGGTAATGAATCAACAGTAAATTAGATCAAAACAATGTACCTCAAGGTATGTCAACGACCTAAGGGACATCCTATGTTTAATAAAGTATTTGGTTCTGACATAATTGAAAGAATAGAAATTATAATTTTAATTGGACAGTGTTTATTAATTATTACCTATAATGTATTAATGATCATGAAAAAAGAAAACCAAAAAAAAAATCCACTTTGACTATACACTAATGGTGTCATGTGTTCTCTTTACTATTTCACCAGAACTATTTGCGGTTATCATTCTGCAAGCAACTACAGGGTGTTTTTAAAGTCGCAGTGCAGTGAATATTTCTAATATTCAGTAAATGACGTAATCATCATCTACGTACCACAATTTTGTAAACCACATTTATGAACAAACCGCTGCTTCCTTTAAGGTTTTATTTACGTAAAGGACGGGCACTACGCTACTTTCACTGTCTCATTGCTTGAAGGAAATGGTGTTGACGATCGATTGAAAACAGGGTATTTCTGGTTGAGCATGTCTTTCGTAATGGCGGTAAATATACGGATGAGGTCATTAGACAATTCGTGAGGAAATTTCCAGACTCACAAGTCCCTCACCGAAATTCTGTTACAAAATTGATCAAAATGTTTCGTGAAACCGGTAGTGTGGTAGATGCATACCGATCTGGAAGACCTTCAATTTCACAAGACCAAATTATGGAACTCCAAGACAGAATTACAATGAGTCCAAATGCATCTTTAAACCACTTGTCTCAACAGGTGCAAATATCTAAGAGTTCTGTTCACAAGATTTTAAGAAGTGAACTACACTATCGTCCATACAAATTAACTGAAGTGTCTCAACTCCAAGAAAGAGATTATGAATCCCGTTTAAACTACTGCATGTGGTTTCAGAATTTTATTTATGAACATGGCGCTGCCATCCTTGACGTCACTTTTTTCACTGATGAGGCCTGGTTTCATTTATCCGGTTATGTGAACAGTCAGAACAATCGGCTGTGGAGCAGTGAAAACCCCATGAATTTCATCAAGTGCCGCTTTACGATCAAAAAGTCGGAGTGTGGTGCGCTATAAGTCGTATGCGGATAATAGGACCTATATTTTTTAATGAAACAATAAATGCAGAACGTTACCGTACTTTAATTCTGGAACCGTTCATAGCACACCTTACAGAACGGGAAATTATGGAATCCTGGTTTCAGCAGGATGGGGCAACAGCACACACAGCCACAACAACACTCAATTATTTAGAAAGCATATTTGCAAATCGCATTATTTCACGTGGGATCTGGCCTGCTCGTTCACCAGATCTAACACCCCCAGATTATTATCTGTGGGGGGCATTGAAGGGGAAAGTTTATGAAAATAATCCGCAGACAATTAATGACCTAAAGACTGAAATAGTAGACAAGATTAAAAAAATATCACCAGACATTATTCTGAAGGTTTTCGCAAATATGGAAAGACGAATCACGACATGTCTTGAGGCCCGTGGTGGACATTTTCAACATATGCTTTAGGCACAACTTTATTGTGTTAATACCAACATTACCCATTATAAGCTCGCCGATAGCAGTCAAGTATATTTGAATAATACCATTTATTTTACAATTTGTGTGACGCATTAGTTAACCGCATTTCTGGTGACGTTTTTTCTTCCGAGAGTAGAAATTCACTGCACTGCGACTTTAAAAACACCCTGTACTAATATTTGTTATAGATTGTCAACATTGCAACCATCGATTAATGAGCAGAAAAGCTTAAAATGTTAACAAGTAAAGTAGAGTCATTCATAATAACCATCAAAAGTCCATCTATCAACATTTGTAGATCTTTCATTGAGAAACCTTACATCTTACATCTGTATATTGCTTTCAGTTATATTACACGACTCACCGTTTGCTCCGCCGTAAGTCTGTTTTCCGTAGAAATATTGAAACATAAATGCTTGGTCAAAAGACAATCTATAGATCTAATTTCTACATAAAGTCAGTTTTATTTTAACAAATCAGATTGTCTTCATCAGTTTTTGTTGCCAGAAATAATTGTATCATGATTTGTCAATTCTTCACTTCGTTGAAATACTTTTCTTGAAATAAAGAAAGGTTCCATAATGGAACTGCTCAAACAGCAGAAGCTAAGATAGTCACTTCTAAAGTTTGAAGAGACACTTTTGACACTTCTTGTACTCTGAAAGGGTATTCACGTTGACAGCAGCATCTAGTCAGTGTAAAGCATTTGAGACATCAAGGTCTAGAGAAAATTAACAAAGGAATACAAAAATAATATGAACTAACTGTGTCCAGGGATGGTAATCAGATACTGTGGATTTAGTTGGTAACTATCTCGATTTGACACTTGACCTCCAGCATTCTTTCCTTTGATGAATTCTCCAAACAGAGCTTTTTGAAATGCTGAAATAAATGTATAAACAAAATTAATGTCTAAAAAATTGTCATAAAAATCACTTAAGTTTATATATTTACATTGTTGTGTCATTTTTTGTTATCTCTCTTGCGAAGCCCCAAAGACTGAGTCTTGTGTGTTTATCACTTTTTACCTGTTTGTTTCCACACCGGCAGCCATATGCTCAGGTGTACCTGCCCATAAAGGTAGATATTATCGAATTTGGAGAATTCTCATTTTTTATCATTAAAAGTTGTGATGCTTAGGGTAGATTTACTTCAATTTTGCAGGAAAATCATCCGCTTTTGCAATATTCTTTTTGATTTTCAACTGCCAAGAGTTTTTGAAGGGGAGTCGCAATAGCTCAGTGGTTAGTGAACTGCACTACAACTGACAAGAGGTAGGGTTCGATCCCAACCGACGGCTTGGTTCACCCAACCATAAATGGGTACCGGATATTTTTCTGGGAAAGTAAAGCGGCACAGGCGTAATACCGACCACATTGTCCCAAAAATCATGTGCCGAAATGTCTGTGAAACATATGGTCATAAACACCATATTCCCTATACGCCACTTGGCGTGACGGCTCACTAAAACCATATTCCCTATACGCCACTTGGCGTGACGGCTCACTAACACCATATTCCCTATACGCCACTTGGCGTGACGGCTCACTAACACCATATTCCCTATACGCCACTTGGCGTGACGGCTCACTAAAACCATATTCCCTATACGCCACTTGGCGTGACGGCTCACTAACACCATATTCCCTATACGCCACTTGGCGTGACGGCTCACTAACACCATATTCCCTATACGCCACTTGGCGTACCGGCTCACTAACACCATATTCCCTATACGCCACTTGGCGTGACGGCTCACTAACACCATATTCCCTATACGCCACTTGGCGTGACGGCTCACTAACACCATATTCACTATACGACACTTGGCGTGACGGGGGTACTTGCCTTTTTTAATTTTTTAAGAGTTGTTGAACGGGCGTAATGTGCACATTGGACCTCAGCCCCCCCCCCCCCCCCTCTCACCCTCTTTACCTGAGATAATTTAGACATCAGGTCTCACATCCGTTAGATCAAGAAAGGGTTAAAGTCATCAAATAATCAAAGCTTTCAAGATACAAATTGTCACTTCCTCTGGTGAGATTCGTACCCAGGATCTTCTTGTCAAAAGACCAACATCTTACCTCTACATCACCCAACCCCCATGTACTTCTTTTACCTTCTTCTTCTTTCCTTCCTCATCTGCCTTTCATCGTCGATGGGAGATATAATTTGCGGTCTTTTGCTCTTCTGTTCGCCTCTGCTGCTGTTGTGTTTCCTAGTGCTTCTAATATTAAATCGATCCATCTTTTTCGTGGTCGACCCTTGGGGGTCTGGTGTTCTCACAACGTTTGTTGAAGGCTCGTTGTGCTGTGTGTTGATCTTTCTGCCTTGTTACGTGGTCAAACCATTTTATCTGTTGTTTCCTTACATATTCTATGGCGGGGGTTATTCCTAGTTTTTTTTATCTCAGTTCTTCATTTCTGATCTTATCTCTCAGACTGCTTCCTGTCATTCGTCTAACACATTTCATCTCTGTAGACGTTATTATTCTTATTGTTCTTGCATCTAGGGTCCAGGTCTGGCATTGGTAGCACAACGTTGGGATGAAGATTGTATTGTATAGTGCTCGTTTTGCCTCCACAGTTGTTTCCTTGTTGGACAATAGTGGTGATAACTGTCCAATGATTTTACAAGCTTTGATGCATCTTGATTCTATCTCTGCTGTTTGAGAATTATCGTTTGTCATTAAACTTCCTAGGTATTTGAATCCTCTACTTATTTTAGTTGCCTGCCTTATATAGTTATGTTGATGTTATGTTTATTTTTGGCGACCTTCATGACTTCTATTTCATACATGAACCCCATGTACGTGCATTAATTTGTTAAATCGTGTAAGCCCTGGAAGCAATTCAGCAGGAGGTCGACGCTTAGGAGTCATGACTCTGGCGGGCCCACCTCCCCTGGAGTATCAAAAAGCTAAAGGGCCGAACCACTTGCTCGACGGGATCCACTTCTGATCATCAAATTGCCTCCTGTCACGAAGCTCTGTACAAAGAGTTTCCTCTTATCGTTCATTGTAACTCTGTGTGTTCGATTTGAATTAATTCTTTTTGTATGAGCCAACAATGGACTAGATATGAATATCACAAAGACTAAAACTATGATCATAAACAAAGACAATTATCAAGACCTACAAAGAAATGGTTGAAGGAATACACCTGGAAACAGTGCAGAACTACAACTACCTGGGACACTATATAACCAGTGATGAAACATGTGTAATTGAAATAAACAAAAGAATAGGTACGGCAAACAATAACTTTAATGTCATGAAAAATATACTAACATAAAAACAAATAACACCAGGGCTAAAATTAAGAATAGCAAAATGTTACATCTTCTCAATTTGCCTGTATGGTGCAGAAACATGGACATTAGACAAGAAAACAGAAAAGAAAATTAAAGCCTTTAAAATGTGCATTTATAGAAGAATAGGTAGAATTGGATGGAAAGAAAAGAAAACAAACGATGAGGTTTTAAAACAACTAAAAATGAAAAGAGAACTACTAAACACAATTAGAACAAAAATGAAATTTTTAGGGTATGTTAAAACACACAACAGCCTAATTAAAGTAATATTGGATGGGAAAATACAAGGAAAAAGAGGCAGATGCAGACCAATACTAACATGGACGAGTAACATCAAAAGATGGACAGGTATACCTATGACAATCTGCACCATCAAAGCAAGAGACAGTGGAATGGCGCTCCATGGTAGTCAAACTTCGATGCGGAGACGGCTCCCAATAATGATGATGATGAGCAAACAAACAAACCAATAATATCCCAATCTTAAAATGTGTCCACATATAACATATTGACACAATTTGTTTTAATTGATAATAATTAATATTGTGGTACAAATATAATACAATCTTCATTCCAACGTTATACTACCAATGCCAGGAAACAGCCTTAGAGACAAGATCAGAAATGAAGAACTAAGAAAAAAGCTAGGAATAGCCCCCGTCATAGAATATAAAATAAAAACAACAGATAAAATGGTTTGGCCATGTGACAAGGCAGAGTGACCAAAACACAACACAACGAGCCCTCAACAAACGTTGCGAGAACGCCAGACCCAAGGGTCGACCACGTAAAAGAAGGATCGCCGGAATATTTGAAGCACAAGAAGACATAACAGCAGAAGAGCCAAATCCCACAAATTATATCTCTCGTTGACGCTGAAAGGCAAACAAGAAGGAAAGAAGAAGAGAATATCGTGGTAATGGAGAACTTACTTAACTCTGAGGTCTTGCCATCTATGTTGAAGGTGCTGTCATTTTCACAAGACATGGCATCAGTTTCCATTGCTATCTCCCTGATTAAAAGACAAAGTTGATATAATTACTTTATTTTGTAGCACTCCTGTTTTTGAACTAATTTTTTTACATGAAAAATTATTTTAATGATCAGACCACAGATATGTTTGATCATAACTGAATACAAGGGCAACATATTAAAGAGAGGTAATTCATGGATAAACCGGGTTAAGGATATTGTCAAATTCGCCTGTGAGTTGTCTAAAGCTATTCCTGGAACAGAATCGATGCATGTCCCTTCAGAACTTGAAACCATTTTCTCTGTCATTGCCACATTAAATAGAGAATGCAGAGAACAGAATTTGATTGCATTTTATGCAGAAGTCAATGCCCTCATTTGCGAAAACTGCAGTGATATGGACATCCTGGTCTACACAGCTGGTTTTGTGGTACGTCATCAACAGTGTTTGGACATTCACTGCCTGATTGAATGGCAGAACTATTCACCTGGATAGAGGCGCCTACGCCATGATGACCAGTAGTTTGACAATGGAAATAATGGCACTAACGAAGGGTTTTAATTGTTTGAGGACTCGAGCATGTATTCCTAGAAGTAAGCTGAGGGACTCAATGAATCAACATCATCATCGAGTGCCGTCTCTGCAACGAAGGTTGGCTACCATGGAGCGTCATTCTGCTCTGTCTCTTGCTTTGATGTGCAGGTTGTCATAGGCTGATTTGCCCATCATTTGACGCTACTTCTTGGTCTGCCTCTGCCTCTTTTACCTTGTATTTTCCCCTCCAGGATTACTTTTAGTAGGCTGTTGTGTCTTTTAACATGGCCCAAAAATCGCATTTGTCTTGTTTGAATTGTGTTTAGTAGTTCTCTTTTCATTTTTAGTTGTTATTACGACTTCGTCGTTTGTTTTCTTTTCCTTCCATCCAATTCTACATATTCTTCTATATATCCACATTTCAAAGGCTTCAATTCTCTGTTCTGTTTTCTTGTCTAATGTCCATGTTTCTGCACCATATAGAAATATTGAGAAGATGTAACATTTTGCTATTCTTAGTTTTAGCCCTGGTGTTATTTGTTTTGATGTTAGTATGTTGTTCATGGCATTAAAATTACTTTTTGCCATTCCTATTCTTTTGTTTATTTCAGTTGTACATTTTCCATCACTGGTTATAGTATGTCCAAGGTAGTTGTAGTTCTGAACTGTCTCCAGGTCTATTTCTTCAATTTGATATCCATTTGTGGGTTTTGAGTATTTCCTTTGTTTATGATCATAGTTTTAGTCTTTTTGATATTCATATCTAGTTCATAATTTTTGCTTATCATGTTTATTTCATTAAGTAATTGTTGTAGATCTTTAGGATTTTCTGCTAGTAGTACAGTATCATCAGCATATCTTAGGTTATTGATTATCTTTCCATTAATTTTATTTTGCCAGTTGTAACCAAATATTCCAACTTTCCTCTTCTCATGATGTGCCCGAAAAATGTTGATTGCTTCTTTCTGATGTTTTTTAATTGCTCCCTTTTTCTGTTGGCCTCTTTGAGAACTTCCTCATTGGTCTTTTTAATTGTCCAGGGAACTTTCAACATTCTTCTGAGAAATCCCATCTCTGTGACCTCCAATCGTCTTTTCATTTGTTTGTCTACTGTCCATGATTCGCTTCCATAGGTGAGAATTGGTTCTATATAGCACCGATGAACTCTCTTTCTCATTTTTATTGTATAGATTACATATTAGTCGTATGTCCCTGTCATCTAGATGTATCTCTTGTATGCATTCTATAAGTTATTTGTTGTGTACTCTATCAAAAGCTTTGGTGTAGTCTATGAAGCAGGCATATATTGGTTTGTTTACTTCTGTGTTCTTTTCAATTAATGTTCTCATGCAGAATATGACTTCTTTTGTCCAGCTATTTTCTCTAAATCCAATTTGCTGCTCATCTAATTCAATATTGATTTTATTCTGAATCCTTCCTTGTATAACTTTTAGCAAGATTTTTGTAACATGGCTCATTAGGCTTATTGTTCTAAAGTCAATGCATTCAACTGCACCATTCTTTTTAGGCAATGCAACGAAAGTTGATGTTTTTAGTTCATTTGGTATGTATCCTGTGTGGTATATGTCGTTGCATATGTCTGTAATCATTTCAATGCCAAACATCTTCTAGTGCCTGTATCATCTCTATCTGTATCCTGGCAGGTCCTGCTGCTTTTCCCCTTTTCATTGTTTTTATAGCTTTTTCCACCTCAGATTTTAAGATTTTATAGCCTGATGTACATTTTATAACTGGTTTCTTGTCCCTTTGATCATGAAATAGTTCTGTTATATATTCCTGCCATCTATCTATAATATCTATATTGTCTGTTAGCACTTTTCCTTTTTTGTCTGCAATGTATCCACCTTCTGTGGCTTTTTATTTTTATTAGTCATTCTCATTATTTCTGTGTGCATTCCTCTTAAGTCTTGTTTGCTTTCCATAGTTTCTATTTCTATACATTTTTGGCTGAGCCAGTCTTCTTTTGCCTTTTTGCACGTTTTGCGTATTTCATTATCTATTTTATTGTATTGGGCAGTGTTCTTCGCTTGTCTCCTTTCTTCCATTTTTTCTAAGATGGTGTTAGTTATCCATTTATGTTTTTTGTTCTTTTCTCTTTTTGGTAAGGTGTCGCAGGTTTCTTGTATGCTTTTCTTTATGCATTGCCATTTGGTTGCTACTTGTTCATCAGGATTTTCTCTTCTGTATTGCTCAACTCCTTCTTCTAGCAGCTTCTGGTATGTGTACTTTACTTGTATTGTATAGGTATCTTTAACATCTTTTTGATTTAAAGCTGTTATATCGAGTGGATTTGTTGATGAATTAGACTTTTGCTTGTTTCTCTTTAGTTTGATTTTCATTTTAATCATTACAGGATTGTGATCTGAATCTGCTCCTGGGTAGGTTTTGGCTTTCTTTGCGCTTTTACGGAACCTTTCTTTTATCATTATGTAATCTATTTGATTCCTCTTCTTATCTCCAGGGCTTTTCCATGTGTATAGTTTCCTTTTCTCTTGCTCAAAGTAGGTGTTACATATTATCAGCCTGTTTTCTTCACAGAATTGCATTAATCTTTCTCCTCTGTCATTTTTTTTCCTAAACCATGATTTCCTATAATGGTTTTATATCTACTTTTTCCTACTTTAGCGTTCATGTCACTCATTACAATCAAGATGTCCGAAGATTTCACTTGCTTCATAACTGTATTTAGATCTTCATAGTATGTCTCTATTTGTTCATCTGTGTAGTCTTGAGTAGGTGCATATCTGTATTATTGCTATGTTGAATGGTTTTGCTTTCAACTTGAGTAGTATAATCCTATCACTGTATGTCCAGTGGGTACTTATATATTTTTGTAGCTCTCTTTTTATCAGTATTCCTACCTCCCTTTGATGTTCTGTTGTGTTTCCTGAGTATATAAATGTATATTTTTCGTCCTCTATGTAACCACATTATTTCCATCTTGTCTCTAATATGCCTACGATATCTATATTTATTCGTTATGCTTCTTGGATCAGATTTTCCAATTTCCCTTCTTGATATAGAGTCCTAATATTCCATGTACTTATTTAAGATCTTTTCTCCGACATAAGTTCGAATTCCTCTCCATGGTTTCCTCTGGACTAGTACGTGATGAGGCTCCAATCTCGTTCACGGTGGTCAGCCACATTTGTCTTTCGTGGTCCTGAACCTGCCTCTTGTGTACCAAACACTTTGCTGTTTTCGGTTTCTGGGCCGTTGGTCATTTCTGACTCTTCCGCCCCATCCACCGTTGCAGACTTTGTACAATTAGGAATACACATTTCCGTCTGCCTGGCGCGACAGTGAAAAACAATGACCTATCACCGATAGGTCAGTCTCGAATGAAAAGAAGATAAATACCCACTTAACAATGAGAATTTCCATCTTCCACCAGCCTGTCAGAAGTTAAACAACCACAACAGGCATGAGCAGAATATTAATCCCAAGAATCACACCGCGTGTAACCGGCGTATTTCGAAACAACACACGCTGTCACGGAAAACGCTGTCCACACACGGATGCCATCACTCAATGAATATGATCCGTAAAGTAGAGTCAGGCTTACTTTTTTCTTCAATAGCTGGGGAAATACGGAGATCCAAGACTTGCAGTATCACCTTATGTGTTCCAGAGTCATGCTGGCGTTGAAGGAATCAACAGAACACAGACTGGCCAGTTCGGCAATATTAGTTGATTGACAGCATCTGATCCGGTAAATATCATTTACAATCTACGAGAGATAAGTAAAACAAGAAACTTTGACAGAAGTGCAAATGTGTGGTTATCTAGACTGTGTTCACTTGCAGTGAAGACCGGAGTAGTGATGGAGAGAGATTTGTGTGGGTGAAATCGGCTAGAAGTCGCCAAGTATTTGTCGGCTTGAAAGGGGAACAGGGTCGATGTGAGTCGGCCACCCTTGGCAGCGGGTGAGGGTAGGCAGGTCCCTGTGTGACGTCACTGTTGTAGTTTGGTGGTGAGGGCACTGAAGATGGGTGAATTAGAAATAAATAGTAATGTTATTTTTTACGTTCTTTTTAAGTGTGGGAAGGGAGGGGGTCCTTTGTCCTGTTGAGAGGGCGACCTTTCGTGGCTTGGTGACGTCATGTGTGTTTATAGAAGGAAATGTTATACTTTTAATCCCCCACTTCTGGGTCCCAGCTGCGTCGTGACGTCAGCGGCCTGACTTGACCTTGCTGACCTCCTACGTGTTTATAAACTATTTTCCTATTTGTTTTATTTTTTTTTTTAATGGCGGAGGTTTTTTTTTTTTAATCGGATACAAAAGGAATTAATTGATTTATATTACAGACTCGTAAATTTGTTTTTTTTTTTCTTATCGTGATTTAAATTTCTGTATAGAGACTAGAAGGAAAATGTTTATTGCTCTGTTAATGGTTACATTTAAGCGGCACACACACACACACACACACATATATATATAACCATACTCAAATCACGAACAAAGACTAAATGTCTTCCACATAAGATATCTCGCAGAATAATGCACATCAGATGACAGGTTAAAGTAACCAACCTAACTGTCCTGCAACATACTGAGACCCCAACGTCCATGTCGATGCTCAGATGACGAAGACTAAGATGGCTGGGGCACGTCCAGCGAATGGAAGAAAAACGTCACCCAAGCAAATACTATATGGTGAACTAACACACGGAAAAATACAAATCGGCAGACCTAAACTACGATATAGAGATATATGTAATTCGTCTCTGAATGACTTCTTCATCTGTGAAAATGACTAGGAACATCTGGCAAGTGATCGCACATCATGGAGAGCATGTATGAGGAATGGTATAGCATCATTTGAGACTGTGCAATACACACTTACATACAAAGGAATTTTGCAGAGTGGTAAATAGCGATATTAGGGTAAATACATAGAGAATAGAAGGAAAATGATTTATTAACCTATGGCCATCGTCCGATAATAATCTGCGTTACTGGCGTCCTTTCGTGGTGTTTCATGGCAGCATTTCCTGACATAAAATGATGACATCATAAGGTACCACACACTAACATATACACACTATTCTCTCTTTACGTACTAAAAAATATATGTAAGAAAATATAATAAGTATGGATCTTATAATTTATTTAAACAAATATGTTTACATATTAGACTATAAGTTTGAATTTTAATAAAACAAATATATTGGACAAATCACATGGTATATCATATCTTACACAGACATCAATTAAATAAATAATCAATCTTACAGAGACAACAATTAAATAAATAACGTTTGTATATATAATTGAATTTGTACAATGATTGTGACGGATGATAACTATGGTTATTAAATAGTACAAGCAGATACGTGAGGAATAATATAGTTTAATAAACACCACTAAACAAAGCAAAAGTATATATTACACTGACAAAATATCAACAAGTCATTTTATAGCGCTTTAGTTTCCAATTTGAGCGGTCCTCTACGTTCGTGTGGCGGGGAAGGACTGCAGAATTTAATACGTCTCGGTTCATTGCTGTTATTGATAACACAAGAGCTAACCAACCTGATAGCGCCGAGTCCAGGATTAATTCGCTTGAGAGTTGAGATTGTAAGATAATCTGAAGGGTCCCTCTACGGGTGCTGAAGCCTTGTATTAACGGCAGGAGCAGCGAGCGAACAATCATCCTCAGTGGCCGTTTGTACCACACTCTGAGACACACCCACAGTGGCCGTTTGTACCACACTCTGAGAGAATTATAGACATACCCACAGTGGTCGTTTGTACTACACTCTGAGAGAATTGTAGACACACCCACAGTGGCCGTTTGTACCACACTCTGAGAATTGTAGACACACCCACAGTGGTTGTTTGTACCACACTCTGAGAGAATTGTAGACACACCCACAGTGGTTGTTTGTACCACACTCTGAGAGAATTGTAGACACACCCACAGTGGTCGTTTGTACCACACTCTGAGAGAATTGTAGACACACCCACAGTGGCCGTTTGTACCACACTCTGAGAGAATTGTAGACACACCTACAGTGGTTGTTTGTACCACACTCTGAGAGAATTGTAGACACACCCACAGTGGCCGTTTGTACCACACTCTGAGAGAATTGTAGACACACCCACAGTGGTTGTTTGTACCACACTCTGAGAGAATTGTAGACACACCCACAGTGGCCGTTTGTACCACACTCTGAGAGAATTGTAGACACACCCACAGTGGCCGTTTGTACCACACTCTGAGAGAATTGTAGACACACCCACAGTGGCCGTTTGTACCACACTCTGAGAGAATCGTAGACACACCCACAGTGGCCGTTTGTACCACACTCTGAGAGAATTGTAGACACACCCACAGTGGTCGTTTGTAGTCTGTCACACTCTGAGAGAATTGTAGACACACCCACAGTGGCCGTTTGTACCACACTCTGAGAGAATTGTAGACACACCCACAGTGGTCGTTTGTAGTGTGTCGCACTCTGAGAGAATTGTAGACACACCCACAGTGGTCGTTTGTACCACACTCTGAGAGAATTGTAGACACACCCACAGTGGTCGTTTGTACCACACTCTGAGAGAATTTTAGACACACCTACAGTGGCCGTTTGTAGTCTGTCTCACTCTGAGAGAATTGTAGACACACCCACGGTGGCCATTTGTAGCCTGTCACACTCTGAGAGAATCGTAGTCTTCAGATCAACTAAAGTCTTAAATCCTTAACGTGATAGTGTTATGCTATAGCGTGTAGGGAATTTCATCCCAGTTTATCCGTGGTATTTTCTGACTTTAGATACCCACTAGTGGACAGTAACCAAGTGCACCTAGAATTCTTATTTCTATATTGAAAGGCGTTGTGTAGCCATAAATTAACAAAATTGTGACAAATGCAAGAACGATACTAATTCTGAGGATGATCTTAGGTAAGACAAGGCTTGAAGTACTTCTATAGATTTGTGAAAAAGTTTCGCAGGCCCAGCAACTTTATACCCTTTGCCCCTTCACAGATGGTTGGAAACAGGCGGAAGCAGAACCTCAATAACTGCATGACTCTGACATACCGAGCAGCATCTTTCATTGCTTGTTTGTTAATATTAGAACGGAAGGTCTGGCTGCAAAATGAACAAGGCTTTTTTATATTCAGGGGTGTCCCTCTTTTAACTTTCTTCTTTTTTTATAATTTTGATTTAATTTCTTTTTTCAAATGTCACCATATTGCTTTTATATATCTTCTACATGTGTGACTGTTCAATGAAATGTGTCGCAGTGAATTCACCCCCCCCCCCCCCACAATATCATGGAGAAATGGCGTGATTGTGAAGCTCACTTACAAAGATGTATCAGATTGTAACAATTAGGGAGGAAACACATTAACATGTCGCAAACTCTTGAACAATATGATATTAGAAAACCTGAAAAAGTCAGGACATAAAAAAAAAAAACGGTGGGAAGTACACGCGAGATTCAGACAACATCGATCATGTATTGATCACATTTTCACTCTCAGAACTATAAATGAGGAATCATTAGAATATCAATCTTCGCTTATTATTAACTTTGTGGTTTTTCAAAAGACATTTGGTAGTTTACATCGACCTACACAATGGAAAATCTTAAACATCTATGGATCTCCAACATAAGATGTGAATAAATGAAAGCCTTTTATTCAGATTCAGTTTGCTGTGTGAGAGAATGAACTGGCAGCACTGAGTGGCTGGAGGTGCGAAACAAGGATGTGTCATGTCATCACTTTTATTTGGAATTATAATTGATTGAGTCCACAAAAATCCCTCATGACAGACAAGTAAGAATTTAATGTTTGGTGATACACTTTTGGAAGATCTCGATTTTGGGGACAGAAATAAGCACAAATATAAAATATGTTAAATATATGACGGGACCACGATTTTTATAGAGCTCCAGAAAACATGTAAGAACCTACATTCACTTGGGCTTTGGCTATTGTTTCTCTTCCACCATTTTATTATTTGAGATCAGTAATTGTCTTTTGGGGTTGTCTTTGCATTTATATTTGCTATAATGTACCTGACGAAGGTTTTCGCCGAAACATCGCAAGTTGTCTTGTATCTCTAATGGGTTAGCTGTTTAATACTATTTTATGTTTGTTTTACAAACTTTGCCGACGATTTGATACTCTTGAGGTCACTACAACGTGATGCTCGAGAAAAACTAGATTGACTCCACAACAATTCTAGTCAAATAGGCCTCAAGGTCAACACGACCAGAAGGAAAGTCCTGGATATTACCAACATAGCCTCTCATATAACAATTAAAATGATATTGTGCCAAAGTTACACATTTTCCCTAACTAGGCAGTAACATTTCCAGAGTGGAAACATATCAGAAATCACACATCTCGCTGGCATCAACAGCTTTCAACAAACAACTCAGTAAACGGTTAAAACTTAGATTGTTCAACTTTTGTGTGATGCCAGTGCGAACACATGGATGTGTAAATTTGAAATTGACACAGACTTAAGATAGAATATTAAATGCCGTTGAAAACAAATATCTACGTAAAATCTCAAACATAAGTTTGAAAGATTACATTTCAAACGAACCGATGAAAGATGGATCGAAAGAAGAATTCGTGTTTAGCATTATTAAAAAAAGGTGTTTGAAATTGATCGGCCTTTTGCTAAGAGAAAGAACAAAGAAAAACTTGCCCTTAAGGCATTTATGTGGAAACCACCGGGTAAAAGAAAACAATGCAGACTAAGGGAATCGTTACACAGAACAATTACCAGGGAAGGCTCAACCATGGGACGAAGAAACAATCAAGAAAAAACAGAACAAGCAGCAAATGGTCAATCGTGAAGAACCATGACTTCTGTCCTGTGTGTCGTCTTCGGCCCGAGATGAAAATGAATAAATGAATGAACGAATGAATGAATGAACGAATGAAATATGTTTCAGTCATCTTCAAGTGTTTGCCAGTTTTTATTACTAATGGAGAAATCACTCAGGGATGCCTTGTAGAGATCTTTGTGTCTCAGGTTTAGTCTACTCACAAGTTACTTCCAATCCTTAGACTCCCCAAACAATATTTTCTAGGGGATGCGATTGTCGTCAATTCTTCTAACACGTCACATACATCTTAATCTTCAACTCATGGGTCCTGTCACAATGGATGGCACTAACATGCTGCAGAACACCCGAGTTGGTTACTTTCTCCTGTTATTTAATGTTTATTATTTTTTTTTTCAAAGGCAGTGTACACGTAAGTCATGTCTCTTGCCTTGAATACCTTGTCAATTTTTCAGATCCACACAGGGGAGTGCGAATAGAGCTGGTTTGATATTTTTTTTATTACCTACTAATTAATTTACATTACATTTTACTCTATAACCATTGTATTAGTTTACTGAACGTTGTGGTTGCCTTGACAATTTGTATATTGAATTCTTTCTCATGGGAAAAGATAGGCGTGACAGCAAATCCGAGACAGCTAAATCTTTCTACTGATCCAAGCAAGCTTCTATTCAAGGTTATGAAAGTAGATTCCGTTTTCTATAATTACAGTTTTACAAACACTTATTGTTATCGATAAGTCGTAGCATTATTCTGCCAAGCAGTTGATTACTGATTTTTCTTGTAACTAAAGCTATATCATCAGAATATTAAAAAAAAAAAACAGAAACAAAATAATTGAACACTATTTTATAAAAGCATTTTATGACATGTCAAGATAGTTTTTCCAGCAAACATTTCCACTGCTGGTGATCTTTATAAATGCAGGGGTAAGTTGAAAAAAAATTGATTAAAGACACAAACATCAAGATCATAATGACTACAACTATAAAGGACTAATCCGCTGAAAAGTGAAAGAATTGGGAAGGTTTGACTTCAGTATACAATTGGATAATTAATTATGTCATTAAGGAATGTTGCTGTAACAGTCATTAGTTAGTCTTGTGACCTAATGCCTTCAACTTCAACATCCATTGTTATCAATGTGTAAGGTAACAAAACTTGTAGAACTTACTTTATATTTTCAAGTGGAGCAGGAGTAAAGAGGCGGAGTAGGAAAGCCTTCTCAGAGACCTCATCCATCGTTGATGCAACAATCACATATTGGCCAGGTCTGAGCTTGTGGCGGAATAATGTTTGGGAGCCCGTTGTGTACACATTATTCGTTGTGCCCATAATTTCTAAAGCAATGCGATGAGACCTTGGTTGAATATTCTGTGCTAGAACCTTGTTGTTTCAAATACAAAACAGCTAACAAAAATTACTTTTGCATTTAAAAGAATAAATATGATTGCAAGCATTAATATAGTAAAATACAATCAATAAATACAATTATTTAATTATATTTATGTGCTGAGTGAATATTTGTAAACAAATGTTATGATTGTTCTCTAGAATAATTGAGTACAACTACAAGAACTGACATCATCAAATGTCATCACATTTATAGCTAAAGTTAGCGGTTGTTTTTTACCTACCTGTGCTCCCTACATTAAGAAATGTCATAATCCTCTAAGTTTCTATCAAACCTTTGTTTAAGATTGTCATTAACTCATTATTTAGCTTGAAAGAAGCATGAAGAGAATTTAGTTAAAACCCACACATATCATGTATTAATAAGAGCAATATTTAAGTAACCAATGAAGAACACTAGAGCTAAAATATGTTTATTCAATCATTATTAAGCTAACCACCCAAAACAAGAAAGAAAAGTATTTACCCAGATATGTAGTTATATTATTTCAGCCACTCATAAGTGCAACCACTTTGTACTCTATTCAAACTAAAATGTGCACTATTTATTTTAATATAAATATTAGTTATACAATAATATATTCCAATCCAACAATAAGCGTTCAGTTTTACCTTGAACACATCACATCTGACAAAGATCACGTCTGTTTTTCTTGCCTTAGATTGTTGCAAAATCTGGACAACCAGGGGCAAGTAATCATTGTCTACAAGTCCTGCAACATACTCATACAAAGTAGAACGCAATGAAGAAATAGCTTAGAATATTATGAAGTATAAATTAGAATCACCAGCTTGTCACCTCTGATGAATTCCCTAGAGACTAGGACTTCAATTTTTCGTGTTAATCCGTTTTTTTCCTGGCAGCCGTGTGTACAGGGTTCCCTCATCGCACAGGCAGATAACTTCGTCTTCGGAGGTACTAATTTTTTAGATAGATGTGTAATTGGCGTTTCAAGCCGGACCTCGCTGCTGAGACCAGGGGTGGTTGCAGCAGAGAGAAATCACAACCAACTGATTCAGCAGGGATTTTAACTCACAACCTCTCTGTCTCGAGACAGGCGTCTTGCCTCAAGACCAACCAGTCACTCATGTAAATTAGAATGTGATAAAGCATAATAAAGTCAAATTAGTCCTATTATATAGCTGTGAAACAGGGAGAACAACAAAAATGACAATCACCAAAATAAAGAACTTCATTAATGGATGCTTGCGCAGAATAAAAGGATCGAAATGGCAGGACGAAATTACTAACATAGAATAATGAGAAAGTTCCAGTCAAATACCAGTTGACAAAGATATACAATTAAAGACGATGACACTGAAAAAGGACACACACTGCGAACCAGGGGAGGAGGCAATGAGGAAGACCAACGTATTCAACGTATAGACATGTGGAAACTGAGATGAAGATGATGGGAATGACTTGAAACGATCTTAAAATAATGACAAGAAATAGAACGGCTTAGAAAGTGTTTGTTGAAGATCTATGCTCCACAGTGAGCGAAAACAAAGAAGTTAAGAATTATAATAAAAATAAGAAAGAAAATCTCAGACTATATACCAGTATATGACAAAAAAATAGAGGGAAACAAATGTTATTTGTATAAATGTACTTTCTTTTAACTGGTTCAGGAAAGAAAACCTATTACCTATGTCAAGTTAAAACCAAGGCAGGTTTACAAAGTAAAAAAAAATAAATAAAACAGTGATAAAGTCTCTAACCTTTCTGAATCTAACAGAACGAAGTTGTATGAGCCAACAATGGACTAGATATGAATATCACAAAGACTAAAACTATGATCATAAACAAAGACAATTATCAAGACCTACAAAGAAATGGTTGAAGGAATACACCTGGAAACAGTACAGAACTACAACTACCTGGGACACGATATAACCAGTGATGAAACATGTGTAATTGAAATAAACAAAAGAATAGGTACGGCAAACAATAACTTTAATGTCATGAAAAATATACTAACATAAAAACAAATAACACCAGGGCTAAAATTAAGAATAGCAAAATGTTACATCTTCTCAATTTGCCTGTATGGTGCAGAAACATGGACATTAGACAAGAAAACAGAAAAGAAAATTAAAGCCTTTAAAATGTGCATTTATAGAAGAATAGGTAGAATTGGATGGAAAGAAAAGAAAACAAACGATGAGGTTTTAAAACAACTAAAAATGAAAAGAGAACTACTAAACACAATTAGAACAAAAATGAAATTTTTAGGGTATGTTAAAACACACAACAGCCTAATTAAAGTAATATTGGATGGGAAAATACAAGGAAAAAGAGGCAGATGCAGACCAATACTAACATGGACGAGTAACATCAAAAGATGGACAGGTATACCTATGACAATCTGCACCATCAAAGCAAGAGACAGTGGAATGGCGCTCCATGGTAGTCAAACTTCGATGCGGAGACGGCTCCCAATAATGATGATGATGAGCAAACAAACAAACCAATAATATCCCAATCTTAAAATGTGTCCACATATAACATATTGACACAATTTGTTTTAATTGATAATAATTAATATTGTGGTACAAATATAATACAATCTTCATTCCAACGTTATACTACCAATGCCAGGAAACAGCCTTAGAGACAAGATCAGAAATGAAGAACTAAGAAAAAAGCTAGGAATAGCCCCCGTCATAGAATATAAAATAAAAACAACAGATAAAATGGTTTGGCCATGTGACAAGGCAGAGTGACCAAAACACAACACAACGAGCCCTCAACAAACGTTGCGAGAACGCCAGACCCAAGGGTCGACCACGTAAAAGAAGGATCGCCGGAATATTTGAAGCACAAGAAGACATAACAGCAGAAGAGCCAAATCCCACAAATTATATCTCTCGTTGACGCTGAAAGGCAAACAAGAAGGAAAGAAGAAGAGAATATCGTGGTAATGGAGAACTTACTTAACTCTGAGGTCTTGCCATCTATGTTGAAGGTGCTGTCATTTTCACAAGACATGGCATCAGTTTCCATTGCTATCTCCCTGATTAAAAGACAAAGTTGATATAATTACTTTATTTTGTAGCACTCCTGTTTTTGAACTAATTTTTTTACATGAAAAATT
Organism: Megaustenia siamemsis; assembly: GCA_032433765.1. Classification (NCBI taxonomy): domain Eukaryota; kingdom Metazoa; phylum Mollusca; class Gastropoda; order Stylommatophora; family Ariophantidae; genus Megaustenia; species Megaustenia siamemsis. The sequence goes on from JAVIAB010000092.1 coordinate 91,287,967, forward strand.
ATTTTAATGATCAGACCACAGATATGTTTGATCATAACTGAATACAAGGGCAACATATTAAAGAGAGGTAATTCATGGATAAACCGGGTTAAGGATATTGTCAAATTCGCCTGTGAGTTGTCTAAAGCTATTCCTGGAACAGAATCGATGCATGTCCCTTCAGAACTTGAAACCATTTTCTCTGTCATTGCCACATTAAATAGAGAATGCAGAGAACAGAATTTGATTGCATTTTATGCAGAAGTCAATGCCCTCATTTGCGAAAACTGCAGTGATATGGACATCCTGGTCTACACAGCTGGTTTTGTGGTACGTCATCAACAGTGTTTGGACATTCACTGCCTGATTGAATGGCAGAACTATTCACCTGGATAGAGGCGCCTACGCCATGATGACCAGTAGTTTGACAATGGAAATAATGGCACTAACGAAGGGTTTTAATTGTTTGAGGACTCGAGCATGTATTCCTAGAAGTAAGCTGAGGGACTCAATGAATCAACATCATCATCGAGTGCCGTCTCTGCAACGAAGGTTGGCTACCATGGAGCGTCATTCTGCTCTGTCTCTTGCTTTGATGTGCAGGTTGTCATAGGCTGATTTGCCCATCATTTGACGCTACTTCTTGGTCTGCCTCTGCCTCTTTTACCTTGTATTTTCCCTCCAGGATTACTTTTAGTAGGCTGTTGTGTCTTTTAACATGGCCCAAAAATCGCATTTGTCTTGTTTGAATTGTGTTTAGTAGTTCTCTTTTCATTTTTAGTTGTTATTACGACTTCGTCGTTTGTTTTCTTTTCCTTCCATCCAATTCTACATATTCTTCTATATATCCACATTTCAAAGGCTTCAATTCTCTGTTCTGTTTTCTTGTCTAATGTCCATGTTTCTGCACCATATAGAAATATTGAGAAGATGTAACATTTTGCTATTCTTAGTTTTAGCCCTGGTGTTATTTGTTTTGATGTTAGTATGTTGTTCATGGCATTAAAATTACTTTTTGCCATTCCTATTCTTTTGTTTATTTCAGTTGTACATTTTCCATCACTGGTTATAGTATGTCCAAGGTAGTTGTAGTTCTGAACTGTCTCCAGGTCTATTTCTTCAATTTTGATATCCATTTGTGGGTTTTGAGTATTTCCTTTGTTTATGATCATAGTTTTAGTCTTTTTGATATTCATATCTAGTTCATAATTTTTGCTTATCATGTTTATTTCATTAAGTAATTGTTGTAGATCTTTAGGATTTTCTGCTAGTAGTACAGTATCATCAGCATATCTTAGGTTATTGATTATCTTTCCATTAATTTTATTTTGCCAGTTGTAACCAAATATTCCAACTTTCCTCTTCTCATGATGTGCCCGAAAAATGTTGATTGCTTCTTTCTGATGTTTTTTAATTGCTCCCTTTTTCTGTTGGCCTCTTTGAGAACTTCCTCATTGGTCTTTTTAATTGTCCAGGAACTTTCAACATTCTTCTGAGAAATCCCATCTCTGTGACCTCCAATCGTCTTTTCATTTGTTTGTCTACTGTCCATGATTCGCTTCCATAGGTGAGAATTGGTTCTATATAGCACCGATGAACTCTCTTTCTCATTTTTATTGTATAGATTACATATTAGTCGTATGTCCCTGTCATCTAGATGTATCTCTTGTATGCATTCTATAAGTTATTTGTTGTGTACTCTATCAAAAGCTTTGGTGTAGTCTATGAAGCAGGCATATATTGGTTTGTTTACTTCTGTGTTCTTTTCAATTAATGTTCTCATGCAGAATATGACTTCTTTTGTCCAGCTATTTTCTCTAAATCCAATTTGCTGCTCATCTAATTCAATATTGATTTTATTCTGAATCCTTCCTTGTATAACTTTTAGCAAGATTTTTGTAACATGGCTCATTAGGCTTATTGTTCTAAAGTCAATGCATTCAACTGCACCATTCTTTTTAGGCAATGCAACGAAAGTTGATGTTTTTAGTTCATTTGGTATGTATCCTGTGTGGTATATGTCGTTGCATATGTCTGTAATCATTTCAATGCCAAACATCTTCTAGTGCCTGTATCATCTCTATCTGTATCCTGGCAGGTCCTGCTGCTTTTCCCCTTTTCATTGTTTTTATAGCTTTTTCCACCTCAGATTTTAAGATTTTATAGCCTGATGTACATTTTATAACTGGTTTCTTGTCCCTTTGATCATGAAATAGTTCTGTTATATATTCCTGCCATCTATCTATAATATCTATATTGTCTGTTAGCACTTTTCCTTTTTTGTCTGCAATGTATCCACCTTCTGTGGCTTTTTATTTTATTAGTCATTCTCATTATTTCTGTGTGCATTCCTCTTAAGTCTTGTTTGCTTTCCATAGTTTCTATTTCTATACATTTTTGGCTGAGCCAGTCTTCTTTTGCCTTTTTGCACGTTTTGCGTATTTCATTATCTATTTTATTGTATTGGGCAGTGTTCTTCGCTTGTCTCCTTTCTTCCATTTTTTCTAAGATGGTGTTAGTTATCCATTTATGTTTTTTGTTCTTTTCTCTTTTTGGTAAGGTGTCGCAGGTTTCTTGTATGCTTTTCTTTATGCATTGCCATTTGGTTGCTACTTGTTCATCAGGATTTTCTCTTCTGTATTGCTCAACTCCTTCTTCTAGCAGCTTCTGGTATGTGTACTTTACTTGTATTGTATAGGTATCTTTAACATCTTTTTGATTTAAAGCTGTTATATCGAGTGGATTTGTTGATGAATTAGACTTTTGCTTGTTTCTCTTTAGTTTGATTTTCATTTTAATCATTACAGGATTGTGATCTGAATCTGCTCCTGGGTAGGTTTTGGCTTTCTTTGCGCTTTTACGGAACCTTTCTTTTATCATTATGTAATCTATTTGATTCCTCTTCTTATCTCCAGGGCTTTTCCATGTGTATAGTTTCCTTTTCTCTTGCTCAAAGTAGGTGTTACATATTATCAGCCTGTTTTCTTCACAGAATTGCATTAATCTTTCTCCTCTGTCATTTTTTTTCCTAAACCATGATTTCCTATAATGGTTTTATATCTACTTTTTCCTACTTTAGCGTTCATGTCACTCATTACAATCAAGATGTCCGAAGATTTCACTTGCTTCATAACTGTATTTAGATCTTCATAGTATGTCTCTATTTGTTCATCTGTGTAGTCTTGAGTAGGTGCATATCTGTATTATTGCTATGTTGAATGGTTTTGCTTTCAACTTGAGTAGTATAATCCTATCACTGTATGTCCAGTGGGTACTTATATATTTTTGTAGCTCTCTTTTTATCAGTATTCCTACCTCCCTTTGATGTTCTGTTGTGTTTCCTGAGTATATAAATGTATATTTTTCGTCCTCTATGTAACCACATTATTTCCATCTTGTCTCTAATATGCCTACGATATCTATATTTATTCGTTATGCTTCTTGGATCAGATTTTCCAATTTCCCTTCTTGATATAGAGTCCTAATATTCCATGTACTTATTTAAGATCTTTTCTCCGACATAAGTTCGAATTCCTCTCCATGGTTTCCTCTGGACTAGTACGTGATGAGGCTCCAATCTCGTTCACGGTGGTCAGCCACATTTGTCTTTCGTGGTCCTGAACCTGCCTCTTGTGTACCAAACACTTTGCTGTTTTCGGTTTCTGGGCCGTTGGTCATTTCTGACTCTTCCGCCCCATCCACCGTTGCAGACTTTGTACAATTAGGAATACACATTTCCGTCTGCCTGGCGCGACAGTGAAAAACAATGACCTATCACCGATAGGTCAGTCTCGAATGAAAAGAAGATAAATACCCACTTAACAATGAGAATTTCCATCTTCCACCAGCCTGTCAGAAGTTAAACAACCACAACAGGCATGAGCAGAATATTAATCCCAAGAATCACACCGCGTGTAACCGGCGTATTTCGAAACAACACACGCTGTCACGGAAAACGCTGTCCACACACGGATGCCATCACTCAATGAATAAGATCCGTAAAGTAGAGTCAGGCTTACTTTTTTCTTCAATAGCTGGGGAAATACGGAGATCCAAGACTTGCAGTATCACCTTATGTGTTCCAGAGTCATGCTGGCGTTGAAGGAATCAACAGAACACAGACTGGCCAGTTCGGCAATATTAGTTGATTGACAGCATCTGATCCGGTAAATATCATTTACAATCTACGAGAGATAAGTAAAACAAGAAACTTTGACAGAAGTGCAAATGTGTGGTTATCTAGACTGTGTTCACTTGCAGTGAAGACCGGAGTAGTGATGGAGAGAGATTTGTGTGGGTGAAATCGGCTAGAAGTCGCCAAGTATTTGTCGGCTTGAAAGGGGAACAGGGTCGATGTGAGTCGGCCACCCTTGGCAGCGGGTGAGGGTAGGCAGGTCCCTGTGTGACGTCACTGTTGTAGTTTGGTGGTGAGGGCACTGAAGATGGGTGAATTAGAAATAAATAGTAATGTTATTTTTTACGTTCTTTTTAAGTGTGGGAAGGGAGGGGGTCCTTTGTCCTGTTGAGAGGGCGACCTTTCGTGGCTTGGTGACGTCATGTGTGTTTATAGAAGGAAATGTTATACTTTTAATCCCCCACTTCTGGGTCCCAGCTGCGTCGTGACGTCAGCGGCCTGACTTGACCTTGCTGACCTCCTACGTGTTTATAAACTATTTTCCTATTTGTTTTTTTTTTTTTTTAATGGCGGAGGTTTTTTTTTTTTAATCGGATACAAAAGGAATTAATTGATTTATATTACAGACTCGTAAATTTGTTTTTTTTTTCTTATCGTGATTTAAATTTCTGTATAGAGACTAGAAGGAAAATGTTTATTGCTCTGTTAATGGTTACATTTAAGCGGCACACACACACACACACACACATATATATATAACCATACTCAAATCACGAACAAAGACTAAATGTCTTCCACATAAGATATCTCGCAGAATAATGCACATCAGATGACAGGTTAAAGTAACCAACCTAACTGTCCTGCAACATACTGAGACCCCAACGTCCATGTCGATGCTCAGATGACGAAGACTAAGATGGCTGGGGCACGTCCAGCGAATGGAAGAAAAACGTCACCCCAAGCAAATACTATATGGTGAACTAACACACGGAAAAATACAAATCGGCAGACCTAAACTACGATATAGAGATATATGTAATTCGTCTCTGAATGACTTCTTCATCTGTGAAAATGACTAGGAACATCTGGCAAGTGATCGCACATCATGGAGAGCATGTATGAGGAATGGTATAGCATCATTTGAGACTGTGCAATACACACTTACATACAAAGGAATTTTGCAGAGTGGTAAATAGCGATATTAGGGTAAATACATAGAGAATAGAAGGAAAATGATTTATTAACCTATGGCCATCGTCCGATAATAATCTGCGTTACTGGCGTCCTTTCGTGGTGTTTCATGGCAGCATTTCCTGACATAAAATGATGACATCATAAGGTACCACACACTAACATATACACACTATTCTCTCTTTACGTACTAAAAAAATATATGTAAGAAAATATAATAAGTATGGATCTTATAATTTATTTAAACAAATATGTTTACATATTAGACTATAAGTTTGAATTTTAATAAAACAAATATATTGGACAAATCACATGGTATATCATATCTTACACAGACATCAATTAAATAAATAATCAATCTTACAGAGACAACAATTAAATAAATAACGTTTGTATATATAATTGAATTTGTACAATGATTGTGACGGATGATAACTATGGTTATTAAATAGTACAAGCAGATACGTGAGGAATAATATAGTTTAATAAACACCACTAAACAAAGCAAAAGTATATATTACACTGACAAAATATCAACAAGTCATTTTATAGCGCTTTAGTTTCCAATTTGAGCGGTCCTCTACGTTCGTGTGGCGGGGAAGGACTGCAGAATTTAATACGTCTCGGTTCATTGCTGTTATTGATAACACAAGAGCTAACCAACCTGATAGCGCCGAGTCCAGGATTAATTCGCTTGAGAGTTGAGATTGTAAGATAATCTGAAGGGTCCCTCTACGGGTGCTGAAGCCTTGTATTAACGGCAGGAGCAGCGAGCGAACAATCATCCTCAGTGGCCGTTTGTACCACACTCTGAGACACACCCACAGTGGCCGTTTGTACCACACTCTGAGAGAATTATAGACATACCCACAGTGGTCGTTTGTACTACACTCTGAGAGAATTGTAGACACACCCACAGTGGCCGTTTGTACCACACTCTGAGAATTGTAGACACACCCACAGTGGTTGTTTGTACCACACTCTGAGAGAATTGTAGACACACCCACAGTGGTTGTTTGTACCACACTCTGAGAGAATTGTAGACACACCCACAGTGGTCGTTTGTACCACACTCTGAGAGAATTGTAGACACACCCACAGTGGCCGTTTGTACCACACTCTGAGAGAATTGTAGACACACCTACAGTGGTTGTTTGTACCACACTCTGAGAGAATTGTAGACACACCCACAGTGGCCGTTTGTACCACACTCTGAGAGAATTGTAGACACACCCACAGTGGTTGTTTGTACCACACTCTGAGAGAATTGTAGACACACCCACAGTGGCCGTTTGTACCACACTCTGAGAGAATTGTAGACACACCCACAGTGGCCGTTTGTACCACACTCTGAGAGAATTGTAGACACACCCACAGTGGCCGTTTGTACCACACTCTGAGAGAATCGTAGACACACCCACAGTGGCCGTTTGTACCACACTCTGAGAGAATTGTAGACACACCCACAGTGGTCGTTTGTAGTCTGTCACACTCTGAGAGAATTGTAGACACACCCACAGTGGCCGTTTGTACCACACTCTGAGAGAATTGTAGACACACCCACAGTGGTCGTTTGTAGTGTGTCGCACTCTGAGAGAATTGTAGACACACCCACAGTGGTCGTTTGTACCACACTCTGAGAGAATTGTAGACACACCCACAGTGGTCGTTTGTACCACACTCTGAGAGAATTTTAGACACACCTACAGTGGCCGTTTGTAGTCTGTCTCACTCTGAGAGAATTGTAGACACACCCACGGTGGCCATTTGTAGCCTGTCACACTCTGAGAGAATCGTAGTCTTCAGATCAACTAAAGTCTTAAATCCTTAACGTGATAGTGTTATGCTATAGCGTGTAGGGAATTTCATCCCAGTTTATCCGTGGTATTTTCTGACTTTAGATACCCACTAGTGGACAGTAACCAAGTGCACCTAGAATTCTTATTTCTATATTGAAAGGCGTTGTGTAGCCATAAATTAACAAAATTGTGACAAATGCAAGAACGATACTAATTCTGAGGATGATCTTAGGTAAGACAAGGCTTGAAGTACTTCTATAGATTTGTGAAAAAGTTTCGCAGGCCCAGCAACTTTATACCCTTTGCCCCTTCACAGATGGTTGGAAACAGGCGGAAGCAGAACCTCAATAACTGCATGACTCTGACATACCGAGCAGCATCTTTCATTGCTTGTTTGTTAATATTAGAACGGAAGGTCTGGCTGCAAAATGAACAAGGCTTTTTTATATTCAGGGGTGTCCCTCTTTTAACTTTCTTCTTTTTTTATAATTTTGATTTAATTTCTTTTTTCAAATGTCACCATATTGCTTTTATATATCTTCTACATGTGTGACTGTTCAATGAAATGTGTCGCAGTGAATTCACCCCCCCCCCCCACAATATCATGGAGAAATGGCGTGATTGTGAAGCTCACTTACAAAGATGTATCAGATTGTAACAATTAGGGAGGAAACACATTAACATGTCGCAAACTCTTGAACAATATGATATTAGAAAACCTGAAAAAGTCAGGACATAAAAAAAAAAACGGTGGGAAGTACACGCGAGATTCAGACAACATCGATCATGTATTGATCACATTTTCACTCTCAGAACTATAAATGAGGAATCATTAGAATATCAATCTTCGCTTATTATTAACTTTGTGGTTTTTCAAAAGACATTTGGTAGTTTACATCGACCTACACAATGGAAAATCTTAAACATCTATGGATCTCCAACATAAGATGTGAATAAATGAAAGCCTTTTATTCAGATTCAGTTTGCTGTGTGAGAGAATGAACTGGCAGCACTGAGTGGCTGGAGGTGCGAAACAAGGATGTGTCATGTCATCACTTTTATTTGGAATTATAATTGATTGAGTCCCACAAAAATCCCTCATGACAGACAAGTAAGAATTTAATGTTTGGTGATACACTTTTGGAAGATCTCGATTTTGGGGACAGAAATAAGCACAAATATAAAATATGTTAAATATATGACGGGACCACGATTTTTATAGAGCTCCAGAAAACATGTAAGAACCTACATTCACTTGGGCTTTGGCTATTGTTTCTCTTCCACCATTTTATTATTTGAGATCAGTAATTGTCTTTTGGGGTTGTCTTTGCATTTATATTTGCTATAATGTACCTGACGAAGGTTTTCGCCGAAACATCGCAAGTTGTCTTGTATCTCTAATGGGTTAGCTGTTTAATACTATTTTATGTTTGTTTTACAAACTTTGCCGACGATTTGATACTCTTGAGGTCACTACAACGTGATGCTCGAGAAAAACTAGATTGACTCCACAACAATTCTAGTCAAATAGGCCTCAAGGTCAACACGACCAGAAGGAAAGTCCTGGATATTACCAACATAGCCTCTCATATAACAATTAAAATGATATTGTGCCAAAGTTACACATTTTCCCTAACTAGGCAGTAACATTTCCAGAGTGGAAACATATCAGAAATCACACATCTCGCTGGCATCAACAGCTTTCAACAAACAACTCAGTAAACGGTTAAAACTTAGATTGTTCAACTTTTGTGTGATGCCAGTGCGAACACATGGATGTGTAAATTTGAAATTGACACAGACTTAAGATAGAATATTAAATGCCGTTGAAAACAAATATCTACGTAAAATCTCAAACATAAGTTTGAAAGATTACATTTCAAACGAACCGATGAAAGATGGATCGAAAGAAGAATTCGTGTTTAGCATTATTAAAAAAAGGTGTTTGAAATTGATCGGCCTTTTGCTAAGAGAAAGAACAAAGAAAAACTTGCCCTTAAGGCATTTATGTGGAAACCACCGGGTAAAAGAAAACAATGCAGACTAAGGGAATCGTTACACAGAACAATTACCAGGGAAGGCTCAACCATGGGACGAAGAAACAATCAAGAAAAAACAGAACAAGCAGCAAATGGTCAATCGTGAAGAACCATGACTTCTGTCCTGTGTGTCGTCTTCGGCCCGAGATGAAAATGAATAAATGAATGAACGAATGAATGAATGAACGAATGAAATATGTTTCAGTCATCTTCAAGTGTTTGCCAGTTTTTATTACTAATGGAGAAATCACTCAGGGATGCCTTGTAGAGATCTTTGTGTCTCAGGTTTAGTCTACTCACAAGTTACTTCCAATCCTTAGACTCCCCAAACAATATTTTCTAGGGGATGCGATTGTCGTCAATTCTTCTAACACGTCACATACATCTTAATCTTCAACTCATGGGTCCTGTCACAATGGATGGCACTAACATGCTGCAGAACACCCGAGTTGGTTACTTTCTCCTGTTATTTAATGTTTATTATTTTTTTTTTCAAAGGCAGTGTACACGTAAGTCATGTCTCTTGCCTTGAATACCTTGTCAATTTTTCAGATCCACACAGGGGAGTGCGAATAGAGCTGGTTTGATATTTTTTTTATTACCTACTAATTAATTTACATTACATTTTACTCTATAACCATTGTATTAGTTTACTGAACGTTGTGGTTGCCTTGACAATTTGTATATTGAATTCTTTCTCATGGGAAAAGATAGGCGTGACAGCAAATCCGAGACAGCTAAATCTTTCTACTGATCCAAGCAAGCTTCTATTCAAGGTTATGAAAGTAGATTCCGTTTTCTATAATTACAGTTTTACAAACACTTATTGTTATCGATAAGTCGTAGCATTATTCTGCCAAGCAGTTGATTACTGATTTTTCTTGTAACTAAAGCTATATCATCAGAATATTAAAAAAAAAAACAGAAACAAAATAATTGAACACTATTTTATAAAAGCATTTTATGACATGTCAAGATAGTTTTTCCAGCAAACATTTCCACTGCTGGTGATCTTTATAAATGCAGGGGTAAGTTGAAAAAAAATTGATTAAAGACACAAACATCAAGATCATAATGACTACAACTATAAAGGACTAATCCGCTGAAAAGTGAAAAGAATTGGGAAGGTTTGACTTCAGTATACAATTGGATAATTAATTATGTCATTAAGGAATGTTGCTGTAACAGTCATTAGTTAGTCTTGTGACCTAATGCCTTCAACTTCAACATCCATTGTTATCAATGTGTAAGGTAACAAAACTTGTAGAACTTACTTTATATTTTCAAGTGGAGCAGGAGTAAAGAGGCGGAGTAGGAAAGCCTTCTCAGAGACCTCATCCATCGTTGATGCAACAATCACATATTGGCCAGGTCTGAGCTTGTGGCGGAATAATGTTTGGGAGCCCGTTGTGTACACATTATTCGTTGTGCCCATAATTTCTAAAGCAATGCGATGAGACCTTGGTTGAATATTCTGTGCTAGAACCTTGTTGTTTCAAATACAAAACAGCTAACAAAAATTACTTTTGCATTTAAAAGAATAAATATGATTGCAAGCATTAATATAGTAAAATACAATCAATAAATACAATTATTTAATTATATTTATGTGCTGAGTGAATATTTGTAAACAAATGTTATGATTGTTCTCTAGAATAATTGAGTACAACTACAAGAACTGACATCATCAAATGTCATCACATTTATAGCTAAAGTTAGCGGTTGTTTTTTACCTACCTGTGCTCCCTACATTAAGAAATGTCATAATCCTCTAAGTTTCTATCAAACCTTTGTTTAAGATTGTCATTAACTCATTATTTAGCTTGAAAGAAGCATGAAGAGAATTTAGTTAAAACCCACACATATCATGTATTAATAAGAGCAATATTTAAGTAACCAATGAAGAACACTAGAGCTAAAATATGTTTATTCAATCATTATTAAGCTAACCACCCAAAACAAGAAAGAAAAGTATTTACCCAGATATGTAGTTATATTATTTCAGCCACTCATAAGTGCAACCACTTTGTACTCTATTCAAACTAAAATGTGCACTATTTATTTTAATATAAATATTAGTTATACAATAATATATTCCAATCCAACAATAAGCGTTCAGTTTTACCTTGAACACATCACATCTGACAAAGATCACGTCTGTTTTTCTTGCCTTAGATTGTTGCAAAATCTGGACAACCAGGGGCAAGTAATCATTGTCTACAAGTCCTGCAACATACTCATACAAAGTAGAACGCAATGAAGAAATAGCTTAGAATATTATGAAGTATAAATTAGAATCACCAGCTTGTCACCTCTGATGAATTCCCTAGAGACTAGGACTTCAATTTTTCGTGTTAATCCGTTTTTTTTCCTGGCAGCCGTGTGTACAGGGTTCCCTCATCGCACAGGCAGATAACTTCGTCTTCGGAGGTACTAATTTTTTAGATAGATGTGTAATTGGCGTTTCAAGCCGGACCTCGCTGCTGAGACCAGGGGTGGTTGCAGCAGAGAGAAATCACAACCAACTGATTCAGCAGGGATTTTAACTCACAACCTCTCTGTCTCGAGACAGGCGTCTTGCCTCAAGACCAACCAGTCACTCATGTAAATTAGAATGTGATAAAGCATAATAAAGTCAAATTAGTCCTATTATATAGCTGTGAAACAGGGAGAACAACAAAAATGACAATCACCAAAATAAAGAACTTCATTAATGGATGCTTGCGCAGAATAAAAGGATCGAAATGGCAGGACGAAATTACTAACACAGAATAATGAGAAAGTTCCAGTCAAATACCAGTTGACAAAGATATACAATTAAAGACGATGACACTGAAAAAGGACACACACTGCGAACCAGGGGAGGAGGCAATGAGGAAGACCAACGTATTCAACGTATAGACATGTGGAAACTGAGATGAAGATGATGGGAATGACTTGAAACGATCTTAAAATAATGACAAGAAATAGAACGGCTTAGAAAGTGTTTGTTGAAGATCTATGCTCCACAGTGAGCGAAAACAAAGAAGTTAAGAATTATAATAAAAATAAGAAAGAAAATCTCAGACTATATACCAGTATATGACAAAAAAATAGAGGGAAACAAATGTTATTTGTATAAATGTACTTTCTTTTAACTGGTTCAGGAAAGAAAACCTATTACCTATGTCAAGTTAAAACCAAGGCAGGTTTACAAAGTAAAAAAAAAATAAATAAAACAGTGATAAAGTCTCTAACCTTTCTGAATCTAACAGAACGAAGTTTTCCAAATGCATATCTTAATGCAGCAGATATCGCTTAAAGAATGAGGCAGGATACATATCCATATAAGTCCTCGACGACCATTTAAAAAAAAAAAAAGGAAACTGACGTGGTTTGACAAAATTTCCAGCTTCACTGATTGGTCCTGCTAACACTTCAGAAATGAGAAGCTATGAGAGCTGTTAGAAGGCTATGTTTAACAAGAACAACAATATGATGTCAACAAAGTCAACTTTTAGGAGAGAAAGAAAATAAATAGTGCTATGATTATATAGGACTACGTCAATTTTCATATTTAGCTATGGTATCTTACCACTTTCATTTAAAGCGTATTTTTCACTGCAGATAAAATAGAGAATAATGATTTAATATAAATAAATATTTTTTTTTTATATTCACGATTTACAGATCTGCGAATACCCAAATTTGTAATGAAAAAATCTTACCTTTCTTTGAGACCGTAAAACAAAATTTCTGGTTCTGTAGTGCATTGTGAGAACCTGCAGCGGTTTTTCCACACCATTCTCCATAGATGTTAAGTACGTAGTCTGAAGTGAATTTTAGAGTATTACATCTTTTATCTTATGTCCGCAATCTTTACATATATTAATGGATAGATCTTATAAATAAATGCTTACAATTAATTAAAGATATATAAACCAACTATGAACATACACACATATATTCAAGTTCTAAACTATATATATATATATATATATATATATATATATATATATGCACTTACATAGATACATACATTAGAGAATACTTACATTCTCTATTCTTATATAATACTTATATTCCAAAATACGTAAGGTCACCTTTGTCTATGTTCCTGGACATGCGGGAGTACGGGGAAATGAAAGAGCGGACAGTTTGGCTAGCTGCGCTGTCGTTGAGGACGGGCAACCAATGGATCGGGCGGACATCATCAATGCCCTCCGAAATGTGGGAAGAGCACAGGACTTCGACAAATACAGATCCACGTCACTTCTTCGGTTGATGGAAATGGGAGTTAAGATGGGCACAGCCAGAAATGACAAACTTAGTGGCCGTATAAGAAGACTTATCAACCAACATAGAACTGGAGTCGTCAGTCGCTGGACACTGAGGGAATTGCTGAGGAAGGGATCTGAGCACCTATGGACATGTTCGGAGTGCAATGATAATGACCCGCAAATAACTCAATAATAACTCAATACATTATAAAGAGAAAACAATAATTATTAATATGTTAGAATTTCTATTGCACAAAAAGATGGGTCATTGGTTTATCTGAATTGTAGTGTTTTAACCATTGCGGAACATGAGTAGTGATCTAGGGTTTTGAACATAGTTTTGAACATTTGCAAGCTGCATTTAGCACCATACATGTATCGTTTTTGCACGATGCAATCTCAGGTGACCGCTTATCTCTGACCTCGCTTATCGCGGGTGGTCGGGTGGCCTCGTGGGGGCTTATCTCAAGTGGGGTCTTATCTCAAGTGGGTGAGTGGTGCTTATCTCAAGTGGGTGAGTGTCTATTGCTCGCTGGCTATGGTCACCAGCGGTTCTAAAACTTGTGTGTCAGCGGTTCTAAAACTCGCGCGCTCACGCCGGTTATCTCGGGTGGGGTGCCTTTATGGGTCAAATTGTGTTATTAATATCATCATGTGCCAGGATAGGGGTGGGGAAAGGGTGCCTTTATTGATCGAGTATCATCATCATGTGCCAGGATAGGGGGGAAAAGGGGTGCCTTTATTGGTCGAGTGTTAGTATCGTTAGCATCCTATCTCGCGGGCGTTGGTCGGCACAGGGTGTGTTATTGTAGTATCAGCATATACCAGGTGTTATTATAGCGATTTTTAGTGACACATCATCATCATGTGCCACCTCGATCATCATCAGGTGCTACCTCGGTCATCAGCATGTGCCACCTCAGCGCGGGGGTCGTCGCTGGTCGGCGCGGCGGGTTCGTCGCTGGTCGGCGCGGCGGGGGTCGGGCCCGGGGATCGACGCGGCGGGAATCGTCGCGGGTCGGCGCGGCGGGGGTCGTCGCCGGTCGGCTCGGGCAACATCATTATGTGTAGTGTGCTAACATTAAATAGTGACTCTCTCTCTCTCTCTCTCTCTCTCTCTCTCTCTCTTTCACATTCAGGGTAAACCAAAACAAAAAGTCGCTCTATATTTCACATATATTTATTAATACAACAAATATACAACACATATGAGAAAATATATATTACTGTCCGATTGTTGATAATTTTAAGCGTCTGGGTTTCCTCCCTCCTGTTTTGGCGGTACTGTCTGTTTGTGTTAAATGTCTATCTAACACAGGTGCGTAGGAAGTTTCATTAGCCTTCACAACACAACCGCCCTTCATTTTGACAAAACCTTGATCAAAGCTGGAATAGGTAATTGGTGAGTCAGCTGAAACACCCGGGACATCCATATTGGCCGCCGGATCTGTCGTCTGATTAACAAGAGCGAGGTTCCCTTGGTTAACAAAAGGAGGGGGCGTGTAGTTGATGAGATTCGGGTTAACAAGAGATGGTATGTAGTTCTGGTGGTTAACGAGAGATGGCGTGTAGTTGATCTAGCTAAGGAGAGGTGGTGTGTAGTTATGGTGGTTAACAACAGGCGGCGTGTAGTTGATCTGGTTAACGAGAGGTGGCGTGTAGTTGAGTTTAGCATAAGCGGTTAAAATGTCCTCTCGCATATCAACTAACGCGATAAATTCCTCTCTCGATAGTGTTATCCCAGTTCTGGTAGGAAACTTAAACTCTCACCGCTATATGTCCTTATATTTATCAATGGTCTGTTACGAAAAACACAAACCGAGACGGCCTTAACGCCATCTTTAGACAATGGAACTACAGTCTCATTACCGCGTGACATAAATATGCGCCGATCACTGACATCCAACGAAATTGGCGTATTCAAGCTACACGACTCCATATTCAAAGAAAACCAACACAAGCCACCTGGTACTAGACGATGATTATCTATATGTGTGTGTGTGCGTGTACACTGATCGACTGGGGGTTTTTATACCCGTTACGTTTATCGGGTCGAGGACCGTCTATTTATAGTAGCTAACGCAATATGTTATCAGGCGAGGTAATACCTTATCAGGCGAGGTAATACGTTATCAGTCGTGTTGCGATATGTTCAGTGACTTCAGGAAGGGTCCAAACAGGGTGATATGTGGGAAATATGATGTGTGTGAAATAATTGTGTATGTATGTGCGTGTAACAACTCGGTCTCAGGTATTGCGGCTTGAGACTAGGAAACGCCCCCTGTAGTGTTTATATAGGATGTGGTTTTTTTTAAATAAGTGTTAATGGAAGAGGGGAAACCTGGCGTGCTAACCTAAAATCACTCATTGTTATTTTTGTCGGTGGTATAATCACTAAAGTTGGTAGCACTTGTGAGGATGGATCCCCGATGGAATCATCCTTTCACAGCTCTGATAGCCGGTCCTACCGGGTGTGGGAAAACGGTATTTGTGCAAAAGTTTATACAGAACCTTCACGAATTAGCTGTCCCCGTACCGGAGGAAGTTATATGGTGTTATGCGGAATGGCAACCGATATACGAGACTATGAGGTCAGTGAGATTATCGAGGGTCTACCAGACGTCGATAAATTGGAAGGTGGTAAGAAGAGAAGACTGATCGTCATCGATGACTTGATGTCTGAGACGGACGAGAGGGTAACAAAATTATTCACCAAAGGTAGTCATCACAGAGATATTAGTGTGATGTACATTGTTCAAAATCTATTTGGAAAAAAAGAACATCGAACCATAAGTCTCAATACGCACTATTTAGTTCTTTTCAAGAACCCGAGAGACGGGAGTCAAATTATAAATCTGGCTAAACAAATGTACCCAGGACAGGTGGGGTAACTCCAATATAATTTTAAGGACGCGACAGCGTCTCCTCACGGTTATTTGCTCATCGATCTTCGTCAGGACACACCTGATAATCTTAGGTTGAGAACAAAAATATTCCCAGGGGAGAGACAAATCGTCTACGTGCCAAATTAGAGAATCATGTGTGATGAATCATTTAGACAGCACGGTGAAATATTGAAATGTATGCGCGCCGCCTCGCCGAGCGGTTTAAGAGCCATATTAAAAACAGCCTCTCCCAAACTCATTAACTTTTTGTGCGAGTGTTGTCATAACATTTTAAAAGTAATGTTAGACTCACTCAGCGACAGAAGTGCGAGCTACGTCAACACAAGAACAAGTTGAGACTTCTCACTAAAAAAAACCGAATCTTAAGCGGCGGAAAGAGATTCTACAAACCGGTGGGTTCATAGGTGCTTTGCTCCGTCCTATATTAAGTATTCTTGGAGGCGTACTAGGTGCGTAACAATGGCCAAAAAAAATGATATTGATGGATCCTCGATTCCTCGAGGGTCTTAAACAGACTACTAGCACGTCGTATAGCCCACCCGAGGCGATCGGTGACAACTTGAGAGATTTAGATGATGAAATGCAACGTATCCTATTCCGAGATGATTTAGCACCAGCCGATAAGGCCAGAGTGTACCAACGTCCCTTCATCAATTTTTAACTAGATTGGAGCAGTATAAACGACGCTCATTGGGGTCGGTCGATCTCGTTCAACACAACACGGACCAAGAAAAAACACATTCCCCACCACCACCACCACCAATCGAAGTATCACCAGCGCAGACCAAGACACCACCACCAGCAGCGGAAACCCCAAAGGTAGGTAATGAAACCACTCCGCCCGTAAACACGTATAAACTGAGACCTAAAAAAAGAAAGAGCGAAATCCCAACACCAAAATGGGAACGGTGGAGAAAATATTGAGACGTCGTTACTTTGACCCTAGTCGACCAGGGCTTATAGTGGTGCAACGGCCCTGCAACGTAACACCAAACTGGGACTCGCAAAGATCAAACAATGGTTGAGTCATCAGGATACCTATACCCTTCATAAACCAATTCGTCGCAGATTTGAAAGGCGTCTCATTATAACGAGTGGCCCCCGACAGCAATATCAGGCAGACCTAATTGATTTGAGACATTTTAAAAACCACAACGACGGCTATTCCTATTTGGTTTCTTGCGTGGACGTTTTCAGTAAATTCGCGTGGTCTGTACCGATACGAACCAAAACGGGGAAATCCTTAGCGGAAGCCATCGGTACGATATTTCTCGATGGGAAACCCGCGAGTTTTCAAACGGATAAGGGGTCAGAGTTTCTGAACAGAATATTTCAGAAATTCCTCGCTGACAACAACGTTCACTTTTTCACTACGCAGAACGAAGATATTAAGGCCGCCGTGGTGGAACGCTTTAATAGGACTCTCAAACAACGGATGTGGCGATATTTCACGAAATCCAATAAGCTGTCTTATGTCCGAGTCCTACCCGCCCTGCTTCAAAGTTATAACCATTCGTATCACAGAAGTATAAAAATGGCACCGGTCGACGTCAACGCAGACAATCAAGAACAGGTATGGAACACGTTGTATAATAGCAAACGCAACTTTAAATTTCAAAGACCCCTGTATAAGCCCGGTGATCGAATTAGACTGGTCCTGGGCAGAGCCAATTTTAAAAAGGGTTATGCGCCGGCTTGGACGGAGGAACTGTTTTTCATAAGTCGAGTAAATGAAACAAACCCCGTTACATATGTGTTGAAAGACGATAAGGGTGATAGATAGAGGGGTCATTCTACACACCGGAAATTCAAAAAGTTGGAGACAAGCACGAGTACAGAATCGAGAGTATCATAACCGAGCGTCGCACATCATTTGGGCGAAAAGAGAGTTTAGTCAAATGGTTTGGGTACGATTCCTCATTTAACAGTTGGATACCGTCCAAGGACATTGTCAGATACAAAAACTAGAGATGAGAGAAGAAGACGAAGAAGAAGAAACTTTCGGCGGAGAGCCCGATTTGCGAGCCGTAAACTCGGGAGTGAGGATAGAGCGAACCACGCAGGGGATCGGTGTTTGGGAAACTATCCCCTTACTTAAGAACTTGTCTTTATTTGTCAAGTGGTAGTTATATATACCGTTGTCGCGGTTTCGCTGTTCAATCTGACCACCGAAAAGCCAGACGCCAAGGAGGGAAAACTGTGGATAGCCCTACTGACCAGCTTTTTGATTTACATGCTACCGAATCCAAACTTGGAGAGGCGACGGTGAAACGAGCAAAAAAAAATGAGTTTTTATGTCACCCTGCCCAGCAATGCATCTATGGAACTTTTTAAAGATAATAACCCCGGCCACTTTTTCGTTAAACTCCCTCAGACCATTGACATTTCGACGCAGTATGAGATCGCACTGGTGGAGATACAGTTTCCGCTAAATTATTTCAATGTAACAGAGGGTGATGTCTGGATTCGGTACGAATCTCTCGCTAACGACGATATTTGAGACGCTAGATTTTATTTCAAAGTGACATTGGAACCTGGGTTATACACGAAACCCGATGCGTTCATCGGTGCGTTGAATGCGTCGATCATAAAAGCGGAGGATGAGTCGAACGAGGATGTGAAAGGGAAAAAAATGAGATTCATTTACGCAAAAGAGGTGAATAAAGCCATCTTGAAACTTTACGAAAAAGGAGTCAGTTTTTACCATAAGCGACACTTTGAAAAACATGTTAGCCTTCCCCACGACCTCTATATCAGACACGGCTCCCGATATCTTCAGCGTGGGCGTAATGGACTTGGAAAGTGTTGCGAAGAACGTCTACATCTACTGCGATCTCGTTTCCCCCAGACCGGTCGGGGATGTGATGGTGCCTCTCCTCGGGAGCGTGCCTGTTCTCAAACGAAATCACACCTCGGTGTTTCAGATCTACGATAAGCCTCACTACCTACCCCTGAGTAGATTTTCCTTCGATACCGTCGAGATCCTTTTAGCCAACGAGCACGGAAAAACCATTCCATTCACCAGCGGAACGTCGGTGCTAACGGTACACTTTCGATTGAAGAAACATCTCGAACTGGTATAATGGTGAAACACACCCCCTTCGTCGAGATGATGAGTTATACGAAGACTTTTACTGTTGTCAGGCGGGTGATGGGATGCCCGTGTTTATAGGAGGTCGAAGTCAGAGCGGTTGAGGAATCGGTAGTTTCTTCGGTGGAATCGGGAGGGCTATTTTACCCTGGTTAAAAACCGGCGGTAAGGCCTTGCTCAGAGAAGGTTTGGGGACCGGCCTGCAGGTCGCACAGGACGCATTAGCCGGGAAAAATGTCGGTGAAGCTTTCAAAGACCGAGCTAAGGAGGCCGGTCAGCGGTTGCTACACGGGGCCGTAGACCACCTGCGTGATAACAACAATCAGGAAGTGGTTTACGACAAATCAGAAAGCGAGTTATGAAGTTACCCCACAAGGAGAACCGGTTACGAAGAGGATAAAGCCGACAGCTAGACAGTTTCCCCTTCATTCGGTGTACAGCAAGAAGAAGACGAAGACAAGGGTGGCAAAGGATATTTTTGACTAATAATGTCCCTCGTTCACCCCAAATCGTGCGAATGTCTTCACTCTGGTTTGGATTTATTTAGCGTTCCACCCATACAGACATCTCTAGATTCTGGCCAGTTTATTGAAATTCGTCCGATCGCAGCCTTGTCGCATAGCGCACCGATAGAGTTTTTCATTTCTGTAAACAGCGAGGAGTATCTAGATCTTTTCAACACGTTTTTGCAGCTGCGGGTCAAGATCACCCTCCCGAATGGTGATAGTGTACCACCCGATGCTGAGGTAGGACCAGTTAACAATTATCTTCACAGTCTATTTTCACAAGTCGACGTATCGCTAAACGACTCGTTGCACTGTCGGAGAATACCTACCCTTTTAGAGCCATGTTTGAGGCTACGCTAAACTACGGGGAGGATGTGAAAACTGGATACTTGACGGCCGCTCTGTTCTACAAAGACACAGCTGGCCACCATGACGATTTGCAAGAAAATGAGGGTTTTAAAACACGGTGCGATTTGACTTCGGGTAGTAAAGAGGTTGAAATGATGGGTCGTTTGCACTCTGATGTCTTTGTACAGGATCGTTACATGTTAAACAGAGTCGATGTAAAGATAAAACTCACGTCCTCTAAGGATGTGTTCAGCCTCGTGGCTCACGATAGGTCTGCGGGTTATAAGAGTGTTATCACCTACGCCGCGCTCGTGGTCAGGAAAGCTAAGCTAAACCCCGCGATTTCTCTGGCTCACGAAAAGGCTCTCTTAAGCGGGAATGCTCGGTACCCGATCAAGAGGGTTACCATCAAGACATTTTCCATCGCTAGCGGGATGTTCTCCCACAGTCAAGACAATTTATTTTTGTCTCAAACACCGACCCGTATAGTGATAGGTCTGATTACGGCCAGTGCGTTTAATGGTGTTTATACAGCTAACCCGTTCAATTTTCAACACTTTGGTTTGATTTATATGAACCTGACGGTCGACGGGAAATGTATCTCGGGAAAACCTCTAACTATGGATTTTGAATGAAATCAATACGCGAGAGCTTTTTTCGGTACAAATCTGGCCATGGGTCTGATTAGTAAAGACGCCGGGAATAACGTTGATTATAGAGAGTTCAAGGACGGATATTGTCTATTTGGTTTTGACCTCTCGTCTAGTCTACTGGACGGCTCCCATTTTGAGCTAGCCACAAGCGGACCCTTGTCGATAGAACTCAAGTTTGCCGCTCCCACAACTACTCCCCTACAAGTCATCATCTACGCCGAGTTGGACTCAGTACTCGAGGTGTCCAAGACAAGGCAGATTCTAACAGACTTCGCCGTTTGAGCGAGAGAGAGAGAGAGAGAGAGAGAGAGCGCGCGAGAGAGAGCGAGAGAGAGACAGAGAGAGAAGATGAACACGATGGAGATTTACAACCTTTTGATGTCGGATATTTTCGTTCGACGTTGTTCCCTTGTTAGTGTCATTCCACGAAACCACTTACCCCCCAGCATCGACCCAACGGCGACCGCAGCCTTTGTCATAAACACCGACCCGGCACACGAAGCGGGTGAGCATTGGGTGGTCCTCTTTTACAACGGGCTCGGCGAATGTGAGTATTTCGATTCCTACGGTTTGCCTCCCAGACATGTGGATATTTTAAACTTTATAGAGCAAAACTCACACGCTCCATTCGTCTACAACCCGCGGGTGTTGCAAGATTTGTTTAGCAACACGTGCGGTCTATATTGTGCTTATTATATACTTCTTAAGTGTCGAGGCGCGAAACATAACAGAATTCTCATGATTTTTCATCGAGACAGCATCTAAACGACCGTATCATTTATCGTTTGCTCGCCCCGTGGATAATTCGGCTTCGAGAGGCCCACGGACGCTTAAAATTATCAAGAATCGGACAGTAATATATATTTTCTCATATGTGTTGTATATTTGTTGTATTAATAAATATATGTGAAATATAGAGCGACTTTTTGTTTTGGTTTACCCTGAATGTGAAAGAGAGAGATAGAGAGAGAGAGAGCGTCACTATTTAATATTAGCACACTACACATGATGATGTTGCCCGAGCCGACCCGCGACGACCCCCGCCGCGCCGACCCCCGCCGCGCCGACCAGCGACGACCCCCGCCGCGCCGACCAGCGACGACCCCCACTCTGAGGTGGCACATGCTGATGACCGAGGTAGAACCTGATGATGATCGAGGTGGCACATGATGATGATGTCCCTAGATCACTACTAACATGATCTGGACTAACAAGTAATAGCAGGATGGATTAGCGTGATAATGACACAGATCAATGTGGTGATGGTCATTGAAAAATACGTGATTAACATTAACACCATCTTCATTATAAACATCGCTTGACGTAACATGAACTTTACCTACTAGCTGCATTGAGATATGCAGGTGTTTTAGCTATATATGTAACATGTTATTTTGTTCTTATAAGCGTTTCACATATACTCGTTTGTTCATGAACATTATCATCATCAAGTTGCGTGTCTGCAGGCGTGGGTGATCATGTCTCTACGCAACTCTCGATTTCGACAGTTATTTTTGTATTTTTTTTGTTGACCTCCTGCCAAGCCTTCTCTTAAGTTGTCTGGAATCTTCTCTCTTTCCTTCCCTCTTTCTCTTCGTCCGTCAATTTAATTTTCCCAGTTGTTGATGATAAATTATGACAGGGAGCAGTTGGCTGTGTTCACTTTCTGTACGGTTTCGCCTTATGTCTTTTGGCGTGTGCTTAGACTGCTACGATGGGGACTACATTTACCTTTCTTAGTTTGGGAGATGATATTTACTTCGGATGATTACGCTGGCACGGGCGGTTGAGCAATTATGGATTTTAATTCGTTTGTAGTGATACCAGGGCTTTCCATAACCAAATAACCAACCAAATAGCAACCAAGAAAGTCTAACAGTTGCAATGAAAAGAGAGAACAGTAGTTGAGTACAGTGGAGACAGAGAAAGAGAGAGAGAGTGAGAGACAAAGAGAGGGAGTGAGAGACAGAGAGAGAGAGAGAGATAGGCACAGAGTGAGCAAGATCTGGAGCACTCTAAATAAAAGGATGATAAAAAGTGTGTCAAGGTGGAGAGATGTTTCTCTGTACAATGCCACTAAAAGTGTTGACCATTGATTGTTGTGTTGGTCTGGCAGTAAGTTCACGAAGAAGAGAACAATGTACATGAACGCAATAGATAATAACAAAGTAGAAATATTATTTTTAATCTCTCATTGACACCAGAAAGGGGACAGTGCTGTAGAATCTTTAGCTAAACATCAAAGATACTTTAAATATGTGTCATATTACAACTTACCGAGAGATCCAGAAATTCCATTACAATCAAGATCTGGTGTCAGAGAACAAAAAGTAATTTTTTGAAAGTATTTCATGAAATCTGAAATGCTCATAAAGAACTTGCCATCATCTTCTTTAGGAGCAATCTCTGAGCTATTTGGAATCTTTTTCCATTCTGGACTTCTGAATAGAGAAACAAATAAGTGCAACATAAGTGTGGATGTGTAATATATGTATAAAAGGACATATTGTGTATATGTGTGTGTACATGGGCATGGGTGTATGTGTGTGTGTGCATGGGTATGGGTGTGTGTGTGTGTGTGTTTCTGTGTGTGTAATATGTCTAGTAGAAAAGCCAGAAAAATAATTGTGTCTATAAAGTAATTGAAATTGAAATGAATCGCTGATGTCTTGTAATATATCATTATCATCATCAACATGTGCCATACCGGTTGGCGTAGGCTATCACGTCCTTCGACAATCTTCTATCCACAGTGCATCATTTTGTTAATAACGATGCATTATGTTGTTGACTATTTTCCATGCCATGACACAAGCTATCTAGTATCTTCTCTCTTTGTCACCAACGATCTCTCTTTCTCTGTATTTTGCCAGTTGTAACCACGTATTCCAACTTTCCTCTTCTCATGATATGCCCGAAAATTGTTGATTGTTTCTTTCTGATATTTCACGTCCCCGAGGAGTTAAAGGCTCATTTTAGCGAGATGACCCCCATCTTTAAAAATGTAGACGAAGGCATAGATGACATCGGTCTCTTTATGCGGGAGTACGCCACCAAAAACAAACTGTTGCGTACCCCCAGACCTACTCTCATGGGTAGTTATAGTGGAACAAAGATCATGTTGGCCACACCCCTGCTAAAGTGGTATATAGACCACGGATTGAAGGTCGCTAGGATTTATCAGGTGGTAGAGTACCTACACGTTAGTTGTTTTAAGGAGTTTGGTGACAAGGTCACAGAGGCGCGTCGGGCTGGCGATTTAAATGAAAATCAATCAATAGTTAGTGAACCGATGAAACTCCTTGGAAACTCGGCATATGGGAAGGCCTTGACGAATATGGCGAAACACGTGGACGTGTCCTAAGTTAAGGAGGGGACCAATGCAACCAAGTTGGTAAATAACCCGCGGTTTAAAAACATGACGCCTATTGGTGAGGACCTGTACGAGGTGTCGATGGGAAAACGAGATATCCTGTGGGATCTTTCTTCACAGATTGGTTTTTTCGTCTACCAGTACGCCAAATTGAGGATGTTGGAATTTTATTATGACTTCCTCGATAGATTCGTAAACAGGTCCGACTTTCAACTCTGCGAAATGGACACTGATAGCCTGTACTTGGCACTCAGCGAAACATCCTTGAAGGAGTCGTTAAAACCGATAAGGTAGATGAGTTTTTCTCACAGTACGACCATTGGTTCCCCTCAGAGACGTGTGAAGTCCATCGGGCAGATTTCATTCGACACAGGGGCAGAGTAAAGTATGACTGTTCAGATTGTAAGGCGAGACAATTATACGACAAACGGACTCCTGGTCTGTTCAAATTGGAATATTCGGGTAATGGGATGATATCCTTATGTAGCAAGACCTATTACTGTTTTGGGGATTACGCGAAAGTTGGCACCAAGGGTCTTAATAAACACCACAACAAATTAGATAAGGATACATTCACAGAGGTCCTTACCAAAAAACAAGCCGTGGGTGGTAAAAATATATGGTTTAAAACACACAAGGGGTCGGTATACCCATATACACAACATCGGAACTCACTCTCCTATTTCTACATCAAGCGACATGTCCATTCTGACAACGCGACCACCCCCCACCCCTTTTATCCATTTAACGCTAGCATGTATTACTACTTGTAAATAAACTACTTTGTTTCCTATGTATTACAGATATCTATAATGTACATTAGTTAAAGAATACATTATTGTCTAACCATGTGTTGTTATCTATTGTGAGATATATACGAATAAAAGCTAAATAAATAAATAAACTTGTCACTGTTTTTATTGCTTGAGAGTATAAAGAAAGAATGTGAAAGTTATGTCAAGACACATTTCACCCCCGCCCACCCAATTCCCCTTCACGAAACATCACAACAGGTCACCCCACCCCACCACGAGAGGTCATCCCATTTCCCCCACCACGAGAGGTCACCACGATATCACTACGACACTCCGGTTTACTAATTATATAAAGAAACAAATATTCGGGTAGACTCTCATATTGGGAAAAATTCTGGACATGCTCAGGTAGACTCTCACATAAGGAAAAAAATGTTCAGGTTCTATTTATATAGGTGTAAATGTTCGGGGAGGCTAACATTTACCCGTCGTAAAGATGCACTCTACTACTAGCGACACTATCCAGAATTCTCCAAACACTTCTGGATAGGCGGCTGTGCACATATGAGTGAGTACTCGCGTACTTTGACGTCGATTGAAATCTCGTACTTTAGCTTACCTTACTTTTAATATCCTAAAAACGTGCAAGGTAGACGAGGCATAGGCAGAACAAAAGTATAGTAGACTGATAACATCGAAAGGTTGACAGGTGAACCTATTTCAGCTTGTACTATCAAGAAAATAGACAAGAGTAAGATATGGAGACGATGCCCAATGAATGAACGAATAATAAACAATACAAATTAGGCTTGTTTGAATGAGTGACTAGTAAAGATATTTCTCTGGTTCTAGCTGTCAGCACTAGATGATATTCTTGCTTTTTGACACAATTTTCTTTCGAAGAGACCATATTCAATTCTGGTATAGCAGCGGTTTTTATTTTATTTTGTATTGTTGTTACTCTGGATGTATATTCAAAAAAGGTAAAGAAAAAGTAAATGATACAATGTAACATTATACACCGTGTTTATCGGTGTAAACGACGCACGTTTTTTCTTTTGAAAAAAAGTTATGAGAAACAGTGTGTCTTACACGCCGATGCTCCATTTTTAATTACTTTTGTTTTTCCTTAAACTTACTCTGTTCTGTGTTACGTGATTTCTTTTTTAAATCTTTGCGGTGTGTCAGGGCATTCCTGTTACGTAAAGTTCACTTGATGCGCATGCACTGTCACTGACGATCACAGATGTTTCATTTAAACTTTCCAATTGTTATAATTTCCGATGATAAAAATTCTTAAATTTGTTGAATTACTAAACACAATTCAAACAAGACAAATGAGATTTTTGGGGCATGTTAAAAGACACAGCAGCCTACTAAAAGTAATCTTGGAAGGGAAATACGAGGTAAAGAGGGGCTGAGGTAGACCAAGACTAACATGGACGAGTAAACATCAAAAGATGGACAAGTCGGCCTATGACAACCTGCACAATCAGAGCAGGAGACAGAGCGGTATGGCGCTCCATGGTAGCCAACCTTCGATGCGTAGACGTCACTCATTGACGATGATTGCTATAACATATCATACATGTGACGGTATATGTTAACGAGCATTGAAACTGTAGCTTAGAGGCATATCGGATCTCCCTCAACTGAGAAAATAAGAATTTTACAGAATTATAAAGAGGATCTAAAAACAAACAAAAAAAAATAAAATAACGTTAAACATAACTTACAAAGTGGAGCTGCAAAGTGATAACTTAAACTTCTTTGTCCACAAAAATAGTCATTCATCAAACAAGAGGCTACTGACTTTACTGGTTCAACATCATGTTGTTCAAGATTAATGAAGAGAAGCCAAAATTACGAGTGCGGTCTAAGATAAAAATAAATATCGCACTTGATGTCAGCTGAATATGACGAATTTTTATTTCATTTCATCGATTCGTTTTTCATGCAAAAAAAAAAAATTAATTAAACAAAAAGGGAATTTGAAAATTGCATAATTCTCTCTCTCTCTCTGTCTGTCTGTCTCTCTCTCTCTGTCTGTCTCTCTCTCTCTGTGTCTCTCTCTCTGTCTCTCTCTCTCTCTCTCTGTGATCAAGACCCAATCAGAGTATGATTCCAGACTCTCTTATGAAGTCAGCTGTCTGTTTAAGTGATTCGATTGCCCCATATAGTTTCTCTTCCAGGCAAGTGGTCGTGGATCACACATTGCTCTTCTCAGGTCCGTGTACTGGGGGCAATCCTGTAGAATATGTTTTGTAGTCATATTTTCCAGTGTACAGTGGAATAGGCTGGTTGTACTTATTTTGAATTTGGTGAACTTATGATTTCTCATTCTATTGTGGCCAGTGCGTAGACGAAGTATGATGACTTGATCCCTCCTTGATAGTTGGTGGTAACCGTCCCTCTCATACATATTTTCTAATCTACATTCCAAGGGCAAAAATAGTGTTGCTGCTAAAACTTCACTGCATAAGAAAACTCACTGTCGGTTGTTGTTTTTTTCCTGATGTGTTGATGGACCAAATTAATGTCACTATTGATTTTAGAAAAGGAAGACACATACTCAAGAAAAAAATGCTAAAAGTAGTGTTTGTACATGTTCACACACAAGACTGGATGGATGGAGGAGGATTGAAGTTATGGATAGATACACTTTAGTACCAGCAGCCTGACGGATTGTTGAAGAAACTTGCTCTTCTATTGTGGGATCAGCTTCATTCTCACAGAACAAAGGATGTTAGAAATAAAATCAAGCATTTAAAAACTCAGTTTACTAAAATTCCAGGAGGTCAGTCTAGAAGACATATTTTAACCTTTAGATGTCTGTATTAATAAACAACTAAAGGGATTAATGAAGGAAAAATGGAACAGCTGGATGCAGTCTTCAGATTTTGAGGTTACACCACCAGGTAGAATGGAGAGCCAAAGCAGTTTGCAAATTTGTGGACCGGTCAAAACATGATCGGGTGCCATGAAAACTGAAACTGTAGTTAAATCATTTAAGAAGTGTGGCATTAGTAATGAACAGAGTACAAATAGTAGATGAAGTATGTGCAGATGACAAATTGTAGTACGAAGGATCAGATTATTATTAAGAAGAGGTTTCAAGTGACTATTCATTCAGCTCTGGGGATGAATGTCTGGATTTTTACGAAGAAAGTTAAAAGATGTTCTTTCCTTATATCAGTGGCATAAGTTGGGTTAAACATGTGGGCTCTCGCTCTAGCGTGGTGCTTGAAGGCAAGAGATGAGGCGGGGGCTCTTCATCGTTGAGTTTTCGAGATGTTTGTAACGATATAATGACACCACGGTATAGCAGGTGACGTTCCTTTAAAAACCATTGCGGTTTTAAAAATGGCTGTCAGTTGTTAGATTATATGTCACTAAAAGTTCCAAGAGCTACTTGTGCATGCCTTTATTTCTTGATTCAACATACTCAATGTGGACCCTATATGCGTATTTTCGTTCCGAGAAATGCTATTAGGTCATTGACTCTTAACTCTTTGACAGCCGATTATCTGTAGTCTACTGAGCGCTCGTACCTGACTAAGTGACTTTTGGTGTTTATTTCTTTACAAGCAGTTACCAGATCATCTAAAACTGTTAAAATTTGTGTTGCTGTGTTATAAATTCCAGACAGTAGTGATTCAATGGATATCATCACATTACAGTATACGTCGAAATGAGCATGCAGATAAGCTACAGAAAGAAGGGGAAGAACTACCACAAGAAGATCATCTGGTCAGGTATGAAAAGTTAAATATATCATTAAAGGACAATACCAGTCAAAGTGGAAACTAGACTTCCTATAATGCAACGATAGGGATAGATATTATCAGCTCTCAAGATGAGACAAAGTCATCATACAAAACAAACGGGCAAAACAAAATATGAAGACTTCAAGAGAAAGCGGGGCCCACATATATTAGCTACAAAGAGAAATTGTGGCGCGACCTGACACCTGAAACAGACAGCAGATTCATAAGAGAGCCCAGAATCCCAGTCTGAATGTTAGAGTAAAAATAAAAAGTGTAGGAAATATGATCTAAGCGACCTACACGAAATTTTGGCTGGTATGGTCATTATCATGTCAGGTCACCTTTATTTCCAAGAAAATTCTCTGGTACCCATGTTTAGAGGCTAAGTGAACCTCGGAGCCTTGTTGCTCCGAAAAGAATCAACAAAATTATAAAAAATCACTAAACGTTTCTACACTTAATCAACAAACTGTATTGGATCAAGAAAAAGGCAGATTTTAAAAAAAATACAAACATAGAATTGTCCAGGAGATATCCTATCAGTCTTACTCTGTCTGTTGCAGCTATAGACTTGGTAATGAGACCGACAGCAGAGAATATACAGAGAGAAAAGAGATTATCAGTATTCACCGTAAACAACAACTTTGCATACGCAGAATACATCGCTTTAGTGGTCAATTATGTTCAAGAAAACACAAAGGACACAAAAAAGTAAACAAAAATGGAATGAACATAATCACTACACAGAGAGAGGTCACAAAGAAAATTTCAAGAAATCTTAGGCTGTTGAGAACAGGGAACCAGAAGCTAGGATCAGCTATTTACATTCTCTCTCTCTCTCTCTCTCTCTCTCTCTCTCTCTCTCTCTCTCTCACGCACATGCACACCACACACATCTGGAAATGCAATAGTGGTTTTTTTTTGGGGGGGGGGGGGGGTGGTAAGTGAGGTCTTCAACAAAATTACGTAAAAAAATATCATATGAAAACCCTTTCTTTATAACACAGATGAAAAAAGATATGACTATGTTTACTTCCTCTGCTTCTATATAAATCTAAATTCTCGAGACCAACAGAAAAGAGATATAACAAAGTCGTAACTTCATATCATCTGCTCATGTAAAGAATAAAATACTTTGGCTGAGCAAAATTAACAAATAAGAATGGTCACAGATTGTAAGAGATAGAAGAAATGCTGACTGTGATTACATACAGTTGCTGAAATTGAATAGGCCATGTTTTCAAAAGCGACCCATAAATCACCTCAAGAATTACCATGCAAATGAGTCCAAAAAGAAAAAGAAATGCTGATAAAAAAACAGCCTTGAAATGAGCAATGGAGGCTGAGCTACACAGCATACGCCAAAGTTTGTTTTGTGTGAGATGAATGGATTTAGTTGCTGCTTGACAAGTTGTCCCCATGCAAGTCAGCTATTGGTGATTGTGACGGAGAGTAAATAAGAGCAAAGGAAAGAATATATTATGTTCTAGATAAACAGTCAACTAACACAGTTACAGTGTCATTAGTCGCTACACGATGAGGAATATTTGCTTTGGATGCGATTTAAACAATTATGGACTTGTCCGATATGCAATAAAGACGACCTGACGAATAAACTAAACTAAACTAAACTAAACATAATTAGTTAAACGCTACCCAAATATTTTTTTAATGAAATAATAAAATTCAGATTTTTTATCACATTTATTGAGGGAACATTAGTGCAAAAAACATACCCATCGCTCCATGCCCCTGTCCATTCTCCTTTTCCCCACGGATTGCGCACTCTGATCAACTTTGTTGGAGTGGCCTAGAAGATCACACATCATTTTTAGCATAAATACATTTTAAAAAAAATATAGCATCTCAAATCCAAAAATGAATTCCTCTAGCACATGAAAGTATGAAAAATGAGCTGAGTAGTTTCCAGTTCCTACGAACCCAGTTATGACCGATTAGATCTGACACCACGCTATTTTAAAAATTGATATATGTTCTACTTTTTAAAATGAGGCTTTATGTATTATAATGTTACCAGTTACCTTGAGCATATATGCAAGTTTGTTCTGCTGACGGGTCTCCACCGCAAAGTGGTAGGGGAGCCTGTGAGCCCATATTCCATTAGAGTTAATCCGGTGGTAGCAGCGCTATCAGTATGTCACCTAAGCCGTACAGATCTAGGACCAGGAATAGCCAGATGCAAACATGTTAAAAGCCGATGTACCGGGCTACATGTCTAAAATACCAGTGTAATGTAATTCTCGCCATGAAGACGTCACAGACTAGAAGAAAGCGATGTGGTGCTCATCCTGTGGAGCCCCGTCTAGAGAGTTGGGCTGCGTGTCTCGGAAGGGTCCGATCAATCCTGCTGGTGGTTATCTTCCGCTTTGTTGTTGAGTCAAGGTAGAGAGAAGGGGCAAGAGCTATGACCAAGTACACACGCTAAATATACTACTACAGTTGGATGCAGATGGAAAGTTACAAAATAAAAGACCTCTAGAATATCCTCTGTATGAGGATTAAATCAATGTTACCGGTATACAAGAACACATCCTAATGACAACCATAAATACACAAGCAGAAAATACCAAACATTTCGATTCGATAGAGAGGGACAAAAAAAGGGATACTAATACTAACAAACAGCAATATACCAAGCAATGAAATATGAGTAAATACAATAAATAATTAACAGAAGCTGTCATACGAACTTGTTAATAACGTACACCAATATTTGTATTTTTAACTTATACGGCCCCCCAAACAAGACTCACCAGCAAGTATGGAAATAACAAATGTTAATTATTTAGTCAACGGGATTTCATTGGATGCATCCTATCACCAAGCTTGTTCAATCTATACACTGAGCAAATCTTTAAAAACATCTCAGAGATACTAGGTCTAAACATTAATGGAAAGATAATCAATAACCTAAGATATGCTGATGATACTCTTCTACTAGCAGAAAATACTAGACCTACAACAATTGCTTAATGTGATAAACATAACAAGCAAAAAATATGGACTAGAAATGAATATCAAAAAGACTAAAACTATGATCATAAACAAAGAAAATTCTCAAGACCTACAATTAAATATCACAGTTGAGGGAATACATCTGGAGACAGTCCAGAGCTACAACTACCTGGGACACGCTATGACCAATGATGGACGCTATGACCAATGATGGAAAATGCAAAATTGAAATAAACAAAAGAATAGGTATGGCAAAAAGTAATTTTAATGCCATGAAAAATATACTAACAACAAAACAAATATCAACAGGGCTAAAACTAAGAATGGCAAAATGTTACATCTTCTCAATATTCCTGTATGGTGCAGAAACATGGACATTAGACAAGAAAACAGAACAGAAAATTGAAGCCTTTGAAATGTGGATTTATAGAAGAATAGGTAGAATTGGATGGAAAGAAAAGGTAACAAGCGATGCAGTTTTAAAACAACTGAAAATAAAAAGAGAACTACTAAATACAATTAAGACAAGACAAATGCCATTTTTGGGGCATGTTAAAAGACACAACAGCCTACTAAAAGTAATATTGGAAGGAAAAATACAAGGTAAGAGAGGCAGAGGCAGACCAAGACTAACATGGACGAGTAACATCAAAAGATGGATGTCAGTCTATGACAGCCTGCACAATCAAAGCAAGCAACAGAGTAGAATGGCGATCCAAGGTAGCCAACCTTCGTTGCGGAGAAGGCACTTGATGATGATGATGATGATGATTTCATTAGCCGATATGAAAGTTGGAGATGCAGTAAAAGACTGACAGACGATAATCCCAACACGATAAACAGAGCAGATGACAAACCGAGTTTCTACTCCAGAAGGTGGGATACTTCCTCCACACCAGATACTGTCTTTGCAACAGGGGATCTATAGCAGGGGATCTATAGCAGGGGATCTATAACACAAATTTAGCAGGAACGCAATTGATCAACTAGTTGGTAGTGACCATATGCCAATAATTTTGGAGATGAACATGGAATACGTATCCAAGAAAATACAATCATTACAACGTTGAAATTACAAGAAGCTGAAACACATTTCCATTGCTATCTGACCAGAACTGCCAAACCACCAATGTGTGCAACAAAATTACCCCAGTGACAGGAATCCTCAAGAAAGAAATACTGCAGGCAGCCGTTGAGTCTATTCCCAGGGATGCAAGGAAAAATGACCAACCACACTGGACGGAAGTACTACAAGAACCTGAGAACAAAATGTATGAAGCCAGAGATCTTACGGAGATGGAACAAACTACTGAAGCAAACGTTTAACTTAAAGAAAAACAACTGTAAACTATAAATATACAATAAATCAGAATACAAGACAATGCTGGAAAGAAAAGATCGAAACAAAATTGAGACCGGATTGGCAAGAAAGGAAATTATGGAAGCTGATCAAATCTGTAAATAATGAAAGTGACAGAAACAAAATAATCGCACATCAGAGCAATGTACCTTCAGGTAAGAGAGGAGAGTCACAAACTTCATGCTAATGGGGCTGGATATAAACACACAGGAAGATGTCCTCTCTATCCTGAATTACAGCCAGAATAGAGGAATTCTACCACAAACATAGGATGAAGCAATATTAGTCCCAAAACTAAAGGAGGGAAAGGACCCATCAGATCCATATGGCTACAGTCCCATCAGTCTGCTCAACTGTATTTGAAAACTGATGGATCACGTGATCAACACCAGACTGATGTGGTACCTGGAAGAAAAACAACTCCTAATACCACATCAAGCTGGCTTGCAACAACATAGATCTACTGAAGACCAGATCACCCACACAGTACAGGAAATAGAGAATGCTTTCCGAAAGAAAAAAAAAACCATACCCCAACTGTTTGGCATTTGATAAAGTATGGAAAATAGGGTTTAAAATCCAAAATGCGAAGAAATAATATGTGTGGGCATTTGTTAAATGTTTGTATGTCTGGCCTTTGGCGTCTTGATAGACAGTCGACAGCAAGCATTCATGATAAGTCAGTAGTTTGCTCAAATATTAATGTCTAATGCAGGATGCTGTTTTATGAACAGCTTCTCTCGTGGCTGGATATGCCAATATTGGATAGACAGATTTTACCGTAGAATGAACAAGATGTATTTGTAGCGGCTGGTCTCGTCTCCTTTCTCCTGCGACCTTTGTCTTCTGAATTTGATATCACGCATACTCGAATGTTGTTGTGCTGTTTTTTATTGTTGTTCTCCATGTGCTGCGATTTACAGCCATACATGTCCTAATATCTTTCGCTGATAGAAAATAAATTCACTCAAGTAAGCCCTGCGAACATCCTTATGTCTTAGCACTGGCCCAAACATTATTATGTCTTAGCACTGGCCTAAACATTATTATGTCTTAGCACTGGCCCAACCATCCTTATGTCTTAGCACTGGCCCAAACATCCTTATGTCTTAGCACTGGCCCAAACATTATTATGTCTTAGCACTGGCCCAACCATCCTTATGTCTTAGCACTGGCCCAACCATCCTTATGTCTTAGCACTGGCCCAAACATCCTTATGTCTTAGCACTGGCCCAACCATCCTTATGTCTTAGCACTGGCCCAAACATTATTATGTCTTAACACTGACCCAAACATTATGTCTTAGCACTGGCCCAACCATCCTTATGTCTTAACACTGGCCCAACCATCCTTATGTCTTAGCACTGGCCCAACCATCCTTATGTCTTAGCACTGGCCCAACCATCCTTATGTCTTAGCACTGGCCCAAACATCCTTATGTCTTAGCACTGGCCCAAACATTATTATGTCTTAGCACTGGCCCAAACATCCTTATGTCTTAGCACTGGCCCAACCATCCTTATGTCTTAGCACTGGCCCAACCATCCTTATGTCTTAGCACTGGCCCAACCATCCTTATGTCTTAGCACTGGCCCAACCATCCTTATGTCTTAGCACTGGCCCAAACATTATTATGTCTTAGCACTGGCCCAAACATCCTTATGTCTTAGCACTGGCCCAACCATCCTTATGTCTTAGCACTGGCCCAACCATCCTTATGTCTTAGCACTGGCCCAAACATTATGTCTTAGCACTGGCCCAAACATCCTTATGTCTTAGCACTGGCCCAAAAACATTATTATGTCTTAGCACTGGCCCAAACATCCTTATGTCTTAGCACTGGCCCAACCATCCTTATGTCTTAGCACTGGCCCAACCATCCTTATGTCTTAGCACTGGCCCAAACATTATTATGTCTTAGCACTGGCCCAAACATCCTTATGTCTTAGCACTGGCCCAAAAACATTATTATGTCTTAGCACTGGCCCAAACATTATTATGTCTTAGCACTGGCCCAAACATCCTTATGTCTTAGCACTGGCCCAAACATCCTTATGTCTTAGCACTGGCCCAAACATTATTATGTCTTAGCACTGGCCCAAACATCCTAATGTCTTAGCACTGGCCCAAACATTATTATGTCTTAGCACTGGCCCAAACATCCTTATGTCTTAGCACTGGCCCAACCATCCTTATGTCTTAGCACTGGCCCAAACATCCTTATGTCTTAGCACTGGCCAAACCATCCTTATGTCTTAGCACTGGCCCAAACATCCTTATGTCTTAGCACTGGCCCAACCATCCTTATGTCTTAGCACTGGCCCAAACATTATTATGTCTTAGCACTGGCCCAAACATCCTTATGTCTTAGCACTGGCCCAAACATCTTTATGTCTTAGCACTGGCCCAAACATTATTATGTCTTAGCACTGGCCCAACCATCCTTATGTCTTAGCACTGGCCCAACCATCCTTATGTCTTAGCACTGGCCCAAACATTATTATGTCTCAGCACTGACCCAAACATCCTTATGTCTTAGCACTGGCCCAACAATCCTTATGTCTTAGCACTGGCCCAAACATTATTATGTCTCAGCACTGACCCAAACATTCTTATGTCTTAGCACTGGCCCAACCATCCGTATGTCTTAGCACTGGCCCAACCATCCTTATGTCTTAGCACTGGCCCAACCATCCTTATGTCTTAGCACTGGCCCAACCATCCTTATGTCTTAGCACTGGCCCAAACATCCTTGTGTCCTAGCACTGGCCCAAACATTATTATGTCTCAGCACTGGCCCAAACATTATTATGTCGCAGCACTGGCCCAAACATTATTATGTCTCAGCACTGGCCCAAACATTATTATGTCTCAGCACTGGCCCAAACATCCTTATGTCTTAGCACTGGCCCAAACATCCTTATGTCTTAGCACTGGCCCAAACATCCTTATGTCTCAGCACCGGCCCAAACATTATTATGTCTCAGCACTGGCCCAAACATTATTATGTCTCAGCACCGGCCCAAACATCCTTATGTCTCAGCACTGGCCCAAACATTATTTTGTCTCAGCACTGGCCCAAACATTATTATGTCTCAGCACTAGCTTAAACATCCTTATGTCTTAGCACTGGCCCAAACATCCTTATGTCTCAGCACTGGCCCAAACATTATTATGTCTCAGCACTGGCCCAAACATCCTTATGTCTCAGCACTGGCCCAAACATCCTTATGTCTCAGCACTTGCCCAAACATTATTATGTCTCAGCACTGACCCAAACATCCTTATGTCTCAGCACTGGCCCAAACATTATTATGTCTCAGCACTGGCCCAAACATTATTATGTCTCAGCACTGGCTTAAACATCCTTATGTCTCAGCACTGGCCCAAACATCCTTATATCCCAGCACTGGCCCAAACATTCTTATGTCTCAGCACTGGCCCAAACATTCTTATGTCTCAGCACTGGCCCAAACATCCTTATGTCTTAGCACTGGCCCAAACATCCTTATGTCTCAGCACTGGCCCAAACATCCTTATGTCTCAGCTCTGGCCCAAACATCCTTATGTCTTAGCACTGGCCCAAACATCCTTATGTCTCAGCACTGGCCCAAACATCCTTATGTCTCAGCACTGGCCCAAACATCCTTATGTCTCAGCACTGGCCCAGCCATCCTTATATCTCAGCAGTAGTCTGCCTTTTATTCTCTATCCGTCCTTAGTTCGCCATGCAATATTAGTTTTAGCATACGATTATTCGCCATTCTTCATACATGACCCAGCTACCTTAGTCTGCCATTCCTAAAGTATTGCCATGAAGGACAGAATTTTGACTATTTTCAAGATGTCACTGACTAATAACACTGTTACTGTACTATAATACCCACATATGGTTAT
Organism: Megaustenia siamemsis; assembly: GCA_032433765.1. NCBI lineage: Eukaryota > Metazoa > Mollusca > Gastropoda > Stylommatophora > Ariophantidae > Megaustenia > Megaustenia siamemsis. The sequence goes on from JAVIAB010000092.1 coordinate 91,325,001, forward strand.
TCAAACCATAATCTTTGGCTAGACAAAGAATGCAATTATAGAAGACATTGTAATTTTATGTATATATATATATATATATATATATATATATATATATATATATATATATATATTTATTTATATTAAAAAGCGCAAGACAGATACAAAATAGAATTTAAAATTATTCTCTTACCTTATATTCAAAGGCTTCAAAGACATCAATGACAGAATATGCATGATCTCCTATAAGACCTTTAAAGTTGTTAAATTCATCCTAAAAAGAACAATATGAGAAATAATTATACTATATTATAATATCATGTAATTGAACATAAATGTTCTGTCATTGTTCTTCGTTTTCTGCAAACATGACTCATTCACACTTTCATATTTTCTCATGAAGTCTGATGTCTGTTTCAGGCTTTCAGTTTCACCAACTTCCAGAAAAACAGAATTTCTTCCACAAACTTTAGCAAGATAAAAATAGAATACCAAAAATGGACGCGGCCCAGAAAAAGAAATTAAGTAAATCTACCCTTGCTGAAGATGGATATGTCGGGCCTAAAGGCATAGGTCGTAGTTTTGTCATAAGCTAGCGACACAGCGCACCTACGCAGAAGAGAGAGACTAATACTGTAGAATACTTCATAAATGTTATAGTCATATTTCCTCTAGTAAAGCTAAGACATTTGACATTCTTAGCAAAAAAAAATAGCATATTGTGTAAACAATCCCCCCCCCCCCAAAAAAAAAAAAAAAAAAAAAATTGGACGGTCATGGAACAACAAGAACACTTTGTTTTACTTTCATCTAATCTTTATTGAGCATCAGTGGGAAGTAGAATGTTTGGGTCAATACTCTGTTATTTCTACACGATCTTCACTACCTGCTATTTCATTAATCCATTAGGTCTACATTTTCCCCTCTTGCTGCTGCTTCTGGATATTAGAGCTCTCTGGAGGAAGCTGTCTGGTGGTGATCGTTTTACAGTCATGTTTAAACCACGTGATCTTTTGTTTCTTAATATGGACCAACAGAGTTGCTACTCCAGCCCTTTTCTTCTTATCCCAATTTCTGAGACTGTCTCTTCTTGTCGGAATCATAATTCTACCTGAACAACTCTATTGTGATGATTGTTTTCTTTTCTCCTTGCTTATTAATGTCCAGATTTGGCATTGGTAGCAGACTGTTTTCAGTTGTACTGTGTTATGTAGTGTTGGCTATTAACGTCTTATGTTCTATCCAGCACAAAAATACAAAATATTACTAATTAACATTGTGACTTACATGCACAGAACATGCAATTTGAGAGCCACAGGAAAGTGCATTTTTGATCCTGTCAAAAAGTATCTCGCCCTTGTCCACATTTATTTTGTCCTGAAGTTCAACAAGTTCCCCAACACCACCAGTGAGTTGTAAATAAGCATCTGCAGACTGACCTCCATAAATTGCATCATAAGAACCATGCATTCTGATAATATAGAATAGTATGTTAATAGGTATTCATTTTTAAAAAAAATACGTTTCAGAATAAAGAAAAAGAACCAATTGTACAATTTATTTATAATTATCACATCACAAAATAATCTTGAGACTGCTAATTAAATTTTATAAAACAATAATATTATTATTTAACTTGTCTATGAAGCATCAATATCATCATTATGCGCCATGCCTGTGAGTATAGATAGATGGTTATGTCTCTTGATTATTTCTGTGGCTGGTGTTTCGTACAAAAGGGAGCAAGGTACGGGTTAACCCTTTTCCCATACCTGTTTAACATCTACCCTGAGAACATCATGAGAAATGTCAGAAACACTTTTATGAAGTGCAGCCCATTCAGAATAAGTAGGAACATGGTACCAGGATTTAAATACACTGATGTCATAGATTTCCTTTGAACCGGTGCTAAGGGATTAAAAGAGCTAATTGAGTCGGTCACACTAACATAATGCCCATTAAACAAGAAAAAAGCCAACCCAAAATCATCATCGGTAATGAAGAAATTTAAATTGTAATAAATCATGAATAGCTAAAATCCGTAATAACCAATAATGGAAACAAGAAATCATCTAAAAACTAGAAATAACAATATTATATATTATATATATAACAATATACCATAACAAAGACATGAAACAATATCAACACGGTTGTAAAAGTAAAACTACTTCTTCATCTTCAGCGTGCACCCTTTGAGCGGACATAATGAATTGTGTTGATATTTTACAGCAAAGCTGCAATAATCGCCTTTTAACCCGCCACATCCGACTTCGCCATCGGTAGATTTTACCAAAAAATGTTCATCATTTTTGCCCATTTTGTCACGGCGGCTATTATGATCTACTCTTTTTTTATTTTAAACTGTCAATGTTTTTAACATGCACAAAGTGCACACAGGATCTCCCATTTTGTTGTTATTTTCTGAGATGCCCTGACATTGTATCTCTCTATCAAGTGACCAGCGGAGGGCAAAGCTACGAAGAAATATCTGATTTGAAGTGAAACAAACTGTGGTGGGATTTGTGCCTGAGACTTTATGATCCAGAGCTTACATCTTACATCACCGAAAACCCAATAAAAATTACTGTGGACATATATAGCAATATGTTCGTTAATTGTGAACAATCTGACAAGCATTAATGATAAAAGTTGGCTTTCTGAAAGAAATTGTTAAAGAAAAGGCTATTATACTACTTTGGATAATGAAAAAGAGAAATACAAAGAAATTAACAAAACTAAACATCTACATATTATTTGGCAAGGACCTATTATAACTTTGAATAAAACAAAATAACTGCATATAACATTTGGCAATGACCTGATACAACATAAAAAAACAATTGGTGATACTGAACCACTCGCTATCCAACAGCTCCAAAAACCAACATGAACAGTACCAGCTGGTTGGCCTGAGGACAACCCTAGACCAACTATGCAATAACTTCCAGAGAGTGATCATCCAGTGGATCACACTGTAATAAACAAGGAAACGAATGCGCAGACAAACTAGCTAAGGAGAATACCACAAGAGAACAATCTAGTCAGCTACGATGAAGTCAAATCTATCATCAAAGGCTAATATCATGAAAAAAGAAGAACGAAGAACACCCAAAGTATAATTAGAGATACGGATAGCTCTTATCAAGGAAGACTCAAGTCATCATACCTCACCTACACACTGACCTCCACTGTACCCTGGATAACATGACAACAAATCACGTTTTACAAGGTTGCCCCCAGTACACATAGGTCCGAGGAAGACAATGTGGCCAACACCGTCCTCCCTGAAATAGAAACTCTACTTGACAACCGAATCACTGAGACAGACAACTGCCTTCATAAGAGAGTCCGGAGTCCTACTTTGAATGAGTCATGATCGCATAAGAAGAAGACGAAAACAAAACAAAACAGCCGCAAATAACATTTGGCAAAAAAAATGTTCAAGTCCATTGAAGTGAACTGGCATCGATATCTTACAGAGAACATTAAAATATTGCGGTCATAGTAAAAGACATAGTGAGCTCGAAAGAACAATAATGGAAGGCATAGTGCCAGCAAATCGAGACAGTAGTAGACCAAGATAAAGGTGATTTGTAAACAAACAAAGCATATTACATTTGACAAGAGGGAAATGGGAGATCTGGCTAGAGACACAGATGCCATCAGACTGACAGTAATGAGAGCAACGTTCTGTTAGCGCCATGTATATAGAAGATGGTGTTGCTTAAGAGTGTTAACAGTTCTACTGTTGCACTCATATCACGTCTGGCTTGAGTAGTGGCAATGCGCGTTCATGCACCGTTTTGGATATATTTTGATGGACGACTTGTGTGATCGACATGGCGGTTGGGAGTCGTAAGGGACACCTCTATGATCAGACACCACAGGACCCAGGGACACCTCGGACACTCCTAATATTTTAAGTAAGCAATTTATCAGCTGGTTCCGTCAAATGACTCACAATAAGATACAAATTCCGTCAAGTTTATTTTAAAATCATAAAAATTTTACGTATATTTTTTTTTACATATCTCTTCCATCTGTGCAAAATTTGATGTAGAAATGAAACTGGAGATGCGAACATAGAGAGTAATTCGCTATCAGAAAGAGCTATATTTATACTGAGATATATTAAAGTATATATTATATTCTTAATATTAAAGGTAGTTTAAATATGCAAATTATCCGACAACGAGGACGCCATTTAATAAAAATCACAAAATTATGTGAACTGATATTATGGTTTGTTAAATATTTAATCAAATATATGCACGTGGCATTAGAAACATAAATAATGAAAAAGCATGCGCATGCATATTATTTTTATATATTAAAAAAAATATTTTAATTCATTAAATACTAAGTTAATATAGGACAAGGTATTGCATTTTATCTTTATCATTATGTATATATTGTTTAGATAATGGTTAAGACGAATTCTCAAGATTTTCAAATAAATCAAACAAAATTTTAAACAATTATTCAATTCATGTAAATAACGAATACTTTTGATGTAGCTACAAATAATGAAACCAAACACAAAATGTTATTGGTTATGGAAGGCCTCGGTATCACTGCAAACGATTTAAAATCCATAATCGTTCAACCGCCAGTGCCGAATCATCCGAATTACTAACACATCTCCCAAACAAAGAAAGGTAACTGTAGTCCCCATCGTAGCAGTCTCAGCACACGCCAAAAGACATAAGGCGAAACCGTGCAGAAAGTGAACACAGCCAACTGTTCCCTGTCATACGATATCATCATTCATCGTAAACAATTTGAATATCGAAACATGATCAAAACGGATGAGACACACAGCTCATGGTGTGCACAGAGCTCTTAACTCAGTAGTTCCTGCAACAAGCCTGACTTGGAATATGAGGAAACTGCAACAAGGAACACTTTTCAGACATAGCCTTCAATGGTTCTTGCCGACTATCCACCATATACCGGAAGTTCACGTCCTCCAGAAAATTATGATTGTCATATTGATAACAAAAAATATATAGCGCTTGTTGATGTTAGGACATCGGTCTTGACTCCAACCGAACATAAAAACACACAGATAGTCGTCGAGTTATCCCCGTCACACATCAAACAACAAACCCTACGGTTAGCGTACAACGAACGAAACACGGTGCAAATTCCCCAAAGAGGAAAATCTTCGTTCGACTTGACGGAGAAGTCCACATTAATGCGTTTAAGCATCTAAATAACTTGCGTCAAACAATTCCAACGTCAGCCATTGATCAGCACTCAATGTGACGTAAACCGCATGTCAACACTAGACGGTGAAGGTCGCTTTGACAATACTTGACTTATCAAAAAGAAACATTGCTGTGTGTACTCGGCGGCGCAGATTTGTCCATTTTGTCGGCGCAGATTTGCTAAGTAGAACATCACTTTGATTTCAACACAGAAAATTGCATCAGAGAGCCGAAATTAATCAAAACGCAGATGCATTTTCTGCAGCGATCGAGAGAACGTGAAACGCTCCACCATTTTGAAACGGAAGTAAAAGTAAAGTAAAGTACCCCCGTCACGCCAAGTGGCGTATAAGGAAATATGGTGTTAGTGACCCTATATTTTACAGATCTTCAGCACATCATGTTTGGGGTAATGTGGTCGGTATTATGCCCGTGCTGCTTTACTTTCCCATAAAAATCCGGTACCCATTTAAGGCTGGGTGAACCCGGAAGCCGTCGGTTGGGATCGAACCCTACCCCTTGTCCTTTGTAGTCCAGTTCACTAACCACTGAGCTATGGTGGCTCCCATTTTGAAACGGAAGCTCCACACAAAATGTACTGCATCATATTAAAAGAAGATTTAGTAATAAAAAAAAAAAAATAATTTTCTCTCGACCTACCAAAGTTCTTTCAAAGTATATTCGTCATGTGACACATATTCCAATGTTCACTACTGAACAGCCGGAAGAAAACAAACACATCAATCTAGGACAATGCCCCACACAAGGCCATTCTAAAGGGTCCACCGATCACGTGTCATCTCGAAGGGGTGGGGACTATGCAATTCCCACCATCTGACGTCTAATATCTAAATAAAACAGTCATTCATGAGTTTCGGTCACAGACTCGCGAGTTAAAAAATTCAAACAAGAACACACAACCACCAATAATGTAGAGTGAATTGAAGGAAGCAATTTAGTATATGAAAATAAGCAAAGCTTCAGGTCTTGATAAAATAACAATCGAAGAGATAGTTTAGGAGATTTGGAGTATAGATCATAGCAAAACTACTCAATGACATAACAACTGGCGCATAAGGGAGATGTACAAAAATCTATATTTGTAGCCGTCTTGAAGAAGTCAGGCGTCACTGATTGCGAAGACTTTTGCACTATTAGTCTCATGAGCCACATGACCTAAATATTAATCGGAATAATCATAAGACGTGTAAGGAACAAAGTAAAACCAGAAATAAGTGAGAAACAATGTGGATTTGTGGAAGGAAAAGGCACAAATGATGCAATATACACCCTGACAACATTGATAGAAAGACCTATAAGGGTGAAGAAAGAGCCATGTGCTTCATAGACTGCACAAAAGCATTTGACAAAGTGAAGCATGTGGAAATAATGAATATTCTGGAGAAATTAAATATTGATGGCATTGATATGAGAATCATAAAAAATGTACTGGCAACAAACAGCAGCCATAAGAATTAACAACCAAACTGGTCAGTTCTAATACGTAAATCAGGAGTCAGGCAGAGCTGTGTTCTGTAGCCTGTTTGTTCACACTTAACAGTGTAAAGTAAAATAAGAGGCGGAGAATAAACTGCAAGAAATGGTAAACATAATATTGAAAAAGAAAAAACAAGAATGGTCAAAGTCTGAATAATAAGAAAACAGAAGTAATGGCCACATCAAAGAAACAATCGTCATCAAAATGCAACATAAAAACAAACGGGATAAATCTAAAGCAAGTGCAACGCGTCAAATACTTTGGCACAATAACATCAGACGGAAATTGCAAGTAAAAAAAAAAAAAGCATAATAGCTCAGGACAAAACAGCATTTGAGAAATTGAAAAACGTATTTTGGAACAAGTCTATGTTAGTATCAGTGAGAAAGAGAATTCAGCGGTGGTATATGTAGTCAGTTTTATCCTGTGGACGTAAATTATGGACGCTAGAAAAACAAATGAAAAGATGATTAAACACTACAGAAATGGTATTTCTCAGAAGAATTTTTAAAGAGGTCTACTGACAGATAAAAAGAGCAATGATGACATTCTCAAAGAGGCTAATATAAAAAGTGAGCTCCATAGAGACCTCATAAAGAAACAATCAACATTGTTTGGGTACATCATAAAAAGAAAAAAAGTTGGAATACTTGGTTGCATCTAAAATAATCGTAGTTGATCTTACTTACATTTCAGTTAGTTATTAAATTTGTTTTCCACTTCATATTTATTTACATAATGAGTTAATTTGCTTTGCATTTTGTATATACTGATTCAATGTGCTAATCTTACTACAGAGTCAATACAAGTCACCGATTCAATAAATCCCAATGGACATAATTACCCAGAATTACACCTTTATTTATTACACTAGAACATCTATCTCTTACCACTTTTCATATTTTCTCTATATATCCAATATAATCATTGAGACTAAGTTTTGTTATATCTTTGCAGCCGTTTATCGATTTCATAATTTCTTATATAAAACCTTGCGGCAGGCAAATCTAAACGGAAAACTTTCTTCCCGTTGAAAAGCTCCACTACTTTTCATATTTTCTACATATATTCCATATATTCAAAGGAAAGTTAATATTTTTCCTCTATGTAATTTGTGGCACTCTATATCTGATTTTTTTTCATTATTTTTCCTATATAAATAATTGCATTAGCATATTTTCTTATATGAAACGTTCGCGGTAGACAAATCTAGCCTGAAAACCTTTTAACCCCGCTGACAAAAACTCGACCACTCTACATATTTTCTCTCATCATCATCATCGAGAGCCTTTTCCGCAACGAATGTTGGCTACAATGGAGCGCCATTCTGCTCTGTCTCTTGCTTTGATGGTGCAGGTTGTCATAGGCTAATTTGTCCATCTTTTGATGTTACTCGTCCATGTTAGTCTTGGTCTGCCTTTGCCTCTTTTACCTTGTATTTTCCCCTCTAGGATTACTTTTAATAGGCGGTTGTGTCTTTTAACATGGCAATCGCATTTGTCTTGTTTGAATTGTGCTTAGTAATTCTCTTTTCATTTTTAGTTGTTTTAAGTCTTCATCGTTTGTTTTCTTTTCCTTCCATCCAATTCTACCTATTCTTCTATAAATCAACATTTTAAAGGCTTCAATTTTCTGTTCTATTCTCGTATCTAATGTCCATGTTTCTGCACCATATAGGAATATTGAAAAATTGTAACATTTTGCTATTCTTAGTTTTAGCCCTGGTGTTATTTGTTTTGATGTTAGTATGTTCTTCATGACATTAAAATTACTTTTTGCCATTCCTATTCTTTTGTTTATTTCAGTTGTACATTTTCTATCACTAGTTATAGTATGTCCAAGGTAGTTGTAGTTCTGAACTGTCTCCAGGTCTATTCCTTCAATTTTGATATCCATTTGTGGGTTTTGAGTATCTTCTTTGTTTATGATCACAGTTTTAGTCTTTTTGATATTCATATCTAGTCCATATTTTTTGCTTGTCATGTTTATTTCATTAAATAATTGTTGTAGATCTTTAGTATTTTCTGCTAGTAGGGCAGTATCATCAACATATCTTAGGTTATTGATTACCTTTCCATTAATTTGTAGGCCTAACATCTCTGTGATGTTTTTAAAGATTTGCTCAGTGTATAGATTGAACAAGATGCTGGGTAGGACACACGTGTGTCCTACCTAGGTGTGTCCTACATATCGTGTGTCCTACCCTCTACGTTCCATAAATTTAACGGAAAATTAATGCTTCTCCTATATGTCTTTCCGGACCCCGATTGAACTACAATTCACACCATCATCTTTGCCATCGACCAGCTTTGAGTCACTTTCTATCGTTACCGTCCCTACCGACGCCTAAAATACAATTCCACGCCCTAAAACCACTAAAAATCCTATAAAAACATGAAAGGCGCATGGTTTTTTTTTCTGCTACCCTTTCTGGCTTGTTAAAGTATCTAGCAGTTTGTTCGTTATTCTTTCTTTCTTTCTTTGTCGATTTGGGAAACATCGGAAAAAGAGAAAGAAGCAACTTTGAAGTTGAAAAAAGAGATTACAACATGGGACATCAACTTCTTTTGCTGAGATGGAGAGGCTTGCCCAGAACCTAGACTTGTGTTGAGACACTGTCGGTTCTATGCAAGGTCTGATGACACTAGAATGATAACAGCAACAAATCATCGGACACAGATGTGTATCTTCCCTGTGTGTCACCTTTGACTGGAGAAAAACTAACAATATTATCAAGTTTTCTATTTTTACTTTTTTCTCGTTGCCTGACAAAGGTGAACTGTTAATTTTTTCATAAATTTGTTTCAACAAAAGTTCTCTTTCTTTATTTCTTTCAATATGGTTTATGGTTTCATCACTTTCTTTTAATGTCCATGGTATTTTCAAAATTGTCAAACACAGGTCTTCTATGATCTTGCTTGTTCATTACTTGTTCATAACAAACTTCAGCAAACAAGATCGATGTCTATTTCAACAAAGTAATAAATATAATTATCAATACGTACCTGGCAAAAGCTTTTTCAAGCAATGAAATCCACAATTCATTCTTATCTGATGCAGATTTGGCACCCCACAACACATTTGTGTAAATAACTGGTAAATAATCATCGATATAAACATCTTCCCATCTCCCAAAGTTGTAGAAACGTGCATGAAACATTCCATCATATTTGGATGGGTTTTCTATTGCGTACGCATCTGGTGGTATCACCTGTAAAGATAAAAATTTCAAAAATTGTACATACAGGTTTTAGTGATTTATTGGGATTTGCTCACAAATCTTTCAGGTGTGAATACTAACTTTGATGTAGGAAAGATAAAAGTAATTTAAAACAATGTAAGCGAGCTTATTATTATAAAAGTGAGGATCAATGATGCAGTAGTCACTAAGCTTGCTCACGATGAAGGGAAACAATCCCTAACTTTCTGGGTTGGGTGAAAGCAATAGCAATGAGGAGGAACACATGCCCCATTCAGTGTGGTGGTTTTTTTTATTACATTACACCTACTTTCAGCTATATAGTTCAGTTTAGTGATAATCATTACTTAACTCTTACCTCCAGCTATATAGTTTAGGATAGTGGATTTTTATTACATTGCATCCACCTCACCTATGTTATATGCCACGGTAATTCATGACACTTTATAACATTATTATGAATACATATTATTAATGAACTGATCATTTAAATAGATAAAAGAAGCAATGAACTCTCTATTTTATTATTCAGCACCTTCCACGCACAAAATCCGAATTATGAATTTCTTTTTCATCTTATTTTCAACTTCCGGTGGAGCATAGGTCTTCAACAAACACTTTCCAAGTAGACGTTCTGTTTCTTGCCATTCTTTTAAGATCATTCCATGTCTTTCTCATCATCTTCACTTCTGCTTCCACTGTCTTCCCCAATTATAATTTGGTCTTCCTCTTTGTTTCCTCCCCTGGGGATTAAAAAAAGGACATGTCATGTAATACTCTCAGTTGCCTTCCCTAGCGTGTTTCCTACCCAGTGCCACCGTACGTCTACCTCTTTATCCACTGGTATTTGACCGGTCCATAATTTTACGTTAGTAATTTTGTCCTACCACTTCCATTCTATATTCTATTCCATACTATAGTCTGCGCAAGCATCCATTAACGAAGGTCTGTATCTTCGTGATTGTAATTTTTGTTTTTCTCCATCTCCGCAGCGAAGGTTGGCTACCATGGAGCGCTATTCTGCTTTGACGGTTGTCATAGGCTGATTTGTCCATCTTTTGATCTCGTACATGTTAGTCTTGGTCTGCCTTTGCCTCTTTTACCCTGTATTTTCCCCTCCAAGATTACTTTTGGATTTCCATATGTTTCATAATGGTCTTGTTTTTGTATATTTATTTTGGTATCATTTTCTGTTTCTCCCTCTTTATCTATATCACTGCCAAGATATATGTAAGATTGTACATCTAGTAGAGGTACGTCTCCTTTTGTTATTTGGTTATTGCCAACTGCATTTTTTAACTGCACTAATTTGTGGTCGAATATCTATTTACTTTCAGTCCAGCTGTTGTGATCTCTCACCGAGTATGCTCATTTTAACTTGCATCTGTTAATGAGTGTGTTATTGGATAGCTCTGCCATCGGCAAAGCCTAAGTCATCAAGTTGTTTCATTAGTGACCTTTGGATTCTATTTTTGTTGTTCTGCTTTATTCATATAATCCAATCTATGGCCAGCAGAAAGGCTAAATGGAAATAGAAGACAACCTTACCTTACTCATGTTCTTATTTCAAATGCTTCTTCCAGCTGCACCTCGTGCACAGCACTACATTTCATTCCTTCGTGCATTGTTCTTACGAGGTTAATAAACGTGTTCACAAATGTGTCCATTCATCAATACATTTATCAGCTGTTACACCTGTTGTAAAAATCTTAGCTTCTGTTATATTGAATTACATGTGTTTTTTTCTAATACTACCTTGAACTAACATCAACTTTTCAATGCTAAAAGTATAGTAATAGTCAAGTGAATAAAATTCTCTATCACCAGCATAGTAATTTGTATTTCTGATAGTCTATCTATTGACCTTTAGATCTGTTGCCGGCCCATGGGGTATGGACCAAGATACTCTTTTTCTAGATTTTCTATTTAACAGTCTCAATCCTTGCATAAAACATTTATCAAATCTCGCCATTTGTCTCTGTTTTGTGCAAGCATATCATTCTCATTGAGGGAGCCGATTCCTGCTCCATTAGCTTCTCTGTTTCCACGCTATATTCATTATAAATTTATTTTCAAATGTGCTCCTCTTTGTTTCTACGTCTCTTGATGTTTTCCAGCTCTTGCATGCATATATAAGGGTTGATAGTACGTTTGATTTGAAAGTTTTGTTTTTATGCTGATGAGTTTTGATTTCCACATATTGTCAAAGCTTTGAAAGACTTTGCTGCTTTAGCTAATCTGATTCTATTTTCTTTACTTGTATCCCCTTTCCGATCAATGTTTATGATCTTAAGAACGTCATATCGTTCCTTGTAATTTGCTTACCTAGAGCTTCTCATATCTTCTGTACGTGCTCATTTCACATAAGGTGATAAGTTGTACCCTTAGCTCCGTTGTCTAAACAAAAGTAATGTTTGATTTTAAATAGCCATTGCTGCTTATCGTTATGAAGGAAAAATTGAAAAAAAAGAAAAAATGGTATGTTAGAAGCTTTACGTGATTAGTAGACGACACAGATTCGAACGACGTTTCGGCTCAATAGGCCTTCAGCAGGAACAAACAAACAACATACACACACAGATATGTGAATAAATAAAATTAATCCTACATAGCTAACTAGTAATGAAACATCAAAAACAAAATAATCGAAATATGTTGACTTCCCTGTGTATCGTGGACAGTGGTCAGGCTATGAAAGGAATTTCTCACGGGTGTAGCTGTAATTTATACCCTGTGGTCAGAGGTGAAGGGTTCTAAAAATACACGAGTGGGGGGAACGCTATCTAGGTACGTCGACTACAAAGGCACAGGCAATATCTGAAAGTATCTAAGGGCCCATAAATACATGTATACACACACACAGATGCGTGTATACATATGTACACGTGCAAGAAGACGTGCACATACTAATACATATCAACATACACATACATTTACACACACATACATGTGTATGCATACAAGCAAGAGCACATATACATGCATGTATATGCGTATACATATATATACCAATACCCGTGCCTATGAACACATACATGCATGTGCACATCCATACGGGGACAATCATATGTGTGGAAGGGTTCACACCGGGGTCAGTGTGCAAACTCGAAGGAGAAAGAATAGAACAGTGGAATGACAGGTATTCAAAAGGCGGAAAGAGTGAGATGTATGAGAGTGGGGTGCAATAAAAACATATGATGGGTAAGTAGCGCAGAAAAAAGGTATATAGGAGAACACCGAATTGCCTCAACGGGGACTAGTGGAGAAGAACTAAGAATAGCGTGGCATAGTAGATAGACTAAAGAGCCACAACATGGGTGGTAGAGAGGGCTATGCAAGAGGGAAGGAGCAGCCGAAAGGAAACTATGTGTATGAGTGTGATACATTCATGCCCCGTGGGGTCAGCGAACCATACTGGACTATGAGGCGATTTTCCAAAGTATATCGGCTGCGGTCGCCAGAGTGACAGAGGACAATACCAGTGATACGGATGTCGTCTTTGCCCTTGTGATCTGGGGAGTTGAAATGGGAAGACACTGGAGTACCAGTATTCTGTTGGACATCTCGTAGATGTTCACAAAATCTTTCCGCTAATCTTCTACCAGACTCGCCAATATTGGTCATGTGGCATCGTTGGCATATAATGGCATAAATGATGTTGCGGGACACACATGTGAAGCCATGCTTGATCTCGAACCGTCCATTGGGGAATAAGACCGAGTCAGTAGGGAGCACATAGGCACAGGTGATACAGTTACGACCACAAGGGGCCGTACCGAAGTGTTGAGGGTAGGAGCGAGGGAGATGGCTCCTAACCAGAATGTCACCCAAATTCCTGTCGCGCTTGAAAGCGATCATCGGGGGATCACTAAAAAGTAGACGGGTAGTGGGATCAGAGAGGAGAATGGAACGGTAGCGGTTGAGTATCCTCACAGCAGCTAAGTTGTGAGGATGATATGTGAGGGTGAGTATAGTTCTCTCAGAAGGGGGGCGGTTGGAAGGAGTGAGTGCCTCGGGACGGGAGGTAAGGAGGACCCGCTTGAGGGCAGACTGGAGGATCGAGTCTGGATAAAGCCGGCGGCTGAAGAAACCTAACATGAGGTGAGCCTGTAGGAGGAAATCTTGGTCATCCTGGCAGATGCGACGGAGACGCAATAACTGAGAGAAAAGAATAGAATCACGACAAGAAGGTGAATGAGATGAAGTGTAGAGAAAATAACAATGGGCGTCTGTGGGTTTATAGAAAACCGAAGTATGGAGGCCAGAAGTACCTCAAGAAACGATAAGATCTAGGAAGGTGATAGAGGAAGTGGATATACAAGATGTGAACTTGATAGCTTTGTGATAGCCACCAATGTGGTCGAAAAAATTGGAGAGGTCATCCTCAGGTAGATCGGTGAGTCCGAAGCAGTCATCAATGTACCGAAGGTATATGATGGGAAGAGGACCTTGATAAGAATTGAGAATTTGGTACTCCAGGTAACCCATGAATAGGCAAGCATAGCTAGGGCCCATCTTGGTGTCCATGGCTACTCCACTGACTTGGTCATAGAAGTTACCATTAAACTCAAAGGTGTTGAGGTTGAGTACAAGCTCAGTAAGGCGGAGAAGAGTTGCAGTATCAACAGAGGGGTGTTGTCTCTGGTCAAGAAAGAAACGTAGAGCCAGGAGGCCGTCGGAGTGAGGAATAGAGGTGTAGAGGGAGCAAACATCAAGGGTAAAAAGTCGGTATGAGCAACCTCGGGAGAGAGAGATGGAAGAGAACATACTCAATGCATGGTTAGTGTCCTTGACATATGAGGGAAGACTAACGACCATAGGCTGGAAGACACTCTCTAGATAGTCAGATATGTGTTCAGTCGGGCAAGCACACGCTGACACGATGGGGCGTCCTGGATTGTCGATTTTGTGAATTTTGGGGAGCATGTAGAAAGATGGTTTCCCAAGACCACTATTGTGGATAATGAGGCGGGACGCGCTAGGAGGGAGCCGGTTGGTTCGGATCAGTTCCTTGATGGTAGATTTGACCTGCTTATTGTGGAGGACAGTGGCGTCGTCAGGGCGGGGTTTATAAAAAGTGGTATTGGATAGCTGTTTGTTGCCCTCAGAAATATATAAGTCTTTGCGCCAAACTACCACCGCTCCCCCCTTGTCTGCCGGTTTGATAACAATGTCCTCCCGGCGGCGGAGATTAGAAAGGGCCCGAAGCTCAGAGGGAGATAGATTAGAGCGGTGAAGTTTTCTAGGGCACAGTTGTTGTATCTCACGTGAGGTGACATTTATGTAGTGATCCAAAGCCTGTGATGCGCCGGGCCGTGGTGTCCAATCTGATTTGCGAGAGTGGAAGCGAGAGAACCCATCTACAGGGGTGGGTGAGGAAGAAGTAGCAGTAGTGCCCGAGAAACGGTGCTTCAAGCGCATACGTCTATGGAAATCATGGACGTCCTTGCAAAGGACGTCCTTATCGTTATGAAGCAGCCACTGTCATCACTTGCTCTAGATAAGATGACAATCCAATATGTATCATTACTTCTCACACACACATTTGATGTTAAGGGAGGTGACATGCTTTATCATAAACATGAAAACAAAAGATGAATCATTCACTGCCTTTTAAAATTGTTTCTTTACATTTCACAAATTGTAATTAAAAATGGCATTATACAAACACATTATGATTTTTTTAAAAATAACTTCAAGTTGATAGTGTTAATAAACCTGATGATTTCTTGTATGTTAATACAAATGTCATCAATATAAAAATAACGATTTTTAACATGTAAAAAAAAAATGTCCCATTATTTTCTCAAATCAATCGTGTCAATATAACAGAAATTAAAATGTTGACAACAACTGAAACTGATGTAACAGCTGAAACATATATTGATGGTCACGCTTTTAAACATCTCGGTTCATTGTTGCTAAACGACAGAAAAGACAGTTAAGGAGAAAAAAGAAAAGTTGAATATGGATATGAATAAATTACGTGAGGTTATGTGATTATAGGCTTTACTACCAGAATTTATCAGAAGACTTATAATTTTCAACCCAAACTTATTATTCACTCTCACTAAGGTGTGTGGAAGCTGGAAAGCGATAAATGAGATTGAGAAAAAACTCAATACAAGTGAAAACAAATGCATAGGAACAGATACTTTGCATTGCATGAAATGAATTCAAGACTGAAATAAGAGAAATGGCCGTGCAACAATTTATTTCGTCTACTATACAGAAAAGAAGGTGGAAATATGTCGGGCATATATTTAAAAGAAACAACCAGAGAATTACAAAGCAGGTTCTTGAATGGGAAACAATAGGTAAGAGAAAAAGAAGACGACCTCGAGAAACACTAAAAAGAACGATAACAGAAGAGGCAAGGTTTGCAGGTACAGATATACTGGCTATAATCGAACAGCTACCCAGTTTACATGTACAGATACACTGGCTATAATCGAACAGCCATCCAGTTTACATGTACAGATACACTGGCTATAATCGAACAGCTACCCAGTTTACATGTACAGATACACTGGCTATAATCGAACAGCTACCCAGTTTACATGTACAGATACACTGGCTATAATCGAACAGCTACCCAGTTTACAGGTACAGATACACTGGCTATAATCGAACAGCTACCCAGTTTGCAGGTACAGATACACTGGCTATAATCGAACAGCTACCCAGTTTGCAGGTACAGATACACTGGCTATAATCGAACAGCTACCCAGTTTACATGTACAGATACACTGGCTATAATCGAACAGCTACCCAGTTTGCAGGTACAGATATACTGGCTATAATCGAACAGCTACCCAGTTTGCAGGTACAGATACACTGGCTATAATCGAACAGCTACCCAGTTTGCAGGTACAGATATACTGGCTATAATCGAACAGCTACCCAGTTTGCAGGTACAGATACACTGGCTATAATCGAACAGCTACCCAGTTTACAGGTACAGATACACTGGCTATAATCGAACAGCTACCCAGTTTGCAGGTACAGATACACTGGCTATAATCGAACAGCTACCCAGTTTGCAGGTACAGATACACTGGCTATAATCGAACAGCTACCCAGTTTACATGTACAGATACACTGGCTATAATCGAACAGCTACCCAGTTTGCAGCTACAGATATACTGGCTATAATCAAACAGATACCCAGTTTGCAGGTACAGATATACTGGCTATAATCAAACAGCTACCCAGTTTGCAGGTACAGATATACTGGCTATAATCAAACAGCTACCCAGTTTGCAGCTACAGATATACTGGCTATAATCGAACAGCTACCCAGTTTGCAGGTACAGATACATTGGCTATAATCGAACAGCTACCCAGTTTACATGTACAGATACACTGGCTATAATCAAACAGCTACCCAGTTTGCAGGTACAGATACACTGGCTATAATCGAACAGCTACCCAGTTTACATGTACAGATACACTGGCTATAATCGAACTGCTACCCAGTTTACATGTAAGTAGTATAGCAGGAAGGATTTGCCCCGTATTTAGGCGCTAAATTAACAAAGATATATAGTAGGCGCGCGGCGCGCCTAATGTACACGCTAGACAGGGGGGAGTTAACCGTGACATTTCGTGTCGGGATGTTGACCTCTAGTCCCGGTGACCCCGGAAGTGCGCTGTTTATGTCTGGTGTGTGCTGACTTTGGAGCGCTTGGTGTACTTGAGCGATAGTGATAGGTTAGTAGATTATACAACATCAGGTTTCTCATAATGAGGTTTCTTCTGGGCGCCTAATGTACTGTAGGCGCAGGGGGAGTTAACTGTGACATTTCGTGTCGGGATGTTGAGTGGGGGTGTCTGTCGGCGTGACCTCAGCGCTCCGTATTTTAAAAATTCCGAATTATTTTTTAACTGTGACATTTCGTGTCGGGATGTTGACTGGGGGTGTCTGTCGGCGTGACCTCGGCGCTCCGTATTTTAAAAATTCCGAATTATTTAAAAAAAAACAGTGTCCATCTGATTTCGAACACGGGTCTACGGTGTGCCAGGCCAGACACTTACCACTATGCTACAGGCGATCACTGAATTAGAGGCTGAATGAGACAGGTGATTCGTGATGCTTTTGTTGGTGCCTGACAGCTAGCTAGTAGTAGAGAAAGATTGACCCGCATTTAGGCGCTAAATTAGCGAAGATATATAGGCCGGCGCCCCGCGAGCATAACGAGTGCGGCGCAGGGGGAGTTAACCGTGACATATCATGTCGGGATGCCCGGTGACCTCGCGTTGACCTCTCAACCTCTCGGCGCCATGGTCGGGGTGAGCTCTCGCAGTAGGGGACCTGTTATGATCAAAGACCCTATTTCTCTTTGAAATTTCTCACTTGGGTAACTTAAGCTGGTCTAGCCGTCTAACAGAGAGACAGTAAATTAATGTACTTTTGATATTCTATTACTGTTGTGTGTTTTTTTTTTGTAGTGGTTGTAGTAATAGTAGTAGTGGTTAAAGTCGTTATTGAAGTTGTACAACTAGTGTGACTTGTATTTTGTAGAGTTATAACAGACAAGTGGGGGCTATGCCTTTTTTTTCATGTATAGTAGAGAGACGGTAGAGTCTTATAGTTATTTTTATGCATGACAACTTTAATTTATCTATACAATTATTTTGAAATTAATGGAAACATACAACTTACTCAGGGCTTGGCCAACTAACAGCAACGGTCTTGCTAATATATTTAACCCGTGGAAACATCAGCAGCATGAGACTTATTAATGTCCAAATTGACCGCTTGTTCATAACACGGATACGACAGCGATGATGACTTTATCGGGTACACAATCAAAGATCCCGTGGGTTTTGTTTTAGTCGATGACAACTTTTGAAATAGTAGCTGACAACTTTTGTATTAGCAGATGACAGCTTTCAATGACTGTTTACATGCTATGTCATTGTAGCAGTCATGCATGTCATGTCGAGGTAGTAGACACGTATGTCATGTCATTGTAACAGTCATGTCAATGTAACAGTCATTTCGTTGTAATAGTCATCTCGTTGTAACAGTCACGTGTGTCATGTCGTTTTATCAGAGACGTATGGTATGTCGTTGTAACAGTCATTTCGTTGTAATAGGCATCTCGTTGTAACAGTCACGTATGGCATGTCGTTTTATCAGACACGTATGGTATGTCGTTGTAACAGACATGTTGTTGTATCAGTCATGTCGATGTAGTAGACACGTATGTCATGTCATTGTAACAGTCATGTCAATGTAACAGTCATGTCAATGTAACAGTCATGTCAATGTAACAGGCATTTCGTTGTAATAGTCATCTCGTTGTAACAGTCACGTATGTCATGTCGTTTTATCAGACACGTATGGTATGTCGTTGTAACATACATGTCGTTGTATCAGGCATGTCGATGTAGTAGACACGTATGTCATGTCATTGTAACAGTCATGTCAATGTAACAGTCATGTCAATGTAACAGTCATGTCAATGTAACAGGCATTTCGTTGTAATAGTCATCTCGTTGTAACAGTCACGTATGTCATGTCGTTTTATCAGACACGTATGGTATGTCGTTGTAACATACATGTCGTTGTATCAGGCATGTCGATGTAGTAGACACATATGTCATGTCATTGTAACAGTCATGTCAATGTAACAGTCATGACAATGTAACAGGCATTTCGTTGTAATAGTCATCTCGTTGTAACAGTCACGTATGTCATGTCGTTTTATCAGACACGTATGGCATGTCGTTGTAACATACATGTCGTTGTATCAGTCATGTCGATGTAGTAGACACGTATGTCATGTCATTGTAACAGTCATGTCAATGTAACAGTCATGTCAATGTAACAGTCATTTCGTTGTAATAGTCATCTCGTTGTAACAGTCACGTATGTCATGTCGTTTTATCAGAGACGTATGGTATGTCATTGTAACAGACATGTCGTTGCATCAGTCATGTCGATGTAGTAGACACGTATCTCATGTCGTTGTAGCAGACACGTATGGTATGTCGTTGTAACAGACATGTCGTTGTATCAGGCATGTTGATGTAGTAGACACGTATGTCATGTCATTGTAACAGTCATGTCAATGTAACAGTCATGACAATGTAACAGGCATTTCGTTGTAATAGTCATCTGGTTGTAACAGTCACGTATGTCATGTCGTTTTATCAGACACGTATGGTATATCGTTGTAACAGACATGTCGTTGTATCAGTCATGTCGATGTAGTAGACATGTATGGCATGTCAATGTAACAGTCATGTCAATGTAACAGTCATGTCAATGTAACAGTCATTTCGTTGTAATAGTCATCTCGTTGTAACAGTCACGTATGTCATGTTGTTTTATCAGAGACGTATGGTATGTCGTTGTAGCAGACATGTCGTTGTATCAGTCATGTCGATGTAGTAGACACGTATATAATGTCATTGTAACAGTCATGTCAATGTATCAGTCATTTCGTTGTAATAGTCATCTCTTTGTAACAGACACGTATGTCATGTCGTTTTATCAGACACGTATGGTATGTCGTTGTAACAGACATGTCGTTGTATCAGTCATGTCGATGTAGTAGACACGTATGTCATGTCGTTGTAACAGTCATGTCAATGTAACAGTCATGTCAATGTAACAGTCATTTCGTTGTAATAGTCATCTCGTTGTAACAGTCACAGATGTCATGTCGTTTTATCAGACACGTATGGTATGTCGTTGTAACAGACATGTCGTTGTATCAGTCATGTCGATGTAGTAGATACGTATGTCATGTCATTGTAACAGTCATGTCAATATAACAGTCTTGTCAATGTAACAGTCATTTCGTTGTAATAGTCATCTCGTTGTAACAGGCACGTATGTCATGTCGTTTAATCAGAGACGTATGGTATGTCGTTGTAACAGACATGTCGTTGTATCAGTCATATCGATGTAGTAGACACGTATGTCATGTCATTGTAACAGGCCTGTCAATGTAACAGTCATGTCAATGTAACAGTCATTTCGTTGTAATAGTCATCTCGTTGTAACAGTCACGTATGTCATGTCGTTTTATCAGAGACGTATGGTATGTCGTTGTAACAGTCATGTCGTTGCATCAGTCATGTCGATGTAGTAGACACGTATGTCATGTCGTTGTAACAGACACATATGGTATGTCGTTGTAACAGACATGTCGTTGTATCAGGCATGTCGATGTAGTAGACACGTATGTCATGTCATTGTAACAGTCATGTCAATGTAACAGTCATGACAATGTAACAGGCATTTCGTTGTAATAGTCATCTCGTTGTAACAGTCACGTATGTCATGTCGTTTTATCAGACACGTATGGCATGTCGTTGTAACATACATGTCGTTGTATCAGTCATGTCGATGTAGTAGACACGTATGTCATGTCATTGTAACAGGCATGTCAATGTAACAGTCATGACAATGTAACAGGCATTTCGTTGTAATAGTCATCTCGTTTGTAACTGTCACGTATGTCATGTTTTTTATCAGAGACGTATGGTATGTCGTTGTAACAGACATGTCGTTGCATCAGTCATGTCGATGTAGTAGACACGTATGTCATGTCGTTGTAACAGACACGTATGGTATGTCGTTGTAACAGACATCTCGTTGTATCAGGCATGTCGATGTAGTAGACACCTATGTCATGTCATTGTAACAGTCATGTCAATGTAACAGTCATGACAATGTAACAGGCATTTCGTTGTAATAGTCATCTCGTTGTAACAGTCACGTATGTCATGTCGTTTTATCAGACACGTATGGTATATCGTTGTAACAGACATGTCGTTGTATCAGTCATGTCGATGTAGTAGACACGTATGGCATGTCATTGTAACAGTCATGTCAATGTAACAGTCATGTCAATGTAACAGTCATGTTAATGTAACAGTCATTTCGTTGTAATAGTAATCTCGTTGTAACAGTCACGTATGTCATGTTGTTTTATCAGAGACGTATGGTATGTCGTTGTAACAGACATGTTGTTGTATCAGGCATGTCGATGTAGTAGACACGTATGTCATGTCATTGTAACAGTCATGTCAATGTAACAGTCATTTCGTTGTAATAGTCATCTCGTTGTAACAGACACGTATGTCATGTCGTTTTATCAGACACGTATGGTATGTCGTTGTAACAGACATGTCGTTGTATCAGTCATGTCGATGTAGTAGACACGTATGTCATGTCATTGTAACAGTCATGTCAATGTAACAGTCATGTCAATGTAACAGTCATTTCGTTGTAATAGTCATCTCGTTGTAGCAGTCACGTATGTCATGTCGTTTTATCAGACACGTATGGTATGTCGTTGTAACAGACATGTCGTTGTATCAGTCATGTCGATGTAGTAGACACATATGTCATGTCATTGTAACAGTCATGTCAATGTAACAGTCATGTCAATATAACAGTCATTTCGTTGTAATAGTCATCTCGTTGTAACAGTCACGTATGGCATGTCGTTTTATCAGAGACGTATGGTATGTCGTTGTAACAGACATGACGTTGTATCAGTCATGTCGATGTAGTAGACACGTATGTCATGTCATTGTAAAAGTCATGTCAATGTAACAGTCATTTCGTTGTAATAGTCGTCTCGTTGTAACAGACACGTTGGTCACCAGTACAATGAGTATTCTGTTATGGGATCATAGGTCACAATCTATTTTTAGTAACTAATCAGGTATTGCATCAGAGATCAAAATCTATTTTTAGTAACTCAACATCCCCATTATAGGGGAACTGAGTAACACCATCTCTTTTTGCTCCAGCTTTTAAATCTGAAATTTTCACAAAAAGAGATGGTGTTACTCAGTTTCCCTTATAATGGGGATGTTGAGTTACTAAAAATAGATTTTGATCTCTGATGCAATACCTGATTAGTTACTAAAAATAGATTGTGACCTATGATCCCATAACAGAATACTCATTGTACTGGTGACCAACGTGTCTGTTACAACGAGACGACTATTACAACGAAATGACTGTTACATTGACATGACTGTTACAATGACATGACATACGTGTCTACTACATCGACATGACTGATACAACGACATGTCTGTTACAACGACATACCATACGTCTCTGATAAAACGACATGCCATACGTGACTGTTACAACGAGATGACTATTACAACGAAATGACTGTTATATTGACATGACTGTTACATTGACATGACTGTTACAATGACATGACATACGTGTCTACTACATCGACATGACTGATACAACGACATGTCTGTTACAACGACATACCATACGTGTCTGACAAAACGACATGACATACGTGCCTGTTACAACGAGATGACTATTACAACGAAATGACTGTTACATTGACATGACTGTTACATTGACATGACTGTTACAATGACATGACATACGTGTCTACTACGTCGACATGACTGATACAACGACATGTCTGTTACAACGACATACCATACGTGTCTGATAAAACGACATGACATACGTGACTGTTACAACGAGATGACTATTACAACGAAATGACTGTTTCATTGACAAGACTGTTACATTGACATGACTGTTACAATGACATGACATACGTGTCTACTACATCGACATGACTGATACAACGACATGTCTGCTACAACGACATACCATACGTCTCTGATAAAACAACATGACATAAGTGACTGTTACAACGAGATGACTATTACAACGAAATGACTGTTACATTGACATGCCTCTTACATTGACATGACTGTTACATTGACATGCCATACATGTCTACTACATCGACATGACTGATACAACGACATGTCTGTTACAACGATATACCATACGTGTCTGATAAAACGACATGACATACGTGACTGTTACAACGAGATGACTATTACAACGAAATGCCTGTTACATTGACATGACTGTTACATTGACATGACTGTTACAATGACATGACATACGTGTCTACTACATCAACATGCCTGATACAACGACATGTCTGTTACAACGACATACCATACGTGTCTGCTACAACGACATGAGATACGTGTCTACTACATCGACATGACTGATGAAACGACATGTCTGTTACAACGACATACATACGTCTCTGATAAAACGACATGACATACGTGACAGTTACAACGAGATGACTATTACAACGAAATGCCAGTTACATTGTCATGACTGTTACATTGACATGCCTGTTACAATGACATGACATACGTGTCTACTACATCGACATGACTGATACAACGACATGTATGTTACAACGACATGCCATACGTGTCTGATAAAACGACATGACATACGTGACTGTTACAACGAGATGACTATTACAACGAAATGCCTGTTACATTGTCATGACTGTTACATTGACATGACTGTTACAATGACATGACATACGTGTCTACTACATCGACATGCCTGATACATCGACATGTCTGTTACAACGACATACCATATGTGTCTGTTACAACGACATGACATACGTGTCTACTACATCGACATGACTGATGCAACGACATGTCTGTTACAACGACATACCATACGTCTCTGATAAAACGACATGACATACGTGCCTGTTACAACGAGATGACTATTACAACGAAATGACTGTTAGATTGACATGACTGTTACATTGACATGACTGTTACAATGACATGACATACGTGTCTACTACGTCGACATGACTGATACAACGACATGTCTGTTACAACGACATGCCATACGTGTCTGATAAAACGACATGACATACGTGACTGTTACAACGAGATGACTATTACAACGAAATGACTGTTACATTGACATGACTGTTACATTGACAGGCCTGTTTCAATGACATGACATACGTGTCTACTACATCGATATGACTGATACAACGACATGTCTGTTACAACGACATACCATACTTCTCTGATAAAACGACATCACATACGTGCCTGTTACAACGAGATGACTATTACAACGAAATGACTGTTACATTGACAAGACTGTTACATTGACATGACTGTTACAATGACATGACATACGTGTCTACTACATCGACATGACTGATACAACGACATGTCTGCTACAACGACATACCATACGTCTCTGATAAAACAACATGACATACGTGACTGTTACAACGAGATGACTATTACAACGAAATGACTGTTACATTGACATGCCTGTTACATTGACATGACTGTTACATTGACATGCCATACATGTCTACTACATCGACATGACTGATACAACGACATGTCTGTTACAACGATATACCATACGTGTCTGATAAAACGACATGACATACGTGACTGTTACAACGAGATGACTATTACAACGAAATGCCTGTTACATTGTCATGACTGTTACATTGACATGACATACGTGTCTACTACATCAACATGCCTGATACAACGACATGTCTGTTACAACGACATACCATACGTGTCTGCTACAACGACATGAGATACGTGTCTACTACATCGACATGACTGATGCAACGACATGTCTGTTACAATGACATACCATACGTCTCTGATAAAACGACATGACATACGTGACTGTTACAACGAGATGACTATTACAACGAAATGACTGTTACATTGACATGACTGTTACATTGACATGACTGTTACAATCACATGACATACGTGTCTACTACATCGACATGACTGATACAACGACATGTCTGCTACAACGACATACCATACGTCTCTGATAAAACAACATGACATACGTGACTGTTACAACGAGATGACTATTACAACGAAATGACTGTTACATTGACATGCCTGTTACATTGACATGACTGTTACATTGACATGCCATACATGTCTACTACATCGACATGACTGATACAACGACATGTCTGTTACAACGATATACCATACGTGTCTGATAAAACGACATGACATACGTGACTGTTACAACGAGATGACTATTACAACGAAATGCCTGTTACATTGTCATGACTGTTACATTGACATGACATACGTGTCTACTACATCAACATGCCTGATACAACGACATGTCTGTTACAACGACATACCATACGTGTCTGCTACAACGACATGAGATACGTGTCTACTACATCGACATGACTGATGCAACGACATGTCTGTTACAATGACATACCATACGTCTCTGATAAAACGACATGACATACGTGACTGTTACAACGAGATGACTATTACAACGAAATGACTGTTACATTGACATGACTGTTACATTGACATGACTGTTACAATCACATGACATACGTGTCTACTACATCGACATGACTGATACAACGACATGTATGTTACAACGACATGCCATACGTGTCTGATAAAGCGACATGACATACGTGACTGTTACAACGAGATGACTATTACAACGAAATGCCTGTTACATTGTCATGACTGTTACATTGACATGACTGTTACAATGACATGACATACGTGTCTACTACATCGACATGACTGATACAACGACATGTCTGTTACAACGACATACCATACGTGTCTGATAAAACGACATGACATACGTGACTGTTACAACGAGATGACTATTACAACGAAATGACTGTTACATTGACATGACTGTTACATTGACATGACTGTTACAATGACATGACATACGTGTCTACTACATCGACATGACTGATACAACGACATGTCTGTTACAACGACATACCATACGTGTCTGATAAAACGACATGACATACGTGTCTGTTACAACGAGATGACTATTACAACGAAATGACTGTTACATTGACATGACTGTTAAAATGACATGACATACGTGTCTACTACATCGACATGCCTGATACAACAACATGCCTGTTACAACGACATACCATATGTCTCTGATAAAACAACATGACATACGTGACTGTTACAACGAGATGACTATTACAACGAAATGACTGTAACATTGACATGACTGTTACATTGACATGACTGTTACAATGACATGCCATACGTGTCTACTACATCGACATGACTGATACAACGACATGTCTGTTACAACGATATACCATACGTGTCTGATAAAACGACATGACATACGTGACTGTTACAACGAGATGACTATTACAACGAAATGCCTGTAACATTGTCATGATTTTTACATTGACATGACTGTTACAAAGACATGACATAGGTGTCTACCTCATCGACATGCCTGATACAACGACATGTCTGTTACAACGACATACCATACGTGTCTGTTACAACGACATGACATACGTGTCTACTACATCGACATGACTGATGCAACGACATGTCTGTTACAACGACATACCATACGTCTCTGATAAAACGACATGACATACGTGACAGTTACAACGAGATGACTATTACAACGAAATGCCAGTTACATTGTCATGACTGTTACATTGACATGACTGTTACAATGACATGACATACGTGTCTACTACATCGACATGACTGATACAACGACATGTCTGTTACAACGACATACCATACGTGTCTGATAAAACGACATGACATACGTGACTGTTACAACGAGATGACTATTACAACGAAATGACTGTTACATTGACATGACTGTTACATTGACATGACTGTTACAATGACATGACATACGTGTCTACTACATCGACATGACTGATACAACGACATGTCTGTTACAACGACATACCATACGTGTCTGATAAAACGACATGACATACGTGTCTGTTACAACGAGATGACTATTACAACGAAATGACTGTTACATTGACATGACTGTTACAATGACATGACATACGTGTCTACTACATCGACATGCTGATACAACAACATGCCTGTTACAACGACATACCATATGTCTCTGATAAAACAACATGACATACGTGCCTGTTACAACGAGATGACTATTACAACGAAATGACTGTTACATTGACATGACTGTTACATTGACATGACTGTTACAATGACAGGACATACGTGTCTACTACGTCGACATGACTGATACAACGACATGTCTGTTACAACGACATGCCATACGTGTCTGATAAAACGACATGACATACGTGACTGTTACAACGAGATGACTATTACAACGAAATGACTGTTACATTGACATGACTGTTACATTGACAGGCCTGTTTCAATGACATGACATACGTGTCTACTACATCGATATGACTGATACAACGACATGTCTGTTACAACGACATACCATACTTCTCTGATAAAACGACATGACATACGTGCCTGTTACAACGAGATGACTATTACAACGAAATGACTGTTACATTGACAAGACTGTTACATTGACATGACTGTTACAATGACATGACATACGTGTCTACTACATCGACATGACTGATACAACGACATGTCTGCTACAACGACATACCATACGTCTCTGATAAAACAACATGACATACGTGACTGTTACAACGAGATGACTATTACAACGAAATGACTGTTACATTGACATGCATGTTACATTGACATGACTGTTACATTGACATGCCATACATGTCTACTACATCGACATGACTGATACAACGACATGTCTGTTACAACGATATACCATACGTGTCTGATAAAACGACATGACATACGTGACTGTTACAACGAGATGACTATTACAACGAAATGCCTGTTACATTGTCATGACTGTTACATTGACATGACATACGTGTCTACTACATCAACATGCCTGATACAACGACATGTCTGTTACAACGACATACCATACGTGTCTGCTACAACGACATGAGATACGTGTCTACTACATCGACATGACTGATGCAACGACATGTCTGTTACAATGACATACCATACGTCTCTGATAAAACGACATGACATACGTGACTGTTACAACGAGATGACTATTACAACGAAATGACTGTTACATTGACATGACTGTTACATTGACATGACTGTTACAATCACATGACATACGTGTCTACTACATCGACATGACTGATACAACGACATGTATGTTACAACGACATGCCATACGTGTCTGATAAAGCGACATGACATACGTGACTGTTACAACGAGATGACTATTACAAGGAAATGCCTGTTACATTGTCATGACTGTTACATTGACATGACTGTTACAATGACATGACATACGTGTCTACTACATCGACATGACTGATACAACGACATGTCTGTTACAACGACATACCATACGTGTCTGATAAAACGACATGACATACGTGACTATTACAACGAGATGACTATTACAACGAAATGACTGTTACATTGACATGACTGTTACATTGACATGACTGTTACAATGACATGACATACGTGTCTACTACATCGACATGACTGATACAACGACATGTCTGTTACAACGACATACCATACGTGTCTGATAAAACGACATGACATACGTGTCTGTTACAACGAGATGACTATTACAACGAAATGACTGTTACATTGACATGACTGTTACAATGACATGACATACGTGTCTACTACATCGACATGCCTGATACAACAACATGCCTGTTACAACGACATACCATATGTCTCTGATAAAACAACATGACATACGTGACTGTTACAACGAGATGACTATTACAACGAAATGACTGTTACATTGACATGACTGTTACATTGACATGACTGTTACAATGACATGCCATACGTGTCTACTACATCGACATGACTGATACAACGACATGTCTGTTACAACGATATACCATACGTGTCTGATAAAACGACATGACATACGTGACTGTTACAACGAGATGACTATTACAACGAAATGCCTGTAACATTGTCATGATTTTTACATTGACATGACTGTTACAAAGACATGACATAGGTGTCTACCTCATCGACATGCCTGATACAACGACATGTCTGTTACAACGACATACCATACGTGTCTGTTACAACGACATGACATACGTGTCTACTACATCGACATGACTGATGCAACGACATGTCTGTTACAACGACATACCATACGTCTCTGATAAAACGACATGACATACGTGACAGTTACAACGAGATGACTATTACAACGAAATGCCAGTTACATTGTCATGACTGTTACATTGACATGCCTGTTACAATGACATGACATACGTGTCTACTACATCGACATGACTGATACAACGACATGTATGTTACAACGACATGCCATACGTGTCTGATAAAACGACATGACATACGTGACTGTTACAACGAGATGACTATTACAACGAAATGCCTGTTACATTGTCATGACTGTTACATTGACATGACTGTTACAATGACATGACATACGTGTCTACTACATCGACATGCCTGATACATCGACATGTCTGTTACAACGACATACCATATGTGTCTGTTACAACGACATGACATACGTGTCTACTACATCGACATGACTGATGCAACGACATGTCTGTTACAACGACATACCATACGTCTCTGAAAAAACGACATGACATACGTGCCTGTTACAACGAGATGACTATTACAACGAAATGACTGTTACATTGACATGACTGTTACATTGACATGACTGTTACAATGACATGACATACGTGTCTACTACGTCGACATGACTGATACAACGACATGTCTGTTACAACGACATGCCATACGTGTCTGATAAAACGACATGACATACGTGACTGTTACAACGAGATGACTATTACAACGAAATGACTGTTACATTGACATGACTGTTACATTGACAGGCCTGTTTCAATGACATGACATACGTGTCTACTATATCGATATGACTGATACAACGAAATGTCTGTTACAACAACATACCATACGTCTCTGATAAAACGACATGACATACGTGCCTGTTACAACGAGATGACTTTTACAACGAAATGACTGTTACATTGACAAGACTGTTACATTGACATGACTGTTACAATGACATGACATACGTGTCTACTACATCGACATGACTGATACAACGACATGTCTGCTACAACGACATACCATACGTCTCTGATAAAACAACATGACATACGTGACTGTTACAACGAGATGACTATTACAACGAAATGACTGTTACATTGACATGCCAGTTACATTGACATGACTGTTACATTGACATGCCATACATGTCTACTACATCGACATGACTGATACAACGACATGTCTGTTACAACGATATACCATACGTGTCTGATAAAACGACATGACATACGTGACTGTTACAACGAGATGACTATTACAACGAAATGCCTGTTACATTGTCATGACTGTTACATTGACATGACTGTTACAATGACATGACATACGTGTCTACTACATCAACATGCCTGATACAACGACATGTCTGTTACAACGACATACCATACGTGTCTGCTACAACGACATGAGATACGTGTCTACTACATCGATATGACTGATGCAACGACATGTCTGTTACAATGACATACCATACGTCTCTGATAAAACGACATGACATACGTGACTGTTACAACGAGATGACTATTACAACGAAATGACTGTTACATTGACATGACTGTTACATTGACATGACTGTTACAATGACATGACATACGTGTCTACTACATCGACATGCCTGATACAACGACATGTCTGTTACAACGACATACCATACGTGTCTGTTACAACGACATGACATACGTGTCTACTACATCGACATGACTGATACAACGACATGTATGTTACAACGACATACCATACGTGTCTGATAAAACGACATGACATACGTGACTGTTACAACGAGATGACTATTACAACGAAATGCCTGTTACATTGTCATGACTGTTACATTGACATGACTGTTACAATGACATGACATACGTGTCTACTACATCGACATGCCTGATACAACGACATGTCTGTTACAACGACATACCATACGTGTCTGTTACAACGACATGACATACGTGTCTACTACATCGACATGACTGATGCAACGACATGTCTGTTACAACGACATACCATACGTCTCTGAAAAAACGACATGACATACGTGCCTGTTACAACGAGATGACTATTACAACGAAATGACTGTTACATTGACATGACTGTTACATTGACATGACTGTTACAATGACATGACATACGTGTCTACTACGTCGACATGACTGATACAACGACATGTCTGTTACAACGACATGCCATACGTGTCTGATAAAACGACATGACATACGTGACTGTTACAACGAGATGACTATTACAACGAAATGACTGTTACATTGACATGACTGTTACATTGACAGGCCTGTTTCAATGACATGACATACGTGTCTACTACATCGATATGACTGATACAACGACATGTCTGTTACAACGACATACCATACGTCTCTGATAAAACGACATGACATACGTGCCTGTTACAACGAGATGACTATTACATCGAAATGACTGTTACATTGACAAGACTGTTACATTGACATGACTGTTACAATGACATGACATACGTGTCTACTACATCGACATGACTGATACAACGACATGTCTGCTACAACGACATACCATACGTCTCTGATAAAACAACATGACATACGTGACTGTTACAACGAGATGACTATTACAACGAAATGACTGTTACATTGACATGCCTGTTACATTGACATGACTGTTACATTGACATGCCATACATGTCTACTACATCGACATGACTGATACAACGACATGTCTGTTACAACGATATACCATACGTGTCTGATAAAACGACATGACATACGTGACTGTTACAACGAGATGACTATTACAACGAAATGCCTGTTACATTGTCATGACTGTTACATTGACATGACTGTTACAATGACATGACATACGTGTCTACTACATCGACATGCCTGATACAACGACATGACATACGTGTCTACTACATCGACATGACTGATACAACGACATGTATGTTACAACGACATACCATACGTGTCTGATAAAACGACATGACATACGTGACTGTTACAACGAGATGACTATTACAACGAAATGCCTGTTACATTGTCATGACTGTTACATTGACATGACTGTTACAATGACATGACATACGTGTCTAATACATCGACATGCCTGATACAACGACATGTCTGTTACAACGACATACCATACGTGTCTGTTACAACGACATGACATACGTGTCTACTACATCGACATGACTGATGCAACGACATGTCTGTTACAACGACATACCATACGTCTCTGAAAAACGACATGACATACGTGCCTGTTACAACGAGATGACTATTACAACGAAATGACTGTTACATTGACATGACTGTTACATTGACATGACTGTTACAATGACATGACATACGTGTCTACTACGTCGACATGACTGATACAACGACATGTCTGTTACAACGACATGCCATACGTGTCTGATAAAACGACATGACATACGTGACTGTTACAACGAGATGACTATTACAACGAAATGACTGTTACATTGACATGACTGTTACATTGACAGGCCTGTTTCAATGACATGACATACGTGTCTACTACATCGATATGACTGATACAACGACATGTCTGTTACAACGACATACCATACGTCTCTGATAAAACGACATGACATACGTGCCTGTTACAACGAGATGACTATTACAACGAAATGACTGTTACATTGACAAGACTGTTACATTGACATGACTGTTACAATGACATGACATACGTGTCTACTACATCGACATGACTGATACAACGACATGTCTGCTACAACGACATACCATACGTCTCTGATAAAACAACATGACATACGTGACTGTTACAACGAGATGACTATTACAACGAAATGACTGTTACATTGACATGCATGTTACATTGACATGACTGTTACATTGACATGCCATACATGTCTACTACATCGACATGACTGATACAACGACATGTCTGTTACAACGATATACCATACGTGTCTGATAAAACGACATGACATACGTGACTGTTACAACGAGATGACTATTACAACGAAATGCCTGTTACATTGTCATGACTGTTACATTGACATGACTGTTACAATGACATGACATACGTGTCTACTACATCAACATGCCTGATACAACGACATGTCTGTTACAACGACATACCATACGTGTCTGCTACAACGACATGAGATACGTGTCTACTACATCGATATGACTGATGCAACGACATGTCTGTTACAATGACATACCATACGTCTCTGATAAAACGACATGACATACGTGACTGTTACAACGAGATGACTATTACAACGAAATGACTGTTACATTGACATGACTGTTACATTGACATGACTGTTACAATCACATGACATACGTGTCTACTACATCGACATGACTGATACAACGACATGTATGTTACAACGACATGCCATACGTGTCTGATAAAACGACATGACATACGTGACTGTTACAACGAGATGACTATTACAACGAAATGCCTGTTACATTGTCATGACTGTTACATTGACATGACTGTTACAATGACATGACATACGTGTCTACTACATCGACATGCCTGATACAACGACATGTCTGTTACAACGACATACCATACGTGTCTGTTACAACGACATGACATACGTGTCTACTACATCGACATGACTGATACAACGACATGTATGTTACAACGACATACCATACGTCTCTGATAAAACGACATGACATACGTGACTGTTACAACGAGATGACTATTACAACGAAATGCCTGTTACATTGACATGACTGTTACATTGACATGACTGTTACATTGACATGACTGTTGCAATGACATGACATACGTGTCTACTACATCGACATGACTGATACAACAACATGTCTGTTACAACGACATACCATACGTGTCTGATAAAACGACATGCCATACGTGACTGTTACAACGAGATGCCTATTACAACGAAATGACTATTACAACGAAATGACTGTTA
The DNA here is from genome assembly GCA_032433765.1 of Megaustenia siamemsis. Lineage (NCBI taxonomy): Eukaryota > Metazoa > Mollusca > Gastropoda > Stylommatophora > Ariophantidae > Megaustenia > Megaustenia siamemsis. The sequence continues at coordinate 91,359,668 of JAVIAB010000092.1, forward strand.
CATTGACAAGACTGTTACATTGACATGACTGTTACAATGACATGACATACGTGTCTACTACATCGACATGACTGATACAACGACATGTCTGCTACAACGACATACCATACGTCTCTGATAAAACAACATGGCATACGTGACTGTTACAACGAGATGACTATTACAACGAAATGACTGTTACATTGACATGCCTGTTACATTGACATGACTGTTACATTGACATGCCATACATGTCTACTACATCGACATGACTGATACAACGACATGTCTGTTACAACGATATACCATACGTGTCTGATAAAACGACATGACATACGTGACTGTTACAACGAGATGACTATTACAACGAAATGCCTGTTACATTGTCATGACTGTTACATTGACATGACTGTTACAATGACATGACATACGTGTCTACTACATCAACATGCCTGATACAACGACATGTCTGTTACAACGACATACCATACGTGTCTGCTACAACGACATGAGATACGTGTCTACTACATCGAAATGACTGATGCAACGACATGTCTGTTACAATGACATACCATACGTCTCTGATAAAACGACATGACATACGTGACTGTTACAACGAGATGACTATTACAACGAAATGACTGTTACATTGACATGACTGTTACATTGACATGACTGTTACAATCACATGACATACGTGTCTACTACATCGACATGACTGATACAACGACATGTATGTTACAACGACATGCCATACGTGTCTGATAAAACGACATGACATACGTGACTGTTACAACGAGATGACTATTACAACGAAATGCCTGTTACATTGTCATGACTGTTACATTGACATGACTGTTACAATGACATGACATACGTGTCTACTACATCGACATGCCTGATACAACGACATGTCTGTTACAACGACATACCATACGTGTCTGTTACAACGACATGACATACGTGTCTACTACATCGACATGACTGATACAACGACATGTATGTTACAACGACATACCATACGTCTCTGATAAAACGACATGACATACGTGACTGTTACAACGAGATGACTATTACAACGAAATGCCTGTTACATTGACATGACTGTTACATTGACATGACTGTTACATTGACATGACTGTTACAATGACATGACATACGTGTCTACTACATCACCTGACTGATACAACAACATGTCTGTTACAACGACATACCATACGTGTCTGATAAAACGACATGCCATACGTGACTGTTACAACGAGATGCCTATTACAACGAAATGACTATTACAACGAAATGACTGTTACATTGACAAGACTGTTACATTGACATGACTGTTACAATGACATGACATACGTGTCTACTACATCGACATGACTGATACAACGACATGTCTGCTACAACGACATACCATACGTCTCTGATAAAACAACATGGCATACGTGACTGTTACAACGAGATGACTATTACAACGAAATGACTGTTACATTGACATGCCTGTTACATTGACATGACTGTTACATTGACATGCCATACATGTCTACTACATCGACATGACTGATACAACGACATGTCTGTTACAACGATATACCATACGTGTCTGATAAAACGACATGACATACGTGACTGTTACAACGAGATGACTATTACAACGAAATGCCTGTTACATTGTCATGACTGTTACATTGACATGACTGTTACAATGACATGACATACGTGTCTACTACATCAACATGCCTGATACAACGACATGTATGTTACAACGACATGCCATACGTGTCTGATAAAACGACATGACATACGTGACTGTTACAACGAGATGACTATTACAACGAAATGCCTGTTACATTGTCATGACTGTTACATTGACATGACTGTTACAATGACATGACATACGTGTCTACTACATCGACATGCCTGATACAACGACATGTCTGTTACAACGACATACCATACGTGTCTGTTACAACGACATGACATACGTGTCTACTACATCGACATGACTGATACAACGACATGTATGTTACAACGACATACCATACGTCTCTGATAAAACGACATGACATACGTGACTGTTACAACGAGATGACTATTACAACGAAATGCCTGTTACATTGACATGACTGTTACATTGACATGACTGTTACATTGACATGACTGTTACAATGACATGACATACGTGTCTACTACATCGACATGACTGATACAACAACATGTCTGTTACAACGACATACCATACGTGTCTGATAAAACGACATGCCATACGTGACTGTTACAACGAGATGCCTATTACAACGAAATGACTATTACAACGAAATGACTGCTACATTGACAAGACTGTTACATTGACATGACTGTTACAATGACATGACATACGTGTCTACTACATCGACATGACTGATACAACGACATGTCTGCTACAACGACATACCATACGTCTCTGATAAAACAACATGGCATACGTGACTGTTACAACGAGATGACTATTACAACGAAATGACTGTTACATTGACATGCCTGTTACATTGACATGACTGTTACATTGACATGCCATACATGTCTACTACATCGACATGACTGATACAACGACATGTCTGTTACAACGATATACCATACGTGTCTGATAAAACGACATGACATACGTGACTGTTACAACGAGATGACTATTACAACGAAATGCCTGTTACATTGTCATGACTGTTACATTGACATGACTGTTACAATGACATGACATACGTGTCTACTACATCAACATGCCTGATACAACGACATGTCTGTTACAACGACATACCATACGTGTCTGCTACAACGACATGAGATACGTGTCTACTACATCGATATGACTGATGCAACGACATGTCTGTTACAATGACATACCATACGTCTCTGATAAAACGACATGACATACGTGACTGTTACAACGAGATGACTATTACAACGAAATGACTGTTACATTGACATGACTGTTACATTGACATGACTGTTACAATCACATGACATACGTGTCTACTACATCGACATGACTGATACAACGACATGTATGTTACAACGACATGCCATACGTGTCTGATAAAACGACATGACATACGTGACTGTTACAACGAGATGACTATTACAACGAAATGCCTGTTACATTGTCATGACTGTTACATTGACATGACTGTTACAATGACATGACATACGTGTCTACTACATCGACATGCCTGATACAACGACATGTCTGTTACAACGACATACCATACGTGTCTGTTACAACGACATGACATACGTGTCTACTACATCGACATGACTGATACAACGACATGTATGTTACAACGACATACCATACGTCTCTGATAAAACGACATGACATACGTGACTGTTACAACGAGATGACTATTACAACGAAATGCCTGTTACATTGACATGACTGTTACATTGACATGACTGTTACATTGACATGACTGTTACAATGACATGACATACGTGTCTACTACATCGACATGACTGATACAACAACATGTCTGTTACAACGACATACCATACGTGTCTGATAAAACGACATGCCATACGTGACTGTTACAACGAGATGCCTATTACAACGAAATGACTATTACAACGAAATGACTGTTACATTGACAAGACTGTTACATTGACATGACTGTTACAATGACATGACATACGTGTCTACTACATCGACATGACTGATACAACGACATGTCTGCTACAACGACATACCATACGTCTCTGATAAAACAACATGGCATACGTGACTGTTACAACGAGATGACTATTACAACGAAATGACTGTTACATTGACATGCCTGTTACATTGACATGACTGTTACATTGACATGCCATACATGTCTACTACATCGACATGACTGATACAACGACATGTCTGTTACAACGATATACCATACGTGTCTGATAAAACGACATGACATACGTGACTGTTACAACGAGATGACTATTACAACGAAATGCCTGTTACATTGTCATGACTGTTACATTGACATGACTGTTACAATGACATGACATACGTGTCTACTACATCAACATGCCTGATACAACGACATGTCTGTTACAACGACATACCATACGTGTCTGCTACAACGACATGAGATACGTGTCTACTACATCGATATGACTGATGCAACGACATGTCTGTTACAATGACATACCATACGTCTCTGATAAAACGACATGACATACGTGACTGTTACAACGAGATGACTATTACAACGAAATGACTGTTACATTGACATGACTGTTACATTGACATGACTGTTACAATCACATGACATACGTGTCTACTACATCGACATGACTGATACAACGACATGTATGTTACAACGACATGCCATACGTATCTGATAAAACGACATGACATACGTGACTGTTACAACGAGATGACTATTACAACGAAATGCCTGTTACATTGTCATGACTGTTACATTGACATGACTGTTACAATGACATGACATACGTGTCTACTACATCGACATGCCTGATACAACGACATGTCTGTTACAACGACATACCATACGTGTCTGTTACAACGACATGACATACGTGTCTACTACATCGACATGACTGATACAACGACATGTATGTTACAACGACATACCATACGTGTCTGATAAAACGACATGACATACGTGACTGTTACAACGAGATGACTATTACAACGAAATGCCTGTTACATTGTCATGACTGTTACATTGACATGACTGTTACAATGACATGACATACGTGTCTACTACATCGACATGCCTGATACAACGACATGTCTGTTACAACGACATACCATACGTGTCTGTTACAACGACATGACATACGTGTCTACTACATCGACATGACTGATGCAACGACATGTCTGTTACAACGACATACCATACGTCTCTGAAAAAACGACATGACATACGTGCCTGTTACAACGAGATGACTATTACAACGAAATGACTGTTACATTGACATGACTGTTACATTGACATGACTGTTACAATGACATGACATACGTGTCTACTACGTCGACATGACTGATACAACGACATGTCTGTTACAACGACATGCCATACGTGTCTGATAAAACGACATGACATACGTAACTGTTACAACGAGATGACTATTACAACGAAATGACTGTTACATTGACATGACTGTTACATTGACAGGCCTGTTTCAATGACATGACATACGTGTCTACTACATCGATATGACTGATACAACGACATGTCTGTTACAACGACATACCATACGTCTCTGATAAAACGACATGACATACGTGCCTGTTACAACGAGATGACTATTACAACGAAATGACTGTTACATTGACAAGACTGTTACATTGACATGACTGTTACAATGACATGACATACGTGTCTACTACATCGACATGACTGATACAACGACATGTCTGCTACAACGACATACCATACGTCTCTGATAAAACAACATGACATACGTGACTGTTACAACGAGATGACTATTACAACGAAATGACTGTTACATTGACATGCCTGTTACATTGACATGACTGTTACATTGACATGCCATACATGTCTACTACATCGACATGACTGATACAACGACATGTCTGTTACAACGATATACCATACGTGTCTGATAAAACGACATGACATACGTGACTGTTACAACGAGATGACTATTACAACGAAATGCCTGTTACATTGTCATGACTGTTACATTGACATGACTGTTACAATGACATGACATACGTGTCTACTACATCAACATGCCTGATACAACGACATGTCTGTTACAACGACATACCATACGTGTCTGCTACAACGACATGAGATACGTGTCTACTACATCGATATGACTGATGCAACGACATGTCTGTTACAATGACATACCATACGTCTCTGATAAAACGACATGACATACGTGACTGTTACAACGAGATGACTATTACAACGAAATGACTGTTACATTGACATGACTGTTACATTGACATGACTGTTACAATCACATGACATACGTGTCTACTACATCGACATGACTGATACAACGACATGTATGTTACAACGACATGCCATACGTGTCTGATAAAACGACATGACATACGTGACTGTTACAACGAGATGACTATTACAACGAAATGCCTGTTACATTGTCATGACTGTTACATTGACATGACTGTTACAATGACATGACATACGTGTCTACTACATCGACATGCCTGATACAACGACATGTCTGTTACAACGACATACCATACGTGTCTGTTACAACGACATGACATACGTGTCTACTACATCGACATGACTGATACAACGACATGTATGTTACAACGACATACCATACGTCTCTGATAAAACGACATGACATACGTGACTGTTACAACGAGATGACTATTACAACGAAATGCCTGTTACATTGACATGACTGTTACATTGACATGACTGTTACATTGACATGACTGTTACAATGACATGACATACGTGTCTACTACATCGACATGACTGATACAACAACATGTCTGTTACAACGACATACCATACGTGTCTGATAAAACGACATGCCATACGTGACTGTTACAACGAGATGCCTATTACAACGAAATGACTGTTACAACGACATACCATACGTCTCTGATAAAACGACATGACACACGTGACTGTTACAACGAGATGACTATTACAACGAAATGACTGTTACATTGACATGACTGTTACAATGACATGACATACGTGTCTACTACCTCGACATGACATACATGACTGCTACAATGACATAGCATGTAAACAGTCATTGAAAGCTGTCATCTGCTAATACAAAAGTTGTCAGCTACTATTTCAAAAGTTGTCATCGACTAAAACAAAACCCACGGGATCTTTGATTGTGTACCCGTTAAAGTCATCATCGCTGTCGTATCCGTGTTATGAACAAGCGGTCAATTTGGACATTAATAAGTCTCATGCTGCTGATGTTTCCACGGGTTAAATATATTAGCAAGACCGTTGCTGTTAGTTGGCCAAGCCCTGAGTAAGTTGTATGTTTCCATTAATTTCAAAATAATTGTATAGATAAATTAAAGTTGTCATGCATAAAAATAACTATAAGACTCTACCGTCTCTCTACTATACATGAAAAAAAGGCATAGCCCCCACTTGTCTGTTATAACTCTACAAAATACAAGTCACACTAGTTGTACAACTTCAATAACGACTTTAACTACTACTACTATTACTACAACCACTACAAAAAAAAAAACACACAACAGTAATAGAATATCAAAAGTACATTAATTTACTGTCTCTCTGTTAGACGGCTAGACCAGCTTAAGTTACCCAAGTGAGAAATTTCACAGAGAAATAGGGTCTTTGATCATAACAGGTCCCCTACTGCGAGAGCTCACCCCGACCATGGCGCCGAGAGGTTGAGAGGTCAACGCGAGGTCACCGGGCATCCCGACATGAAATGTCACGGTTAACTCCCCCTGCGCCGCACGCGTTATGCTCGCGGGGCGCCGGCCTATATATCTTCGCTAATTTAGCGCCTAAATGCGGGTCAATCTTTCTCTACTACTAGCTAGCTGTCAGGCACCAACAAAAGCATCACGATTCACCTGTCTCATTCAGCCTCTAATTCTGTGATCGCCTGTAGCATAGTGGTAAGTGTCTGGCCTGGCACGCCGTAGACCCGTGTTCGAAATCAGATGGAGACTGTTTTTTTTTAAAATAATTCGGAATTTTTAAAATACGGAGCGCCGAGGTCACGCCGACAGACACCCCCAATCAACATCCCGACACGAAATGTCACAGTTAAAAAATAATTCGGAATTTTTAAAATACGGAGCGCCGAGGTCACGCCGACAGACACCCCCACTCAACATCCCGACACGAAATGTCACAGTTAACTCCCCTGCGCCTACAGTACATTAGGCGCCCAGAAGAAACCTCATTATGAGAAACCTGATGTTGTATAATCTACTAACCTATCACTATCGCTCAAGTACACCAAGCGCTCCAAAGTCAGCACACACCAGACATAAACAGCGCACTTCCGGGGTCACCGGGACTAGAGGTCAACATCCCGACACGAAATGTCACGGTTAACTCCCCCCTGTCTAGCGTGTACATTAGGCGCGCCGCGCGCCTACTATATATCTTTGTTAATTTAGCGCCTAAATACGGGGCAAATCCTTCCTGCTATACTACTCATGTACAGATATACTGGCTATAATCGAACAGCTACCCAGTTTGCAGGTACAGATACACTGGCTATAATCGAAGAGCTCCCCAAACTAGATACAATTGCAGGAGATTTTATAATCCTATGTGCTCCCTAACGGTGCTGAAAGAATCATGATTTAAAATATTCACTTGGAAATAACCAAACGAAAATTGTTCTTACTCGTTTCACGATTTCTTTGTTACCAGCTAAACCAGCCACAATGGATAAAAACCAGCAGGTTTTAGCCAGGCCTTGACCCGTGTCAAAAAGTGTTGGACCATTTGTGAACAGCCTTGGATCTTTCATAAACTCCTGCAAGTATAAAGCGCTGCTTAGAATTGATATCAAAACTATACACGTTAGAAGCCAGTTTTATATCTTTGACTTTCTTTTAGGAACATTTTTTTTTTTTAAATGACTTTTGACTAACATTATTTTACGATTACTTAGAAAAAATATTTACTGTTTTGGTGTGATATCAAAATGAATAATATTATCCAATTTCTAAAATGAGCGCTCGATTGTTGAATTATCCATAGTTGTATTATATAACGTTTTATAATATCTTGACAGTTATACCTTTGGCCGTTTCCATTCAACTTTTTCCTTGCTATTGTTCTTACAAATTGCTGTCTTCAAAGAGAACTCGGTGTCCACATAGAGGTCGCCAGGACTCACTTGTGGTCGTTTCTTCAGATTCTCATCCAGGAACCTGCTTCGAAAATCGAGAGTTTTGACCATGAGACCGTTGTTACTGTTGCAATATTTCTGATTGTCAACGACATTTTCGTCATCGTCATTTTCATTACCTGCTTGTGATTGTTTGGTGTTGTAAATACCATTCTCTTGTACGGCAGCACAAACGGATGGTTTACATCCCATTATCGCTTGAGAATAAAATTTCTTTAAATTTCACTCCTAGAACTAATACTTTAGCTGAAATTATTTTTTTTTAAAATTCAAATAAATAATGTGTTTGAGCCGAAATTGTATGCTTTAACGGTCACAATCAATGAACTTTTAACAGAAACACATCTTGACTTTGTTTAGCACATTTTAAGACACATTATGTTTCCTTTCTACATTGCTCTTTTTCCGATAACCGTCGTCAGTTCTTTATCAATAAAATGAAAGAATTTCAATGACCACACTGAACTATTTTATTGTATCCTAATTCAGTTGTTTCACACTGACTGCCTTATCTTGCTTGACTTTGTATCTGAAGCGCTGGAAGGTTATACAATCCCTTAAACTAATCTTGAAGCTAAAGGCTGGTATCTTTAATACAGGTTTAAAGTCTCACTAGCATGAATAAATTACAACAGCTAGGGTATCAAAGTAACTACTTGTTGCGTATGCCGATATCACAATTTTTATTTTACTATTACAATTTCAAACAACAAGAGAGGGTGGGGGGGGGAGTCATTTTTATGGGAGAGTAGGTGGTATAGCTGGTATCAGTTACACTTGGCCGGATATGAAAAGCTTTTCAAAAGAAAAGGAACTGAAAGTCTCTATGTAGACTGTTGTTATGCTCAAATGGGAATTCTCATACTGCAAACGCTTAATGGTCGACGTGAGTGCACGCCTGAATAATTAGCATACCCCTAATTAGGTATTGTACATGTTCTAAATTACAAACAATTGTAATCAATATTTTGAGAAAGATTCTGATCATCGGATGGTATAACGAGATACAAATAAAAATATCTAGAACAAAAACAAAGCAAGGGTCAATCGAACACATTGACAAATTTATGAATAGAAAATAGAGATGGACTTGATACATGCGAATTAAAAACTTATGCTAGTAATACACGCATTGTCATGGAACCCACATGGAAATATAAAGATAGGATGGCCTAAAAAACAAGGAGGATAGAAGTCATAGCGACCCTCAAGAACATTGGCCTTGACTGGAGAGAAGTCAAATGAGAATGTACGGGGGCCTCGGTAGCCAAGTTGGGAATACCTTCCGACTAGACTACAGACGTTCGAAAAACCCGTGTTTGATTCCCGCTGGAAGCAGTGTGAGTTGTACTCGTGGTTGGAAAAAAAATACTCCCACGGTCGACCCAGCCGTTGGCAGAAATGGGTACCAGGGTATTACTCTGGGAATGTGAGGAATGTCGCCTCGCATCGTGAATTTCAATGCTTGAAGCGACACTGTCCAGAAGTCTCCGAACTCTTCTGGATAGGCGGCCGAGCACATATGGGTGAAAACTCGCGTGCTAAGACGCCGATTCGTTTCGTACTTTACCTTTATCTTTATCTTGGAGAGAAGTAACGAAAATCTCAAAGAACAAGGATAGATGGGGGGGGGGGGACCTTGTTCGTGGCCAACTCTCAAATAAAGAATCTCAATAGTTTTGATTGATTGATTGATTGATTGATTAACAGTCAGATGTTATAAGAACTGAATGATAATAATAAAAAGGTTAGGTGGCCAAGTGGGTTAAACTGGTATTTTGCTAATCAGTTGGGTATCACTTCCATGGTAACCTAATGCTCCTTCTATGAGGGGAAGGGGTGAAAACATGACAACCATAACTTGTATGCACTTCACGTGGTTATTGCTCCGGATACCATATTTGTTTCTAGCTACAGCTCAACTCCCAGGCGAGGTTATTATTCCTGGAGAGAGTTATCGTCCACTATTTCTGCAACGTCTTTTGTTTTCTGGACAGATTAATTTTAGACTGACATTCGCGATGACTTTACATTGCGTAAATAGTTCCATCTCTGCTTTACACTTCGTAAATAGTTCCATCTCTGCTTTACACTTCCTAAATAGTTCCATCTCTGCTTTACACTTCGTAAATAGTTCCATCTCTGCTTTACACTTCCTAAATAGTTCCATCTCTACTTTACATTGATCTGTTCTTGCAATGTTTGCTTTTAATGAACGCTATGCCGTCTTTCATATTCTAATCATTTTCCGGAACTGTTTGCTAGCTGCATCTGTTGCGGTGGTCTTGTGCGAGTATTTCCGGTTGTCTGTGTCTCATGTCTCGAAGGTAGACATCACAATAACACTGTACCAGACAACCTCTGGGTGTGAGACCTTCAACATGCTTTCACTATACGATATCCTTTGAATCTCTTCCGAGATCATTCCTGCTGCCGACATGAAACTTGTTACCTAAACCGTCTCTGATTGACACTCGCAAGTATGACCTAATTTATGACACCCCTACGAACTTTGACGTTTGAAATAAGGTCCTGAAATTTAATAATTAGAATTTATCTTGTCATCGAAAATGGAAACATCTAGACGGCGTCCTTCTTAGCTCAGGTCTATATCGTATAGCAGGCCAGTGGGGCGGGGCTTTATACAATATTGCTTTCTCTATCTGTTTGTGAATATGTGAACCGATAACATTTCTTACCACCACCCCCACACACATTGATTTCTCTCTCTTTTTGTGAATGTGTGTTTTTGTCAACAGGTCTTACCACCACCCCCCACACATTGATTTCTCTCTCATTTTTGTGAATGTGTGTTTTAGTCAACAGTTCTTACCACCACCCCCACACACATTGATTACTCTCTCTTTTTGTGAATGTGTGTTTTAGTCAACAGTTCTTACCACCACCCCCACACACATTGATTTCTCTCTCTTTTTGTGAATGTGTGTTTTAGTCAACAGTTCTTACCACCACCCCCCACACACATTGATTTCTCTCTCTTTTTGTGAATGTGTGTTTTAGTCAACAGTTCTTACCACCACCCACACACACATTGATTTCTCTCTCTTTTTGTGAATGTGTGTTTTAGTCAACAGTTCTTACCACCACCCCCACACATTGATTTCTCTCTCTTTTTGTGAATGTGTGTTTTAGTCAACAGTTTTTACCTCACCCGCACACATTCTAAAAAAGAAAAACAAACAAAAAAACCTTACATAATTTTCTTACAAGAAACACCATAATGGCCTGCAATAACAATCTGGAGGAGAGCACACAATAAGAATTTGGACAAGAAAAGACCATCTTAACTACACGCATAGTACGTGAGCATAGTTATGCTTTCACTTAGTGCAGTGATTACAATTATGACTTTACTTAGTGCAGTAATTACAATTATGACTTTACTTAGTGCAGTGATTACAATTATGACTTTACTTAGTGCAGTGATTACAATTATGACTTTACTTAGTGCAGTGATCATATTGATATTTAACACTTTAATTAGTATAGTGTTATTATTGTAATTTACTTCTTTCTCCCATATTCGAGAAGTACATTTGTTGATGATGACACTACTTACATAGCGTATTCAGGTTCAACAGCCACTTGTCTTTGTCTTCTTATTTCCTTCATCACTAGTCTTTGGTCTTCTTCTTTCCTTCATCACTAGTCTTTGGTCTTCTTCTTTCCTTCATCACTAGTCTTTGTCTTCTTCTTTCCTTCATCACTAGTCTTTGTCTTCTTCTTTCCTTCATCACTTGCCTTTGTCTTCTTCTTTCCTTCATCACTAGTCTTTGTCTTCTTCTTTCCTTCATCACTTGCCTTTGTCTTCTTCTTTCCTTCATCACTAGTCTTTGTCTTCTTCTTTCCTTCATCACTTGTCTTTGTCTTCTTCTTTCCTTCATCACTAGTCTTTGTCTTCTTCTTTCCTTCATCACTAGTCTTTGTCTTCTTCTTTCCTTCATCACTAGTCTTTGTCTTCTTCTTTCCTTCATCACTAGTCTTTGTCTTCTTCTTTCCTTCATCACTTGCCTTTGTCTTCTTCTTTCCTTCATCACTAGTCTTTGTCTTCTTCTTTCCTTCATCACTAGTCTTTGTCTTCTCCTTTCCTTCATCACTAGTCTTTGTCTTCTTCTTTCCTTCATCACTAGTCTTTGTCTTCTCCTTTCCTTCATCACTTGCCTTTGTCTTCTTCTTTCCTTCATCACTAGTCTTTGTCTTCTTCTTTCCTTCATCACTTGCCTTTGTCTTCTTCTTTCCTTCATCACTTGCCTTTGTCTTCTTCTTTCCTTCATCACTAGTCTTTGTCTTCTCCTTTCCTTCATCACTAGTCTTTGTCTTCTTCTTTCCTTCATCACTAGTCTTTGTCTTCTCCTTTCCTTCATCACTAGTCTTTGTCTTCTCCTTTCCTTCATCACTAGTCTTTGTCTTCTTCTTTCCTTCATCACTAGTCTTTGTCTTCTCCTTTCCTTCATCACTTGCCTTTGTCTTCTCCTTTCCTTCATCACTAGTCTTTGTCTTCTTCTTTCCTTCATCACTAGTCTTTGTCTTCTCCTTTCCTTCATCACTTGCCTTTGTCTTCTTCTTTCCTTCATCACTAGTCTTTGTCTTCTCCTTTCCTTCATCACTTGTCTTTGTCTTCTCCTTTCCTTCATCACTAGTCTTTGTCTTCTCCTTTCCTTCATCACTAGTCTTTGTCTTCTCCTTTCCTTCATCACTAGTCTTTGTCTTCTCCTTTCCTTCATCACTAGTCTTTGTCTTCTCCTTTCCTTCATCACTAGTCTTTGTCTTCTCCTTTCCTTCATCACTAGTCTTTGTCTTCTCCTTTCCTTCATCACTTGCCTTTGTCTTCTCCTTTCCTTCATCACTAGTCTTTGTCTTCTCCTTTCCTTCATCACTAGTCTTTGTCTTCTCCTTTCCTTCATCACTAGTCTTTGTCTTCTCTTTCCTTCATCACTTGCCTTTGTCTTCTTCTTTCCTTCATCACTAGTCTTTGTCTTCTCCTTTCCTTCATCACTAGTCTTTGTCTTCTCCTTTCCTTCATCACTAGTCTTTGTCTTCTTCTTTCCTTCATCACTAGTCTTTGTCTTCTCCTTTCCTTCATCACTTGCCTTTGTCTTCTTCTTTCCTTCATCACTAGTCTTTGTCTTCTTCTTTCCTTCATCACTTGCCTTTGTCTTCTTCTTTCCTTCATCACTAGTCTTTGTCTTCTTCTTTCCTTCATCACTTGCCTTTGTCTTCTTCTTTCCTTCATCACTTGCCTTTGTCTTCTTCTTTCCTTCATCACTAGTCTTTGTCTTCTTCTTTCCTTCATCACTTGCCTTTGTCTTCTTCTTTCCTTCATCACTTGCCTTTGTCTTCTTCTTTCCTTCATCACTTGCCTTTGTCTTCTTCTTTCCTTCATCACTAGTCTTTGTCTTCTTCTTTCCTTCATCACTAGTCTTTGTCTTCTCCTTTCCTTCATCACTAGTCTTTGTCTTCTTCTTTCCTTCATCACTAGTCTTTGTCTTCTCCTTTCCTTCATCACTAGTCTTTGTCTTCTTCTTTCCTTCATCACTAGTCTTTGTCTTCTTCTTTCCTTCATCACTAGTCTTTGTCTTCTCCTTTCCTTCATCACTAGTCTTTGTCTTCTTCTTTCCTTCATCACTAGTCTTTGTCTTCTTCTTTCCTTCATCACTAGTCTTTGTCTTCTCCTTTCCTTCATCACTAGTCTTTGTCTTCTTCTTTCCTTCATCACTTGCCTTTGTCTTCTTCTTTCCTTCATCACTAGTCTTTGTCTTCTTCTTTCCTTCATCACTTGCCTTTGTCTTCTTCTTTCCTTCATCACTAGTCTTTGTCTTCTTCTTTCCTTCATCACTTGTCTTTGTCTTCTTCTTTCCTTCATCACTTGCCTTTGTCTTCTTCTTTCCTTCATCACTTGCCTTTGTCTTCTTCTTTCCTTCATCACTTGCCTTTGTCTTCTTCTTTCCTTCATCACTAGCCTTTGTCTTCTTCTTTCCTTCATCACTTGCCTTTGTCTTCTTCTTTCCTTCATCACTTGCCTTTGTCTTCTTCTTTCCTTCATCACTTGCCTTTGTCTTCTTCTTTCCTTCATCACTTGCCTTTGTCTTCTTCTTTCCTTCATCAACTTGTCTTTCAGCTTCGATGGGAGATATAATTTGCGGTTCTTTGCTGTTGTTGGCCTTTCCTGCTGTTATTTCCTATTGTTTGTAATACTTCATCAATCTATCTTTTTCGTGGTCAGCCCTTGGGTCTGGTGTTCTCGCATCGTTTATTGAATTGTGTTTTTATCTTACTGTCTTGTCATGTGGCCTAACTATTTTATATGTTGTTTCTTTATGTACTCTATGGCAGGAATTATTCTTAGCTTTTTCTCAGTTCTTTATCTTTGATCTTATCTTTCAGACTGTTTCCTCTCATAGGTCTAACATATTTAATCTCGATAGTGGTTATTGTTCTTGCATCTAGGGTCCATGTTAGGAATTGGTAGCATAAAGTTAGAATTAAGATTGTATTGTATAGTGCCCGTTTTGCCTGGAGTTATTTCCTTTATGGACAATAGTGTTGATAGCTTTCCGATGATTTGACAAGCTTTATTGCATCTTGAGTCTATTGCTGCTGCCTATTTTTGTCGGTTGTCACTAAACCTCCTATATATTTCAACCCCTCTACTTGTTTTATTGTATGCCGTTTATCGCTATCAGATATTATGTTTCTCTTTTGCGATATTCATAACTTCTGTTTTATTTATATTGATTTTCATGTTGTATTGAGTACCCATGGTGTTAAATCTATGTAAAACTTTTTTTAGGTCTTCTAATTTCAAGTGTATTAGCCCCTGGTAGTCTGCGAATAAAAACTCGTTAATCTTCTCTGTCTGCGATGGGTTGGCTAACTTACATATAATCAAATCTATATGCAGATATATCTAACTTCAATTGATTACTTTTATTGGCAGAACGAGCAAGGCTGATAATATGGCACATGACCATTGTCATCTAGACCCTTTGAATTATGGTATTTACTCTGTCAATTAAAAAAATAAAAAAAATGTATGGTTCTTTGTTCTCGTTTTCTACTCGCTTTCTGCTCTCTAATTTCGTTTATTACAACATGTCTGATGCCAGTCAAATCAACAATATCAAATGTAGGGTTATTCTAGTATCCCAATTCCTATCTCTGTTCCGTTGATGTTGGTCATAAGGAGCAATACAAGCACTAGGATCTGACATCAACGAACCTCGTGACTGCTAGAAATACTATATCGTATAATGTAGCCTGTAAGGAGCTCTCGTTTATATTGTCAGGCTTTATTCCCTTAGGGAACAGGCAAATAATTGCAATGCTGCGGTAAAGCTGATAGCAAGAAGCCAGTGGTGGGGTGTGGTAGACACTCCAAGGTAGGATGACAGCTTTACAAGGAAGGAACACAACACAATACTGACGTTTCGACCTGTGGCCTTTTTCAGAATACAGGGACAACGACAACAAATAGTGAAGCACAATTATCTATAACTACATGTTAGATGATCAAGTGGAGGGTTAGGAAAGTAGGATGTAGAAATAAGAAAGGAGAGAGAAATTAATACTGCATGAGGAGAGGTAGTATGGGCGTCAAGATATATACAATGGAAAACGAGAAGGAGAAAAATAAAAATAAATTTAAAAATGCACTTAGTTTAGAGCAGCAAGTCAGTCCTCCGTGCTGAAACAAGTCAGAATGACTGGGAGCGTAAAGAATGTGTGAAGAAAGTACCACGTGATTGAGACAGGCGAGCGGAGGGGCAAGTGGCGGGGAAACAGAGTGAGGTGGGTGGGGAAGCTGCCAAACTGCTGGGAAACGATGGGAAATGACCTTGGAGTGTCTAACACACCCCACCACTGGCCCCTTTATTCCCTTAGCCATTTCACTTTATCGAGCTACTCCGAGAACTTTACAAAAAAAAAAAAAAAAAAAAAAAAAAAAAAAAAGATGCAAATACTTAGTTTCAACAAGAGCACAGGGTAACACAAGTCAGTTCTTATCATTACAACGTGACAAGGAAAGTCTAGAGGAGAACATTTAGACATACACCACGGGCAAGGTGGGCTTAACAAACATGGTCGGCATCCAACCATTGAGCGGGACACTCCACCGTTAAACCAAGATCCAGCTGCGGAAGACAGAGCGTTTGAACCATAGCACAGGTTTAGGGGAACAGAAATCAAGACGCTCACGCATATACGAGTACCGACCATTCGACCAGCTCAACTTTTAACATGATGTTGTTCCTACCCCTCCATATTCAAATACCTACAACTCGACCAGTTCATATTCTAACATGATAGTGTTTCTCCTTCCATATACTAGTACCGACAAGTCGACCAGCTCATTTTGTAACATGATGTTGTTCCTACCCCTTCATATACTAGTACCGACAAGTCGACCAGCTCATCTTGTGACATGATGTTGTTCCCATTCCTCCATATACGAGTACTGACTAATCGATCAGCTCATCTTGTGACATGATGTTGTTCCCAGTCCTCCATATACGAGTACTGACTAATCGATCAGCTCATCTTGTAACATGATGTTGTTCCCATCCCTCCATATACGAGTACTGACTAATCGACCAGCTCATCTTGTAACATGATGTTGTTCCCATCCCTCCATATACGAGTACTGACTAATCGACCAGCTCATCTTGTAACATGATGTTGTTCCCATCCCTCCATATACGAGTACTGACTAATCGACCAGCTCATCTTGTAACATGATGTTGTTCCTACCCATCCACCAGAAACAAAATAAAGCGTCATGTTCAAGTTATTGTGTTATTGAGTTATTGAGTTATTTGCGGGTCATCATCATTGCACTCCGAACATGTCCATAGGTGCTCAGATCCCCTCCTCAGCAATTCCCTCAGTGTCCAGCGACTGACGACTCCAGTTCTATGTTGGTTGATAAGTCTTCTTACACGGCCACCAAGTTTCTCATTTCTGGCTGTGCCCATCTTAACTCCCATTTCCATCATCCGAAGAAGCGACGTTGATCTGTGTTTGTCGAAGTCCTGTGCTCTTCCCACATCTCGGAGGGCATTGATGACGTCCGCCCGATCCATTGGTTGCCCGTCCTCAACGACAGCGCAGCTAGCCAACCTGTCCGCTCTTTCAGTTCCCCGTACTCCAGCATGTCCAGGGACATAGACAAAGGTGACCTTACGTATTTTGGATTTCTGCAACGACTCTACCCATTGCATGCGTACAAAGCCCGCCTCCACTTTTTTTATCATGCTCATCGAATCACTCAGTATACATGCGTGGATGTAGTCTTGTGACTCTAACCATTTGAATGCCTTGGTCACTGCCATCACCTCCATTGTCATGCTACTCGTGGTCATGGCGTATGCACCACTGTCTTCCTTGGCTATTCTGCCTGCCGAACGTGCTGTAAATGCCCATGCACTTTTTTCGTGTCGTCTTACAGATCCGTCTGTATAGATGACTGCATCTTTCTCATCGGTGTTATCGCAGATGAGACCGTTGACCTCAGCATTAACCACGACCGGGTTCTGTTCCCTACTTTTCCTGTCGAGTGTGACAATACATGAGAAAGTCCCCTTGAATGACGTAGGCACCGGTATCCACTCCTCACCAACGCTGATATTGGTAAGCCCACAGACCTGTTTGATGACATCTTCTGCTCGGCCCACCCATGATTTGCCTCTTTTTAGCCTGGTACCTTTTTCTGTGTTGAGCACGTGGTGCAATGGATGCTCTGTATCTGTACTAATCTTCAGGTATGCTCGTGCTCTCCAGATCTTGATTCTGTCATCCATGGTTGGAAAGTCAAGAAGATACCTCATTGCTACACAGGGAGTGTCCCTCGTACATCCCAGGATAATGCGCATGGCTTCATTTTGTATTTTCTCCAGCCTATCAATTTGAGTCGTACTGACAGTAAGAATGGCCAGGGCATACTCGATTGGTGCGAGGACTAATCCCTGGAACAGAAGAGTAAGTAGCCTCTGCTCGATGTTGGCAGCTGCCATGACCTTCAAGGCGGCTAATCCTTTGCGGGATTTTGTTATCACATGGTCAACGTGGTCCCGAAAACACAGGCTGCGATCAAACTTAACTCCGAGGTATGTCATCAACTTGTCCCTGGTCACCTCATCAGCTCCCATTCGTACTACCGGTGTGGTCGTATTAACGATATGATTGTTAAGGGAGAACCATGAAACTGATGCTTTATTAGGATTAACCAAGGCACCTGAAACCCCACACCAGGAAGAAATGCGATCGAGTTCGTCTTGCATTGTGGAGGCGATTCCCCGTCTGTCTCTTCCCTGTCGATATACCAGAATATCATCAGCAAAAGATGACGACTTGACAACACTGGCCAATGAGTTTAATGCCAGTATTCGGAGTGACCAGATTAAGGAGGAGTGGCTACACAGCTACTTACTACCGCTACCGAAGCCAAACAAGGACCATTCTCAGATCAGTGCCTACAGAATCATCACAATGCAGAATACTGCGGGCAAGCTGCTGGAGAAAATAGTTGCCTGTGTCCTCACGTGTCGCCTTGAACAGAAACGCGTATTCCCATCCACACTCGGAGGTTATAGATATAACAAAGAGACATGGCTCAATGCGGCAGTATTTGCCTATGACGTCTTCGAAGGCTTCCACAGACGAGAGGAGACATGTGCTGTTGCTATAGATCTGGAGGATGCATACAACAGGGTACCATTTGAATATCTCATGCATATGCTTCTCAAACTGGCGGTGAACCCCTTCCTCATAAGATGGATCGCCGCGGCACTGTTTCAGAGGAAGGTGATACTCAGATGTGGAAGTTGGTCTTCCGAGCCAACATCCATTTGTCCTGGGCTGCCACAAGGCTCACCATTGTCACCAGTTCTATTTAATGTGTACACAATAACGATCACGGCCCAACAGCTGGATGGGAGGGGAAGAACTATGACTTTTGCTGATGATATTCTGGTCATGTTCAAGTATCATTATTCTAAACTCTAAAGAAGAAGAAAAAAGGAGAGATATCCAACATGTATTTGCATGTAAAGCTTGACCTGTGATACCAACTTGTTGATCGGGAACTTCCTCGCTAATCCTTATTTTGAAGCAGATATCAAGTGGTGTAGTTTTGCCACCTTCTAGAATGGTAGTGACTGAGTTTTCCAGCAATCCTTTTAATCAGATGAAGGTATATAGTATATCTCCCATTCTTTTACTTCTGTTCCCCTGCTTTCTTTTTCTGGTGTCCTTACTTTTCAAAGCTGCTGTGCAAATTGTCAAATACAATGTGAATATACTCGTACTTAACATTAAACCTAGGGCTTTTCTTCAGCCGAACGGCCCAGACCGCGTGAAACCTGGGATAACAAACCCGAGATAAATATTTAATGTTATAAAAAATTGATATCTGAGACGCTCCCAGTTATCACGTTTTATGAAATGCGATGACGGAGTTCTGTAGAACTCATTCTTGAAGATCGTTCTTCCTCTTCATTTTTCTTCTTTCCTTCCTCATTTGCCTTTCAGAGTCGAGGAGGCATATACTTTGGGTTCTTTTGTTCCTCTGGTTACTTCTGCTGCTGTTAAGTTCCCTAGTGCTTGTAATATTTCATGGATCTTTTTCGTGGTCGACCCTTGGGTCTGGTATTCTCGCAACGTTTATTGAGGGCTCGTTGTGTTGTTCACAGATCATCATAACTTATAATCTATAGAAGAAGATTGTTCTTATTTGGTGGTTAACATAAATACAATTTACTATTTTATAAAACTGTAGTGGTACGGTACACTTAGGATGTAAGAAGAATGGCAAACAATCGTATTCCCAAACAAATATTGTATGGAGAGCTTAAAGACGGAAAGAGACCAAAGGGCAGACCAGTGCTGAGATATTTGCAGAGCATCGTTGAGGGAATTTTCTATAAGTGAAAGAAACTGGGAAAATATGGCTGCGGATCGTAGCACATGGAGAGCAAAAAGAAAACTATGGCACAGCAACTTTCGAGACAGTGCTGATATCAAATTCAGAAGACAAAAGGCGCAAGAGAAAAGAGACAAGGCCAGGTACCGCAAATACACCTTGCGCGTTCTGTGGATGGATCTGTCTGTCCAGGATTGACAAATTCAGCCACGAGAGAAGATGTTCAATAAAGCAGCACCCGGTATGAGACACTAATGCTTTATCAAACTACTGGCTTATCATGATTGCTTGCTACCAACCGTCTCTCAAGACACCAAAGGCCATACAGTACGTCATGTAAATTCTGTATAAGTGTGAGAATCCTTTACTTGATTCCAGGCCGTGTATCGCACTTCACATTTGTTTTCTAGGTCAAGTCGTAGTTTAATATATGCTGACGTCTTGGGTGAAAATCAATGTTTGCTGTTGAGAATGGTTCTTGATTAAAAACCGCACTTTAATACAAGTCATGATATGGGGAGTCTTTACTTATACCTTCCGCATCCCAATATAATGCACGTAGTATTCGTGTTTAGTCAATTTCATAAATATTGACTATTGGTAAGACAGAAAAAAAATAGTTATAGTTATTTGAAGGCCCCGGTATCACTACAATCGAATGGAAATCCATAATTGCTGAACCGCCTGTGCCAGTGGAATCCGAATGAACATCTAATCGAATATACAAACAAAGAGCGGCAGCTGCAGTCCCCATTGTAGCAAACACAGCACACGTCAAAAGACATAAGGCTTATTAGCACCAACAGTGAACTCAACTGAACTGTCCTTCGTCGTAAGATATCATCATTCATCGTAAGCAAGATGAAACACAGCTCATGGTGTGCACAGAGCACTGATCTCAATAGCTCAGGCAGCATGCCGGACTTGGAATATGAGTAAACTGCAACAAGGAACCCTTTCAAACAGTGCCTCAACGGTCCTTGCCGCCTAACCTCCATATTGACCGAAAGTCCCACTTTTAAAGTATAGCTTGTATCAAACCACACAGCCAGAAGTAGTATAAGATATACGAGATGTAAAGCTTGTATCAAACCACACAGCCAGAAGTAGTATAAGATATACGAGATGTAAAGCTTTTATCAAACCACACAGCCAGAAGTCATGTGCTGAAGGTCTGTAAAATATAGGGTCACTAACACCATATTTCCCTATACGCCGCCACTAGGATAGCTCAGTGGTTAGTGAACTGGACTACTACGGACAAGAGGTAGGGTTCGATCCCAACCGACGGCTCCGGGTTCACCCAGCCTTAAATGGGTACCGGATTTTTTCTGGGAAAGTAAAGCAGCACGGGCGTAATACCGACCACATTACCCCAAAAATAATGTGCTGAAGGTCTGTAAAATATAGGGTCACTAACACCATATTTCCCTATACGCCGCCACTTGGCGTGACGGGGGGTACTTTACTTTTTACTTACAGCCAGAAGTAGTATAAGATATACGAGATGTAAAGCTTGTATCAAACCACACAGCCAGAAGTAGTATAAGATATACGAGATGTAAAGCTTTTATCAAACCACACAACCAGAAGTAGTATAAGATATACGAGATGTAAAGCTTGTATCAAACCACACAGCCAGAAGTAGTATAAGACATACGAGATGTAAAGCTTGTATCAAACCACACAGCCAGAAGTAGTATAAGATATACGAGATGTAAAGCTTGTATCAAACCACACAGCCAGAAGTAGTATAAGACATACGAGATGTAAATCTTGTATCAAACCACACAGCCAGAAGTAGTATAAGACATACGAGATGTAAATCTTGTATCAAACTACACAGCCAGAAGTAGTATAAGACATACGAGATGTAAAGCGTGTATCAAACTACACAGCCAGAAGTAGTATAAGATATACGAGATGTAAAGCTTGTATCAAACCACACAGCCAGAAGTAGTATAAGACATACGAGATGTAAATCTTGTATCAAACCACACAGCCAGAAGTAGTATAAGACATACGAGATATAAATCTTGTATCAAACCACACAGCCAGAAGTAGTATAAGACATACGAGATGTAAATCTTGTATCAAACTACACAGCCAGAAGTAGTATAAGACATACGAGATGTAAAGCGTGTATCAAACTACACAGCCAGAAGTAGTATAAGACATACGAGATGTAAATCTTGTATCAAACCACACGCTTGGTCCATAACCTGGCAGCGGGTCCAGACTTCTTGTGGTTGCCATTTCAGTCGTTTGAAAGTGTAAGACATGCAATGTTGTTGTCACCTGAACGATGCCTTGGTAAAGACTTGATATTATTGCTGATAGTGTTAGTTTCGTTAACTTTATTTTATTTTTAAGTTTTATTTGCGAATGAAAATTAATGCGTGACAACATACTTTGTGTATAATTTGATGTGATGTATTGATTCACAATTGGTGATGGACGATTGAATAATTACTAAAATATCCATACAGTTCGCAGACGCATATTTTTAGTTCTCTACAATTTAAATCATTTGGGTCCTGTTGGAAAAGACTTACAGCTGGATATGCATCTCCGCGTCAGTGTCGAGCAACACAATGGGATGTTTCTAAACAAATAAAATAGGGACATATTAAAGAGTTTTATTTATACGGTCATCTGTTTAGTCATACACGATTTTCGTTTTTATTCTGAATCAGAAGAGGCAGTTAACAAAGGATTTTATTTGAGGTCACTCAACTACCTTGCCTGACGTAACTCTCTTGTGTTTGTCTGTAAACTTCGTCCACCTTTCGCGGAACATAATATTTATTTTTAGAAAATATGTGGTGGTTTATGACACTTGTTTAAGGTAATACTTCAAAATAGCGGTCAGTAAACTTCAAAGTTTAACAAAATCAAGCACACGACACTGAACATAACGTGCTTGAATTGAGAGTTCATAGTTGAAATAAATGCGTGCATCTCGGGGGAGATCAAAGTACTGATCAAACTAAATGCGACGAAATCGCTCCAAAAGTCCAGATCGATAAAGCGATAAAATCTTGATGACGTAGCGCTAACAAAGAGTTCAAAAGGGACACATTTCAACCAGGTGGGATTGGTGTCGTTTCTTTATGACTTATTCTTAGAACAGGACGAGGAAGAACTGATATCAGGATATCGGGTTGAGAGTTTAGCGAGAAAACTCTTGATAGGGGCTCTACGGGCTGTACTCGTATATAAAAAACGAGTTTCTCAAATAGACCACATGTTGCCACAGTTGACAAATTGTTATTGATTTTTTGTGACAGAACTCGAGGGCTATAATTAATAAACAGGCTGTGTGTGTCAGGTTTTAGGTTAAATGTGAACAATCCCACAGTCACCGATGCTGTAAATTTGTAAATTACTCTAAGAAGTTATAACAGAAAAGCACATTGTATGTATTTTAGATGTCAGTAATTAAACAGTACGGTCCCCTTTTTGCATGTAAGTCAGGGGCAGATTTGGGTGGGGCATTGAGGGAGGTGGGGGGGGGGGGTGGCATACTCTCTCAAACGTACTTCCCATTACCTTGATACGTTTACTTATCCTATTCAATTTAGAAGCAATTTAAAAAATAAATAAATAAACATAGGTATTCTTTTTCTTCTTCTGCGATCATGACTCTTTCAGAGTGGGATTCCAGACTCTCTCACGAAGGCAGCTGTCCGTTTAAGTGATTCAGTTGCCCCGTATAGTGTCTCTTCCAGGGAGGTGGGTGTGGACCACATTGTGCTTCTCAGGTCTGTGTACTGGGAGCAATCCTGTAGAAGATGTTTTGTTGTCATGTCGTCCAGTGTGCAGTGGCATTGGCTGGTAGTACCAATTTTGACTTTGATGAACACGTGGTTTCTCATTCTATTGTGGCCAGTGTGGAGGCGAAGTATGATGACTTGATCCCTCCCTGATAGTTGGAGGTATCCATCCCCCTCGTCATACTTTAGGTGTTCTCGTTTCCATTTTTGATAGTACCGGCCTTTGATGATGGACTTGGCTTCATCGTAGCTGACCAGATGGGTCTCCTGTGGTAATCTCCCTGCCTCTTTAACTAATTTGTCTGCACGTTCGTTTCCGTGTATATTACAGTGCGATGGTATCCACTGAATGACCACACTCTGAAAGTTATTGCATTGTTGGACTAGAGTTGTTCTCAAGTCATCTAGTTCGTTGTTCCTGGGGTTTTTTAAAGCTGTTAGGACTGACAAAGCATCAGTTAGTATCACCAATTTCTTGTGCAAGTTATTTTTGTACTGGATAGCCAGTTTTGCAGCGTAATCGAGGGTCAGATTCTGATTTATCATCATCATGTGCCGTACCGGTTGGCGTTGGCGATCATGTCCTTCCACAATCTTCTATCCACAGTGCATCGTATGAATTCTGTTGTTGACTGTTTTCCATGTCATGACACCAAGCTATCCAGTATTTTCTCTCTTTGTCGTCCCGCGATCTCTCTTTCCTTCTATTTTGCCAGTTGTACCAAGTATTCAAACTTTCCTCTTCTCATGATGTGCCCGAATGATTGCTTCTTTCTGATGTTTTTTAAGAGCTCTCTTTTTGTGTTGGCCTCTTTGAGAACTTCCTCATTGGTCTTTTTAGCTGTCCAGTGAACTTTCAACATTCTTCTGAGAAATCCCATCTCTGTGGCCTGTAATCGTCTTTTCATTTGTTTGTCTACTATCCATGATTGGCTTCCATAGGTCATAATTGGTTCTATATAGCACCGATGAACTCTCTTTCTCATTTCTATTGACATAGATTTGTTGCATAAGATATTTTTCATTTTCTGAAATGCTCTTTTGGCCTGAGCTATTCTGCTTTATATTTCTGTGTTGCATCTTCCATCTGATGTTATCAAGGTGCCCAAGTATTTGAAACGTTGCACTTGTTTCAGATTTGTCTTGTTTATTTTTATGCTGCATGATGGTGATGATTGTTTCTTTGATATAACCATTACTTCTGTTTTCTTACTATTCAAACTGAGACCTTTCTTGTTGCTTTCTTTTACTATTATATCTATCATTTCTTGTAGCTCCTTCTCTGTCTCTGCTATTAAGACTGTGTCATCCGCATATCCTAAATTATTTATGTTGTGACCGTTGGCTTCAATTCATTTTTTGTCTACTATTGATCTCATAATATATTCGCTGTAAAGTGAAAACAAATCCGGCGACGGAACACATCCTTGTCTGACTCCTTGTTTTATAAATTGAAATTGTCCTGTTTGGTTGTTAATTCGTATAGCTGCTGTTTGTTGCCAGTACATGTTTTTTATGATTCGCAGATCCTTGCCATGAATGTTTAATTTCTCCAGCATATTGATTATTTCCACATGCTTTACTTTGTCAAATGCATTCGTGTAGTCTATAAAGCACATATATAGATCTTTCTTTACCTCTATAGATCTTTCTATCAATGTTCTTAAGATGTATATTGCATTATTGGTGCCCTTTCTTTCCACAAATCCACATTGTTCCTCACTTATTTCTGGTTTATAGTTGTTTGAGAACTTCCCGGTAGCTATTGATTTGATGATCTCGTTCTGGTTTTTCAGCTTCAGGAACACACCTCCTCCTCCATTTCTGGTGGCATTTGTAGCGGAGCCATCTGTGTATATGTGTGACCAGGAGTCTTTTGAGTAGTTGGCGTTAGTGTGTTTTTCTGTTATGTGTTTTCTCTCTGTGTCTGTTTGGGTGCCTTTCTTCATGATTCCTATTATGTCGTCCTTAAGTTCTGGTATTTTGTGTTTCGGCATTGTTTGGGACTGTACTGGGTCATTAGTTGCCAGATCCTTGGAGGATGCAGCGAGTTGCTCCTCTTCAGTCTTCTTTTTCCGTAAACAGTTATTCTTTGGTGCCTGGGATAACTAAGGAGCCTTTTATATTTCTCCGCTTTTGCATTATTTTAGTTTTCCGTCTGTCTTCTAAGGGTTGTATACCTGTTACTGTTTCTAGAGTCACGATAGGTGTAGATCTCATAGCACCAGTAATGGTAGGGGCAGCCTGGTTTTGTGTTCTGTTAATTTGGCTAAGCTGTGGCCCAGGCTGCGACTCCATACTCTAGAACTGGTCTTACTCTTCCTACGTATAGTCGTTTCAAGATATTGTTGTCTGCTTCCAGTCCGTTCCTGCCAATTTCTTCATAATATCTGTTCGTTTTCTGGCTCTTTTGTTTGCTTTGTCTATCTGGTTTTTCCATGTTATTTTGCGATTCAAGGCGGCACCAAGGTATGTTGGGTTTTGGTCAATAGGAAATTTATGGTCTTTTATCTTCAATTTTGCAGAGAGTATAGGTCTAGTCTCTCGATGATAAAATCATGTCAGAAAAAAAATTGTTCTTACTTTAAAAAGACGATATTATTTTTAGAACATATGATCTTCCGCAAAGGAAATGTTAAATGGACATCTTTCCATGAAACTTCATAATGTCATGTCACTTTAATTTTTATTATTAAGAGTAAAATTTAATTGGTGGTGTACTGTGTACGTTTATTTGTATTATATATTATAGGAAATATTACATTTCTTAGGAGTTTAATTTATATGATTTAGTCGTACTTTATTTGACAAAAGTTTTTGAAAATTGTACAAATGAACTGCTTTACATCTGCTGATCCTACATCCAGCGTTACT
The DNA here is from genome assembly GCA_032433765.1 of Megaustenia siamemsis. NCBI lineage: Eukaryota > Metazoa > Mollusca > Gastropoda > Stylommatophora > Ariophantidae > Megaustenia > Megaustenia siamemsis. Next base: position 91,387,109 of record JAVIAB010000092.1, read on the forward strand.
ATTATCTATAGTAATATCAGGTCGACAACAGTTGCTGCTTCAACTGTTACTAAAACTCTTCAAACTCATCATCATCGTGTGTCATACTGGTTGGCGTAGGCGATTATATCTTTCCACAATCTTCTATCCACATTGCATCGTATCAACTCTGTTGCTGATTGTTAACCATGCCATGACACCAAGCTATCTAGTATTTTCTCTCTTTGTCGTCTCTTTCCCTGTATTTTTGTAGTTGTAACCAAGTATTCAACTTTCCGCTTCTCATGATGTACCCGAAAAATGTTGATTGTTTCTTTTTGATGTTTTTTAGAAGCTCCCTTTTTGTGTTGGCCTCTTTGAGAATGTCCTAATTGGTCTTTATAGTTGTCCAGGGAACTTTCAACATTCTTCTGAGAAATCCCATATCTGTGGTCTCTAATCGTCTTTTTCATATATTTGTCCATGAGTTGTTTCCATAGATCAGAACTGACTCTATATAGCACCGATGAACTACCTTTCTCACTTCTATTGTCATAGATTTGTTGCATAAGACGTTTTTCATTTTCTACAATAAAAGAGAGCTGAGCTATTCGATTTTCTATCGTTGTGGTGCATCTTCCATCTAATGTTATTATTGTGTCCAAGTATTTGACGCGTTGCACTTGTTTCAGATTTGTCCTGTTTATTTGTATGCTGTATGATAGTAATTATTGTTTCTTCGGTATGACCATTACTCCTGTTTTCCAACGATTCAGACTGAGACCTTTCTTATTTGCTTTCTTTTACTATTATGTTATCATTTTTTGTAGTTCATTCTCTGTTTGTGCTATTAAGACAGTGTCATCCGTATATTGCAAATTGTTTATGTTGTGACCGTTGACTTCAATCCCTCTGATATCTACTATTGTTCTCATAAAATATTCGCGGTAAAGTTAAAACAAATGCGACGACAGAACACAATCTTGCCTGACTCCTTCTTTTATATATTGGAACTGACTGGTTTAGTTGCTAATTCTTACGATTGCTCTTTGTTGCCAGGGCACGTTTTTTATGATTCGCAGATCCTTGCCATCAATGTTTAATTTCTCCATCATATTGATTATTTCCACAATCTCTACTTTGTTAAAAAGCTTTTGTGTAGTCTATGCATACATATAGTAAGGAGAGAGGAAGTGCCATGTCAATGATTTCGAATGCACATAGGGAGGAAGTGGGAAAGAAAATACAGTATGTGAGGAAAGTTTTTAATGTTCTTAAGTTTCTTGCAAGACAAGGCATTGCATTCAGAGGATACGATGAAAGGAAAGATTCTAATAATATATATATATTATATATATGCATTTAAAAACAGTTTTACCAAAAAAATTTACATTTTGTTGTAAAACTATTTTTAGTAAAGTGACAGACGAAGCCACAACACTTCTTCTTGAACAAATTGTTAATGAGATTAAAAGTTGGGAGCTTTTTGCTATTATGGATGATGGAGCGTGATGTTAGAAGGTTGCTATACATATATATGCATAGGAGTCTACCTCTAGAGCTCGTGTGCTAATAAAGCTGGAATGTAACATAGTGAAGAGAGTGGGGTGTATTCATGACATCGGCTAACGAGTACTGCTCTATAAACTAACGCGATTTGAAATTACCTATACTAGCGGGGTTTTTTTCGCCTGATGTAATAATATAGCCCGCCCACAACAGGAAATGATTTGCAGAAAAATACTCACCCCACTTTAGTACAAACATTCCACCATAAAAAGGCAGGTACATACACATATACATATGATTGTAAATGTTCTATACTGTAGATAATTACGGCGCCTTGAATGTTAAATTACGATGACTACTTTAAATGTTGTATTTGAGAAACACAGCGATTGGTAAATTTTCCTAGACAGGCGACAGGATCGAAAATCATCCCGCATTCATCTAATGACTTCTGGGTGTAGTCTAAAGGACAAAAGAAATTTACCATCAAAATATGGTGTATACCAATAGACGTGATCAGTCACATGCAACACAGCACGCACAGACACGCCTGTACTCATAACGCAGAACCTAACACGATGAAGCTAAGTAAAAGCTTATAATGCGGTGACACACTGATGGTGATTATAGATTGATTTGAGTCGGCTCGTCTCGTGGCAAAGCAATGGTGCTGGAAAATGTGATCACGCGGTTCGCTGATTTCTCATGATATTTATCTAGTATGATGTGGTGTATGACCACCGTAGAGCAACGGCTGAAATACTAAGGTCAAGCTGTCCACTATGAGCCCCATCGGCGGCTCATAAGTTCACCACTATTAAAAGAGTACCGAACTTAGCAAGAAAAGTAGGGAGGCGCGGCATGATATATTCTACTACATAAGGAAACCATCGAAACCACCATCGTATTTTAACATACACAAATCCGGTGATCATGTTACTGCATAGCCTTTATCTCTATACATATATGACAATCACACTGAGTGATATATAAGAATATTTTAACAAATCTAACTACATGGCGATAATATGCTATATACTCAAGAAAGGAAAAAAAAAAAAAAACGGGTCACTTCCCTGTGTTGCAGAGCGTGGTCAGTCTCCGAATGGATTAAAATGATAAGGCAGGATGACCAACTATAAATCTCACTGACCAGGCAGCCAAGCGAGAAGACGGAACGGAAGGGTTCTAAAAATATGGGGAGGTGGGTACAAGATATGTATAAACTATGAAAATTTAACTCTGTGTGTGCACCCCGAACCGATGTGTAAAAAGAAACATGTGTATATAATAATACATGCGTACAAGCATAAATCCGTATATATATTGCCACAAAGCCCACAAAAGAAAAACCAAAAGAAGCCCACATATACAGCCAAATATATCTACATGTATAGGTTCGGCAGCGCATGGGGGTAAAAAATATGTAGTAAGTGTCCTATGTGTATGAGAGTGATATGTAGTGATACCTTGGGAGGACAGCGAAGCCAACTGGGCAATAAGGCGATTCTCAAGGGCGAATCGGCTGCGATTGCTGGAGTGACAGGAGACAATGTCAGTAACTTGCATGTCAGGTTTACCACTATGACTAGGGGAGAGGGGAGTTGAAATGAGCAGACACAGGGCTGGCAGTCTTTTGCTCAACATCACGAAGATGCTCCCAAAATGTCACTCTGGCGTCGTCGGCTTTCGCCCACATACGTCATCTGACAATGCTTATATATTAATGCGTAGATGATATTCCGTGACACACAAGTGAAACCCCCCCCCCCCCCTTGATGTCGAATCGCTTATTAGGGAACAAGACCGAATCGGTGCAAAGCACAAGTTCTGCAAACTCCACGTCCACAACGAACAGTACCAAAGTGTTTGTGGTTTGAACGGGGTAGGCGGCTCGTGACAAGAATCTCTCTCAGACTCATGCCGCGTTTGAAGGCTGCCAAGGGAGGATCACTGAAAAGTAGGCTGGTAGTGGGATCTGAGTGGAGGATGGAGCGATACCGGTTAAGGATCCTCATCCCAGCCAAGTTGTGGGGGTGGTAGGTGAGGGTGAATATGGACGTATCAGAGGAACGGCGGGTGGATGGGGTGAGTGCCACAGGACGGAAAATATTGAGAACTCGCTTAAAGGCAGATTGGAGAACCGAATCAGGATAGAGACGATGCCTAAAGAAACGTAACATCAGGTGGGCCTGTTGGAGAAAATCTTGATCATCCTACCTTTTTTTCCACTGTCAATTACCCAAAGCACTTCTCTTGATGATGAAATAAACAGCCGAATTGGTAGGGCAGCTACGACTTTCGGCAAACTCACAGAAAGGGCCTGTAAAAACACGAAAATAATACTGAAGACCAAACTTTTAGTATATCAAACCAATGTGTCAGCACACTATTAAATGGATCTGAAACATGGACAATGTACTCAAATCAGGAAAAAAAAGACTAAATGTCTTCCACATGCGATGTCCCCGCAGAATAATGCACATCAAATGGCAGGACAAAAGTCAACTTAACTGTCCTGCAGCGTGCTATGACCCCAACTATCATGTCGATGCTCAGATGTCGAAGACTAAGATGGCTGGGGCATGTCCAGCGAATGGAAGAAAAACGCACCCTCAGGCAAATACTATACGGTGAACTAACACATGGCAAATTACAAATCGACAGGCCTAAACTACGATATAGAGATATCTGTAAATCATCTCTGAATGACTTCTCCATCTGTGAAAATGACTGGGAACATCTGGCAAGTGATCGCACATCATGGAGAGTATGTGAAAGGAATTGTATAACATCATTTGAGACTGTGCTAAGGCAAAACTTAGAAGCGAAAAGACTCATATTATGGATGGAAAACCATGTGGATCTGTGGGCCTGACTTGTTCATTCTGTGGCCGTGTGTGTTTGTCAAACATTGATAGAATTAGCCACGAGAGAAGCTGTTCGACAAAAAACAAAACCTCAAAAAACTACACAATAGACTCCACTAGACTGTCTGACAAGACGAAAAGGGCCATATATATATAAGTATATATATATATATATATATATATATATATATATATATATATATATATATATATATATATATATATATATATATATATATATATTGTCAATGACGGAAAAAAGTACTAGAAATTTCAATTTTTGTAATTTATAAAATGTATTTTTCCCCTCTGTGCATCACCTCTGACCGTAACTATCATGTTGTTTGTTTCATATGGATTCAATGCGGCTAACACATTTTGGTTCGGTGGTGGTAAGCTTATTGTCTTTGACTCTAGAAGCATGACACTGGCAACTCAGAGCTCAGATGAAGAAAGTATTGTAGAGTGCCCAGTGGACAGTAGTGATGATAGGTGGCCGATGCTGTTACAAATTGTTCTGCATCATGTGTCTATTTTGGCAGATCGCTTGTCTTACTAGACGCAGTACGTAATTAATGATAATCTGAGGTGAGCTTATAAAAAAAAAAATATATATATATATATATAGCCCGTGGCGTCTTGACAGACGGGTGGTAGCAAGCAATCACAATTAGCAAGTAAAGTGGTAAAATAGTAGTGTCTTATGCTGGATACTGTTTTGCTGAACAGCTTCTGTCTTGCCTGAATGTACCAATAATGGATAGACAGATCCGACCGCAGAATGAATAAGATGTATTTCTGGTGACTGGTCTCATCTCCATTCTCCTGCGCCTTTTGTCTTCTGACTGTGACATCACCATTTCCTCGAATGTTGCGGTGACGTTTTATATTGTTCGTCCTCCATGTGCTACGATCTACAGCAAGATTTCCCTGTTTCTTTCACTGATAGAGAATTCATTCAAGGAAACCCTGTAAATTAACCTTATATCTCAGCACTGGCACACCTCCTTGGGCTCTTTCCATCTCTAAGTTCTGCATACAATATTTGTTAGAGATACATTTATTTGCATTTTTCTTACATGACCCAGTCATCGCAGTCTCCGACACCTAAGTGTTGCCATGATAGATGGAATGTGGCTCCTTGCAATATGTTAGAGCTAGTTACTTTGTCCGACCATATGATTTGCCTTAGCTGGCGAAGGCAATGAACATAAAAACTGTTATCATTCCTGACATAGTTAGTCCAAGTTTCTGATTCATATGAAAGTGAACTAAACTCACAACTCTGGTAAAGTAGAATCCTAGTCGTGAGTGTCAGCTTGGTGCTGACCCATGATTTTTAAGTTTACCAAATGTCGATGCTGCTTTTCCGAGTCGAGAATTTTCTTCCTCAAGTGAGATGGTGGTTGTGACCATGAAAAAAATGTCAGCGATGATAAGTTGTTAAAAAAATCTAAGGTTGGTGAGAAGTGGATACCGGTGCCTAGTCATTCAAGGGGACTTTCTCGTGTATTGTCACACTCGACAGGAAAAGTAGGGAACAGAACCCGGTCGTGGTTAATGCTGAGGTCAACGGTCTCATCTGCGATAACACCGGTGAGAAAGATGCAGTCATCTATACAGACGGATCTGTAAGACGACACCAAAGAAGTGCATGGGCATTTACAACACGCTCGGCAGGCAGAATAGTCAAAGAACACAGTGGTGCATACGTCGTGACCACGAGTAGCATGACAATGGAGGTGATGGCAGTGACTAAGGCATTCAAATGGTTAGAGTCACAAGACTACACCCACGCATGTATACTGAGTGATTCGATGAGCATGATAAAAAAAGTGGAGGCGGGCTCTGTACGCATGCAATGGGTAGAGTCGTTGCAGAAATCAATCCAAAATACGTAAGGTCACCTTTTTCTATGTCCCTGGACAAACGGGAGTACGGGGAAATGAAAGGGCGGACAGGTTGGCTAGCTGCTCTGTCGTTGAGGACGGGCAACCAATGGATCGGGCGGACATCATCAATGCCCTCCGAGATATGGGAAGAGCACAGGACTTCGACAAACACAGATCCACGTCACTTCTTCGGATGATGGAAATGGGAGTTAAGTTGGGCACTGCCAGAAATGAGACACTTAGTGGCCGTGTAAGAGGACTTATCAACCAACATAGAACTGGAGTCGTCAGTCGCTGTACACTGAGGGAATTGCTGAGGAGGGGATCTGAGCACCTATGGACATGTTCGGAGTGCAATGATGATGACCCACAAATAACTCAATAACTCGTCTAACACATTTGATCTCAGTACTGGTTACTTTTCGTATTGTTCTTGAGTGTAGGGCCTAGGTCTGGCATTGATAGGACAGCGTCGAGATGTACAATTCGATATAGAGTGTCCATTTTGCCTGTTGTTTTATTTCCTTGTTGGACAGCAATGGTGATAGTTATCCGATGATTTGACTAGCTTTGTTGTATACACATTTTATTGAACATAATAAACTAGTAAAGTGCATTTCAAAACTAGTGCACTCAAGCCTTATAAAATATCTGGAGAGCCCCCTAGAGGATTACCGTAGATTGTTGCATGTGGTCTTAAATGTTCAATGAAGTTGTGATTTTATCAGTTAAAATTACCCAGGTAATACAGTTTCTTCATACCATCAACTTACTTTGACCATTGTCGGTTCAGTAATTTTTGTGTCCCTAAAATAAAGATTTTACAGTAACTGACCAATTTGTAGACTTTAGCTAGCCATAGGCGTATCATCAAAATTTTGTTTTGGGAAGCTTCACCAAATAGTAAAATGTGCTTTCATTTCGTCCTGTGCAAGTTTTTATAAAACAATTGTTGAAGTTACAAGTGAGTGAGTAAAAACTAAAATATAAAGGTTAGAGATTGGTCCACGTGCGGAAATTCTTTTGTTGTAGCAAGTTATAATTGATTATCTCCAGGTTTGAACTCAAAACTTCTGGATGAACTAAATGGTCCTGAAAAGACCTGTTTTACAGCCCGATTTCACAATAACAGCAAACAAAATATTTAGCAGCAGACTTATTCAGAGTAGTTTTGTTATATAGATTTTTTTAGATTCAGAATCAGTCTAACAGATTGATTACTGCTATCGACTGAACAAACCATAAGCCATCCCTTTTCAATTATTACTCTTCCTCACTTAAGACATCGTCCTCACATTTTTTTCCAGTAATTTTCGTTACTTTTTTAGAAGGCGTGATTTGCCTTAGCATCGCTTCATTTGAAGGATTTATTCTCAGCTTCGACTTGTCCTTTGGCTTTTGCCCAAACTAGTTCTATTAGGTTTAAGTGTGAACTGTAAAGTAGAAGTCTCAAACATCTATGACAATCCTAATGGATTAACTTGTCTATATGAAATATCTTCTCCCGTTGTTTCTGCTTCATAAGGGATAGCAATTCAGGTTTCAGATACATGTCATTAAATGGTATGTGTTCTTGTGTGTGAGCTTGATCTTGATCCTACTACCGCTGTTAGACGTCGCATAGGGCTTGTGTTTTTCGTCATCTTTAAAAATGTGTTCTTTTTAGTGTCTCGTGCGGTCTTCTTTTTTTTTCTTTATCTTGATATTTCCCATAGTAGAGTCTATTTTGAACTTCTCTTGTTGTCTCTTCTCAGCACATGCACGACGTATGTCCATTTTCTCTTCCTAATTGTAGATGCGATCTTTGGTTGTTTGGCCATTTCTCTTATCTCAATATTTGTCCTGGATTAATTCCATTGTACATAGCGTATTATTCTTAGGTATATGTCTTCCACAGCGTTTTGTTTTCTCTCAATCTCTGTTATTGTTTTCCATCATTCACATGCATAGGTAAGGGTTGATAATGTGTTTGAATTGATTATTATTAGTTTTTTAAATATTGTTTATTTCCATGTTTTGTCCAAGTTTTTTAAATGTGCTGCTGCTTTTACTATCCACGCCTGATCTCTTTCTTTGTTTCATCTTCTTGGTCTAAATTACCACCAAGATCTCTCCTTCCCTCTTTACCTCCCCCTTCATTCTCTCCTCGCTTCCTTCTTTCCTCACTCCCTCCCTCCTTCCTTCCTTTCTTCCTGCCTTCCTTCTTTCCTTCCTTCCTTACCGTCTTATATTTCTTACACATAAATATCCACATTCTCTGGCCCAACGACTTGTCATTGGGCCTTTACTTAATCCCAAAATATGCATTGTACTGTTCTCATGTTTATATGAAACGATAAAGAACCCCCCCCCCCCAACCCTCTCTCTCGCTCTCTCTCTCTCTCTCTCTTCATAAATAAGGCAAAACTTTAAAAAAATCTTTATAAATCTTCATCACAGTGGTTTGTTGGGTGCATAGTTTCATCTTCAGACTCATTACATTACAATTACTTCTACTCAATTTAGAATTTGCAAAATGTCTATGAAATGATTTATAACGGACATAAAGTTGTCACTACCTTGTTCAATATAAATGCTATTCTGAATGTGAATTAATGTTTTTATCAATATGCTTGTAATATAGACGATTTGAAGCAGTAAAACATACTCTATTATTTTCATACTAGTAAAATCATGGGTGTGTGTGTTTATATACTATCGTATATCGCAAATTAGAACAAATAAAAGTCATGTTCCCAATGACATTTAAAAATAAACTATAACGATGTGACATATACAATTTGAACAATTGAAACCAAATAATTATTAAGTTATAACATTTTAAAGAGAAGCACTAATTGTGAAAATGATTTAAGTAACATTTACCACACATCACCTGCTATATGTAACATTCAAACCATCAGGGCGGTCTTGACCAATACAATAAATGCAGTTTGTGAGAATTCTGTGTTTGACAATGTTACCACGCATTGGCAAGCAGTAAAGTGAGGAAACAAATAAACATATTCCTGGCATCTGACTTAAACTGAATTCTGTGTCTGGGGACTCACGTAAAACTGGGTCAGTTTACTGCCAATACTCTCACCAGCAACCCAGCTCAGGGAGGTCAGCGATCCACAGCTCAGGGAGGTCAGCGATCCACAGCTCAGGGAGGTCAGAGATCCACAGCTCAGGGAGGTCAGCGATCCACAGCTCAGGGAGGTCAGAGATCCACAGCTCAGGGAGGTCAGCGATCCACAGCTCAGGGAGGTCAGCGATCCACAGCTCATGGAGTTCAGAGATCCACAGCTCAGGGAGGTCAGCGATACACAGCTCAGGGAGGTCAGCGATCCACAGCTCAGGGTGGTCAGTGATCCACAGCTCAAGGAGGTCAGCGACCCTCATCTCAGAAAGGTCAGTAATCCACAGCTCAGGAAGGTCAGCGACCCACATCTCAGGGAGGTCAGCGATCCACAGTTCAGGGAGGTCAGCGATCCACAGCTCAAGGAGGTCAGCGACCCTCATCTCAGAAAGGTCAGTAATCCACAGCTCAGGGAGGTCAGCGACCCACATCTCAGGGAGGTCAGCGATCCACAGTTCAGGGAGGTCAGCGACCCACATCTCAGGGAGGTCAGCGATCCACAGCTCAGGGAGGTCAGCGACCCATATCTCAGGGAGGTCAGTGATCCACAGCTCAGGGAGGTCAGCGACCCTCATCTCAGGGAGGTCAGTGATCCACAACTCACGGAGGTCAGCGACCCTCATCTCAGGGAGGTCAGTGATCCACAGCTCAGGGAGGTCAGCGACCCTCATCTCAGGGAGGTCAGTGATCCACAGCTCAGGGAGGTCAGCGACCCTCATCTCAGGGAGGTCAGTGATCCACAGCTCAGGGAGGTCAGCGACCCTCATCTCAGGGAGGTCAGTGACCCTCATCTCAGGGAGGTCAGTGATCCACAGCTCAGGGAGGTCAGCGACCTCATCTCAGGGAGGTCAGTGACCCACAGCTCAGGGAGGTCAGCGACCTCATCTCAGGGAGGTCAGCGACCCTCATCTCAGGGAGGTCAGCGACCCTCATCTCAGGGAGGTCAGTGATCCACAGCTCAGTGTGGTCAGAGTTCCATAGCTGCCTGCAGCCGTCAAGATAGGAGAACAGAGGTCATCATGACCTTGCTCCACCTCCCAGCAGTGATCCTCGAAAGAGACTGTCTAGTCTGACCAAGCGAATAGGCATCAAAGAGGGAAAACAACCCGGTATTTAAAAAATCAGTGCAGAAGTCGGATATGTTTGGCCAAAAGGCATATTTATATCACAGCCTAGCTGCCAACCACAACATAACGCATCTGCACTAATTTAACTCTCGTATATAGCCTTTGCCATCTTGACAGACGGTTGATAGCAAGCAATCATGATAAGTCAGTAGTTTGGTAAAGTATTAGTGTCTCATACTGGGTGCTGCTTTACTGAACATCTTTTGTCGTTGCTGAATTTGCCAATCCTGGACAGACAGATCCATCCACAGAACGAGCAAGGTATACCCGCGGTACCCGGTCTTGTCTCATTTCTCTTGCGTTTTTGTTTTCTGAATTTGACATCAGCACTGTCTTGAAAGTTGCTGTACCAATTTTTATGTTTGCTCTTCATTTGCTACGATCCATTTAACTTTTAAGGACGGATTAATATTAGTTAACATGTGTTACAAAAATAGAACAAGGTAAGAGAATATACATAGAATTAGAAAAAAAGGTCAAACATATTTCAAAGTCAATCATACAAAGGAAAAAAAAAATTACACAGTTGTACTATTTAAGTGAATAACATTGGAATGAATTTATAATCAAATAAAATGGATTTATTTGAGCAACAATTTGATTAACGTTCTTATGTCTTACAACAGACCACAGCATTAGTATGGTGACAAAGATCCGTGTAAACTTCATAAACTTGTGTAGCACTTAAAAAGTATTTCTCTTTCTTCTTTTGTTTTTGTAACAATATTTTTTTATAGATACTATTTGTTAAGAGTCACATTGCATGTCAAAACCATTAAAATGTGTATTTTGTATGTAGGCCTCTCTCTGAATTTGTCTTGTTTCTACTTCTAATCTCATCTTTAACGATTTTGTCTCTTTTTTGGAATATTTTTTTAATTTTTTCATACATCTTTTAGTAGTTATCATTCTTCTGATATTTTGATTATTAACATTCTCATGTTTGACAGTGATAGCACAATGCTGCCAACAAGACTACAATTATGTATCAATCGTTACATGTTGATCATTTAGTCACAAATCAAAATCAAATTGACTTAGCTCGTACAATGAATTAAGTTTAAAGGGGATCTCACTGAATGTGATACATTTGCTCAGGTTTGTTGTGTTTACATGTGTCATGTACACGAATAGCAGGGAGTGAAAATCTTGTCACTCGAGATTTGATAAGTGTATTTCTCTGCAAACAATTGTTTACTTTACAGTGGTTACCTCTATATAGACTATTGCACACAGATTCATAGAAAAAAATATACACGGCGAAAGAAAAGAAAAAAATTAACACTTTCTAGGGGCACTGCAAAATCCATAGCCAACTATGACTGTCGGAGGCTACTATTGCATAGAATGATTAAACGAGATGTTGCTCTATACTGATAAGATATAGGATTACTTCGTTATTATCCTCTATATACTCCATTTTTTCAAGGTGGTATCTTCACCTATGCATAATACTTGTTTGTATTTAATTTATTATCTCAATTACTTGTCTAAATGCATAGATAAGTATGCAGAAATACATCTGTCTCAAGTCAATAATTCAATGATATTGTTGTATTGTAAAATAACAACAGCTTGTTCAATTATATACATTGAGCAAATCTTTAAAAAAGATCACATAGATGCCAGGACTAAACATTAATGGAAATAAATAACAATATTATATAATTGGATAATCAATAACAAGATATGATAACATACACATACAAGATACACGATAAGATATACTAATGATAATGTATTACTAGCAGAAAATCCTAAAAATCTGCAACAATTACTTAATGAAATAAACATGACCAGTACAAAATATAGATTAGAGGGAATGTAAAACTGAAATAAACAAAGGAATAGGAATGGCAAAAAGTAATTTTAATGCAATTAAAAATATAGCAATATCAAAACAAATAACACCAGGGCTAAAACTAAGAATAGCAAAATGTTATATCTTCTCAACATTCCTGTATGTTGCAGAAACATGGACATTAGACAAGAAATCAGAAAAGAAAATTGAAGCCTTTGAAATGTGGATATAGAAGAATATGATGGTTTAGATAGAAAGAAAGCAAACGATGAAGTCTTAAAATAACTAAACATAAAAAGAGAATTACTAAACACAAACAATTCAAACAAAACAAATGAGATTTTTAGGGCATGCTAATATACACAACAGCCTACAAAAAGTAATCTTAGAAGGAAAAATACAAGGTAAAAGAGGCAGACTGAGACTAACTTTGACGAGTAACATCAAAAGATGGACAAGTCAGCCTATGACAACCAGCACCATCAAAACAAGAGACAGAGCGGAATGCCGCTTCATGGTAGCTAACCTTCGATGCGGAGACGGGACTCAGCGACGAAAATAACGAGTTGTACATAAAATATGCTATTGTAAATAATCATGTAGAGAGCTAGTTAATTGTGGGCAACAAATGATAGGGTGAAAGTCCATAGCTCCTACACATAGAGTGGAAGTCCATAGTTCCTACACATAGAGTGGAAGTCAATAGTTCCTACAAATAGGGTGGAAGTCCATAGTTCCTACACATAGAGTGGAAGTCCATAGTTCCTACACATAGGGTGGAAGTCCATAGTTCCTATACATATTATGGAAGTCCATAGTTCCTACACATAGGGTGGAAGTCCATAGTTCCTACACATAGGGTGGGAAGTCCATAGTTCCTACACATAGGGTGGAAGTCCATAGTTCCTACACATAGGGTGGAAGTCCATAGTTCCTACACATAGGGTGGGAAGTCCATAGTTCCTACACATAGGGTGGAAGTCATAGTAAACAAAGTAAAGTACCCCCGTCACGCCAAGTGGCGTATAGGGAATATGGTGTTAGTGACCATAAATTGTACAGACCTCCAGCACATGATTTTTGGGGTAATGTGGTCGGTATTACGTCCGTGCCGCTTCACTTTCCCAGAAAAAAAATTCGGCACCCATTTATGGCTGGGTGAACCCGGAAGCCGTCGGTTGGGATCGAACCCTACCCCGTGGTCTTTTGTAGTCCAGTTCACTAACCACTGAGCTATCGCGGCTACCGGGGTGGAAGTCATAGCTCTCCACTATATACGATTTGTTCTAGTTCTTGTTGGTCTTGGTTGTTTCTTAGTCTCCATGATTGAGCTTTGCCTATTAATTGTTTTATGCAGTTTTCTTGTTGGTCTTAGTCTCCATGATTGAGCTTTGCCTATTAATTGTTTTATGCAGTTTTATTGTTGGTCTTAGTCTCCATGATTGAGCTTTGCCTATTAATTGTTTTATGCAGTTTTCTTGTTGGTCTTAGTCTCCATGATTGGGCTTTGCCTATTAATTGTTTTATGCAGTTTTCTTGTTGGTCTTAGTCTCCATGATTGAGCTTTGCCTATTAATCGTTTTATGCAGTTTTCTTGTTGGTCTTAGTCTCCATGATTGAGCTTTGCCTATTAATTGTTTTATGCAGTTTTCTTGTTGGTCTTAGTCTCCATGATTGAGCTTTGCCTATTAATTGTTTTATGCAGTTTTCTTGTTGGTCTTAGTCTCCATGATTGAGCTTTGCCTATTAATTGTTTTATACAGTTTTCTTGTTGGTCTTCCTTGTTTTGTTTTACCAGATGGTTTCCACATGAATGCCTGATTGGGAAGTCTTTCTTCTTCCATTACGTGACTGGCGTATCTCCAAACTGTATGAAGAAAAAACTGATCACATCTTTGAATTAGACGTTTTACTGTTCAGAATGTGTACCTTAATCCAGTTTGGAAACCTCTGTGAAATTAAAAATGAAAACAGTAATTATTAATGTTCTGTAAATGAAGACATTTAGTTAACTATTATAAGTTATACCATATAGGTGCCTTTAATGATGGCTCTTGAATGTTCATTTAAGCACATATTTGTTTATTGGGGGAACTCACATGTGGGATATTAGCAAATGACATAATATACTACATGTATTCCTTTGTCCTTTGACGATAAACATTGCGATATCCTATGTTATTCAGGTAAATGCACTTAAATATTGGGGAACTTTGTTAACCTCAGACGGAAGATGTACAACCGAGGTGAGATGCAAAATGGCTCAGGCAAAAGCAGCTTTCCAAAAAATGAGGAAGATATAATATGATATATAAAATTTATATATATATATTATAATATATAATTAAAATGAGATTCAATACATTTTGACAATAGAAACAAGGAAAAGAGTTCTTAAATGTTATGTAGAGCCAGTCTTAACATATGGATGCGAATCATGGATAATAGGACAATAGACAAGAAAAACCACTGGAGTCTGTAGAAATGTGGTCTTACAGAAGAATGTTGAGAATACCATAGCCTGCTAATAAGAGTAATGACAACGCTCTGAAAGAGGCCAAAGCAAAATGAGAGCTAATTTCCAATATTAGGAAGAAACAATCATTTTAGCAATGTAGTGAGAAGACAACAGCTGGAATATATTGTGACTGAAAATTTAGGGACGAAGAGATAGAGGGAAGCACAAAGAAAATATACCAGACAGCTTAAGAGAATGGCTTAGCAGAAGGTCAACAACAGAAATGGTAAATAACTATCGAGATCGAAAGTTGTGGAGAGACATGATCACATATGCCAGCAGGCATGGTACTTGATGATAATGATCCTATGGTACATAGAATGAACTCACAGAAAAATGGCAGCAGTTATAAAAAAAAATATGTACATTAAATAACGATTACAGTAGTCAAACATTCAAAGTATAAATGGGAGTGTCCTCTTTTTTGCCTGTTATTAACTGGAAAGGTGAAACATGACCGTCACCTAGCTACTGCACTAAGATCTAAAATAGAGAGGTTTCAACCTTCCTTTTGTCAAAGAGCCGTTTGCCGCCGTTAGTTTGCAGTCGTTACTGGTTAATCTTCCGTAAAATGCATCAATTGATAGGCCTAGCCTCGGTTTAAATTGACCCGGAAATACATCTAACGCTGATCTTCCGTTTGAGCCATGCTGGACATTTCTATGTCTAGTCGTTGCGGAGATATAACAATTTAACAATTGGTAATTCTTCACCATCAGTGAATTTAAGATCGAATAAATCAAAATGGAGTTTATTATTAATTGTTCTATTACTTATTTTGTAATTTTCAAACAGTTTGTAGTGTAGTATTTCAGAGTCTGAGATTCATAAATACTCCCTAATCTTTCAAATGGAAATAATAGAAATCCAAAACCATTCAGGACTTTGTGCTAAATTTAAAGAACATTGTGGATCACTCACTTCTCCTAATTTGACTGAATTTAGGAAATATGTCCCTTTAAACCTGTTTCCTAAAATTCACGATCTTGCTCTAAGGTTCGTTTGCAGATTTGGCTCCACATACATTTGTGAGCAAACTTTTTTTCTGCCATGAATGTTATTAAGAATGAATTACGTTCAACTATTACAGATGCACATCTCGTCTATATACTTGTTCTGTGCACATACAAAATTACACCTAATATTGAGATATTGTTAAATGAAAAGCAAGTTCAAAAATCACATTAAATTAACATTACAGGCTTCAAAACTTCAAGACTGTAAGACTAGTTTAACGAGTGTTTCTACAATAATTCAACACATTTCCTTATGCAACATTTCTTTAATGTATAAAATAAATTATACGATTATATGAATAACTGGATTACATTTAAAACATTACGCTTTATATATTGGTCTACAGCTTCTCACTTACCTGAATACTATACTAATATCCATATAACACTGTAGTTTACATTCAAATTAGTTATTAATATAAATTTAATTATTAAATTTAATCCCAAGCTCAAAACAGGTTGGCCACCGCTCGTCTAGCCCATCCACAGCCGTCGACTTTCAGCGCTAAAATCAACAATGACGAGAAGAGGTCTTCAAATGAAGTCTACACGACAAAATCGAAGACAAAAAAACAGGAAAAGGCAAATATGCCGGAATATGTCAGAAACGGACGATGTGCGAGAGATTAGGCCTAATGTAAGTGCACATTATATAATGAAACTGTGGTTCCATTAATCAACGACGACCCATTCTTGATAAGATACTGCGCTGCGCCGATATAATGAATTTGCAAGAAATACTTCTTGGTGACAGGACAGTTAGTGCCCCTGGATTTCACTGTTTCTACAATAGACGACACCTTGGACAGGTCATCCTTGGGCGAAATTTATGCCGAGAAGAAAATATCATTAAACAGGTCTGTGGGCTTACAAATATCAACTCTGGCGAAAAGTGGTTATCAGTTTCTGTGTCATTCAGGGGCACATTCTCGCGTATTGTCACACTCGACAGGAAATTTAGGGAACAAAACACAGTCATGGTCAATACGGAGGTCAACGGTCTCATTTGGGATAACACCGATGAGAAAAATGCAGTCATCTCTACAGACGGATCCGTAATAGGATACCAAAAGGAGAGTATTTACAGCACGCTCGGCAGGCAGAATAGACAAAGGAGACTGGTGCATACGTTATGACCATGAGTAGCATGACAATGAAGGTGATGGCAGTGACCGGGGCATTCATTTGGTTTTAGAGTCAATAGACTACACACATACCTGCATACTGGCTGTTCATGACCGTTGTTGGAATTCCTTGACGCAAGTTATTTATATGTTACTCATTAATATAAATGCTTCGTCAGCCGCAGTTTTATCTTTTTAGGGAATTTGCACCGTGTTTTGTTCGTCGTAGGCTGCTTTCACTAGAGTAATCAGGAATCTAAAGGGAGCGAAATTGTTGTGTGTACGACATTGTTGTGTGATACGTCATCGTATTGATTCATCGTATATCCTACACCAGCCGTACGCTAATCTTACGGTCTGTTGTTTGATGTGCGACGGGGATAATCTGACGACTAACTGTGTGTTTATATGTTCGAAATTGGAGTCAACAACAATGGCCTAACATCATCAAGGCCATTTTCTAAAAATATGACGATCATTTTCAAGAGGACGTGAACCTCCGGTATATGGTGGATAGGCGGCGGGAACAATTGAAGGCTATGTATGAAAAGTGTTCCTTGTTGCAGTTTCCTCATATTCCAAGTCCGGCTTGTTGCAGGAGCTACTGAGTTAAGTGCTCTGTGCACACCGTGAGCTGTGTGTCTCATCCGTTTTGATCATGTTTCGATATTCCAATTGTTTACGATGAATAATGATATCGTATATCATACAGCAGATATCTCTGCAATATGTGCCATTTTGGCATGCAAGGTTTCTGTTTTTGAGATTGTAGTTCTGCCCTATGTGCCGTCTTCGGCTCGAAAGGACAATAGATAGATAGATAGATAACAGGGTACAGTTGGCTGTGTTAACTTTCTGCGCGGTTTCGCCTTATGTCTTTTGACGTGTGCTGGGACTGCTACGATAGGAACTACAATTACCTTTCTTTTTGGGGAGATATTAATTCGGATTATTACGCTGGGACGGGCGGTTGAGTAATTATCTGTACGCAGGCAGTGGGTAGAGTCATTGCAGAAGTCACAAATACGTAGGGTCACCTTTGTCTACGTCCCTGGACATGCGGAAGGACGGGGAAATGAAAGAACAGACAGGTTGGCTATCTGCGCTGTCATTGAATACGGTCAACAATGGATCGGGCGGACATCATCAATGTCCTCCGAGATATGGGAAGGGCACAGAACTTTGATAACCATGAGTCCAATCACTCCTTCGGATGAAAGAGATGGGCACAGCCAGAAATGAGAAACTTTAGTGGGCATATAAGAAGATTTATCAAGCAACACAGAACTGGAGTCGTCAGTCGCAGGACACTGCGGGACTTGCTGAGGAGGGGATCTGAACACCTATGGACATGTTCGGAGTGCAATGATGATGACCCGTAAATAATTCAATAACTGTGGAGAGAAAATTGTGTAAGGACATGATCGCCTATGCCAACCGGTGGGGCACATGATGATAAGAATTAACTTGGTGTGGAGGCAAACAAGACATAAATTCCACAGAATAATATATGATGTACAATATCTTAGTATTGAGACACTTAGAATATGTATATGACATCACGTTACTGAGCTTTACCAGTCAAATACAAATAGATTACACACGTACAGCAAACAAGGTAAATAGCATCTCTTTTGAAGGCATGATGCTAAATATAAGCATACACAGCCTAAGAGCAGTAAACGCAATCAATTACATACCTGGAATCAAAGTAAGATCAGACCAGTGCGCAAGGGAGACTATGAACTAAGCGAAAATCACTTTTTTTTAGTCTAAATAGCATTCAGTTGTTCTTATACAACAATATATGAGTTAAAGGTTATATAGAAATAATATCTGTACGAGACTTTAAACAGTGGAGAAATCTGCTCATATCAATGACGTAGTACTGCAGTACTTGTCGGAGGACAAGTTCAACACCCCGCCTTCTTCCCAGAAGAACATAGATAATAAAAGTAAAGAGCACCTTCACGACAAGTGGCGTATAGGGAATATGGTGTTAATGACCATGATTTTTACAGACCTTCGGCACATGATTTTTGGGGTAATGTGGTCGGTATTACGCCAGTGCCACTTTACCAGAAAAAAATCCGGTACCCATTTAAGGCTGGGTGAACCCGGAAGCCATCGATCAGGATCGAACCCTACCTCTCGTCCTTTGTAATCCAGTTCACTAACCACTGAGCTCTCGCGGCTCCCTAACCTAGATGATGGGAATTTAAAAAAACAAATCATTGCAGCCTGTCACTTTCACCATCTTCATTCGGAGGTGGGGGGGGGTGTTGCGGCGGCGCTGTGTGGTCAAGAGGGGAAGCGTGTATTAGTAGCGGCGTAGTGTGGTCAAGAGGGAAGTGTGTATTAGTAGCGGCGTAGTGTGGTCAAGAGGGGAAGTGTATATTAGTAGCGGCGTAGTGTGGTCAAGAGGGGAAGTGTGTATTAGTAGCGGCGTAGTGTGGTCAAGAGGGGAAGTGTGTATTAGTAGCGGCGTAGTGTGGTCAAGAGGGGAAGTGTGTATTAGTAGCGGCGTAGTGTGGTCAAGAGGGGAAGTGTGTATTAGTAGCGGCGTAGTGCAGTCAAGATGGGGGTGTTTGTAGCGGCGCTGTGTTGTCAAGATGGGGGTGTTTGTAGCGGCGTAGTGTGATCAAGATGGGGGTGTTTGTAGCGGCGCTGTGTTGTTAGAGGGAAGTGTGTAATAGTAGCGGTGCTGTGTGGTCAAGAGGGGAAGTGTGTATTAGTAGCGGCGTAGTGTGGTCAAGATGGGGGTGTTTGTAGCGGCGTTGTGTTGTCAAGATGGGGGTGTTTATAACGGCGTAGTGTGGTCAAGATGGGGGTAATTGTAGCGGCGCTGTGTTGTCAAGAGGGGAAGTGTGTATTAGTAGCGGCGTAGAGTGGTCAAGACGGGGGTGATTGTATGGCGCTGTGTTGTCAAGAGGCGGGGTATTTGTAGCGGCGCTGTGTTGTCAAGAGGGGAAATGTGTATTAGTAGCGGCGTAGTGTGGTCAATAGGGGAAGTGTGTATTAGTAGCGGCGTAGAGTGGTCAAGATGGGGGTGATTGTAGCGGCGCTGTGTTGTCAAGAAGTGAAGTGTGTATTAGTAGCGGCGTAGTGTGGTCAAGAGGGGGGTGATTGTAGCGGCGCTGTGTTGTCAAGAGGGGAAATGTGTATTAGTAGCGGCGTAGTGTGGTCAAGATAAGGGTGATTGTAGCGGCGCTGTGTGGTCAAGAGGGGAAATGTGTATTAGTAGCGGCGCGTAGTGTGGTCAAGATGGGGTGATTGTAGCGGCGCTGTGTTGTCAAGAGAAGGGGGGTGTTTGTAGCGGCGCTGTGTTGTCAAGAGGGGAAGTGTGTATTAGTAGCGGCGTAGTGTGGTCAAGATGGGGGTGTTTGTAGCGGCGCTGTGTTGTCAAGAGGGGAAGTGTGTATTAGTAGTGTGGTCAAGATGGGGGTGTTTGTAGCGGCGCTGTGTTGTCAAGAGGGGAAGTGTGTATTAGTAGCGGCGTAGTGTGGTCAAGATGGGGGTATTTGTAGCGGCGCTGTGTTGTCAAAAGGGGAAGTGTGTATTAGTAGCGGTGCTGTGTGGTCAAGAGGGGAAGTGTGTATTAGTAGCGGCGTAGTGTGGTCAAGATGGGGGTGTTTGTAGCGGCGCTGTGTTGTCAAGAGGGGAAGTGTGTATTAGTAGCGGCGCTGTGTGGTTAAGAGGGGAAGTGTGTATTAGTAGCGGCGTAGTGTGGTCACGATGGGGGTGTTTGTAGCGGCGCTGTGTTGTCAAGAGGGGAAGTCTGTATTAGTAGCGGCGCTGTGTGGTCAAGAGGGGAAGTGTGTATTAGTAGCGGCGCTGTGTGGTCAAGAGGGGAAGTGTGTATTAGTAGCGGCGCTGTGTGGTTAAGAGGGGAAGTGTGGATTAGTAGCGGCGCTGTGTGGTCAAGAGGGGAAGTGTGTATTAGTAGCGGCACTGTGTGGTCAAGAGGGGAAGTGTTATTAGTAACGGCGTAGTGTGGTCAAGATGGGGGTGTTTGTAGCGGCTCTGTGTTGTCAAGAGGGGAAGTGTGTATTAGTATCGGCGCTGTGTGGTCAAGAGGGGAAGTGTGTATTAGTAGCGGCGCTGTGTGGTCAAGAGGGGAAGTGTATATTAGTAGCGGCGCTCTGTGGTCAAGAGGGGAAGTGTGTATTAGTAGCGGCGCTCTGTGGTCAAGAGGGGAAGTGTGTATTAGTAGCGGCGCTGTGTGGTCAAGAGGGGAAGCGTGTATTAGTAGCGGCGTAGTGTGGTCAAGATGGGGGTGTTTGTAGCGGCGCTGTGTTGTCAAGAGGCGGAGTGTGTTGCTAGCACCGCAGTGTGGTCAAGAGGTTGGCGATGCTTTTGTAGCGACGCTGTGTGGTCAAGACGGGGGGTGTGTGTTTGTAGCGGCGCTGTGTGGTCAAGAGGGGAAGTGTTTATTAGTAGCGGCGTATTGTTGTCAAGATGGGGGTGTTTGTAGCGGCGCTGTGTTGTCAAGAGGCGGGGTGTGTTGCTAGCAACCGCAGTGTGGTCAAGAGGTTGGGGATGCTTTTGTAGCGACGCTGTGTGGTCAAGACGGGGGGTGTGTGTTTGTAGCGGCACAATGTGGTCAAGAGGTGAGGGTGTGTAGCGGTGATGTGTGGTAACGAGCGGATGTGTTTGTAGCGGCGTTTGTATGGTCAAGAAGGGGTGTGTTTGTAGCAGCGCTATGTGGTTAAATGAAGTGCTTGTGTGTTTATAGCGCCGCACTGTGGTCAAGAGATCGGGGGTGCATTTGTAGCGATGCTGTGTGGTCAAGAGGATGGTGTGTTTAGCGGCGCTATGTTGTCAATATGGGGGGTGTGTTTGTAGTTGCTCTGTGTGGTTAAAAGAGTGAGTGTGTTTTGTGTAGCGGCGCTGTGTGGTTAAGAGAGGGAGGTGTTTGTAGCGGCGCAGTGTGGTCAAGAGATGGGTGTTTTTGTAGCGGCACAATGTAGTCAAGAAGGGGGGTGTGTTTATAGCGGCACAATGTGGTCATGAGGTGAGGGTGTGTAGCGGCGATGTGTGGTAACGAGCGGGTGTGTTTGTAGCGGCGTTTGTATGGTTAAGAAGGGGTGTGTTTGTAGCAGTGCTATGTGGTCAAATGAAGTGTTTGTAGCGGCGCTGTGTGGTCAGGAGAGGGGGGCGGTGTAGTTGCAAACGCGCTTTGTGGTCAAGAGGGGTGGGGTGTGTGTATTTTTGTAGCAGCGCAGTGTTGTCAAAAAGAGGAGTGTGTGTTTGTAGCGGCGCTCTGTGGTGAAGAGGTAAAACATCGATCTTTGGACAAGAAGGTCCTAGGTTCCATTAAGTGGGAATATTTTTCAAAAATAAAGAAAGTTATTTCCGTGATTTCTTCGTGACTTTACCCTCTTCTGGTCTCTGGGTAGTGAGATCCAATACCTATCCCCCTCAGATAAAGGTACAGGACAGGAGTTCCCGTGTGAACTCGCGCATGTTAAAGAATCAGTGGAGGTTAAAAATAGAAAAAAGATATAACGAAAAATGGCCGCTGTCCGGGCACAATTCTCAGCAAAAAAATCTACCCCCATCGATGGAACCCAGGCCGTGTATGTGGATCAAGGTCCCCCTCAGAGATTCTCAATACTTGTAGGGAAAAACCAAAGCACCAATTTGATATTCCGGTATGTAGTGATAATGATCCTAACATAACATAACAACCATCGTCATAAGTCCAAACAGAACACATTAAACTCACAGATAGTGCAGGAGAAGAACATAAAACATAACACCAATATTGTCACACCTGCATACAACCTTCATAAGGAAAGCTCTAATATTAAATCAACAATCAAGAATTGTTGAAATGATGCAACCAAGAATAAATTTACACAGGGACACGTTTCTGGAGTTTATAAACAATGTACACAGAAGAGATCAATAAGAGACTTATTACAACATCTGAAGAACTACCATGTCCTGGACTCTAGTGACAAGGACAAAACCAGAGGCAGACCAAAACAAACTGGTAGCTAATTATGTGGACACAGCTCAAGCTATGGGGAAAAATTGCCAAGAAAGACAGCGATGTGTATTTACCTTGACTACAAGTAATTTGACGATGGAGGTCATGACAGTAACTATGGAAATAGTTTAGCTTGCGACACTGACCTTTATCACAAATGTTCTCTCAGTGAATCGTGAGTTTGCTTTAAAAAACAATAGTAAAGTATCCCCGTCACGCCAAGTGGCGTATAGGCAATATTGTGTTAGTGACCATAAATTTTACAAACTTCGGCACATGATTTTGGGGTAATGTGGTCGGTATTACACCGTGCCGCCTTAATTTCCCTGAAAAAAAAATCCGGTACCCATTAAAGGCTGGCTGAACCTGAGGCCATCGATTGGAATCGAACCCTACCACTTGTACCTTGTAGTCCAGTTCAGTAACCACTGAGCTATCGCGGCTCCCATGAGTTTGCTTAGGAAGATTGAAATGGGCTAGTCTGAAAGGTAGTGATTTGAGTCTCTGATGAGGTCAAGTCAATGCTGACAAAAATCTGCTTCATATTAGTGGCTGATCTCACAAATGTAAGGGAAAATGAATGAGCAGACAGACTTGCTGGCTTGGCTGATGTAGAGAGTGGATGAGCAGGCAGACTTGCTGGCTTGGCTGATGTAGAGAGTGGATGAGCAGACAGACTTGCTGGCTTGGCTGATGTAGAGAGTGGATGAGCAGACAGACTTGCTGGCTTGGCTGATGTAGAGAGTGGATGAGCAGACAGACTTGCTGGCTTGGCTGATGTAGAGAGTGGATGAGCAGACAGACTTGCTGGCTTGGCTGATGTAGAGAGTGGATGAGCAGACAGACTTGCTGGCTTGGCTGATGTAGAGAGTGGATGAGCAGACAGACTTGCTGGCTTGGCTGATGTAGAGAGTGGATGAGCAGACAGACTTGCTGGCTTGGCTGATGTAGAGAGTGGATGAGCAAGTGATCGGGTTCGACATTCTAAATGCTCTCAGGGAAACAGGACAAGTGAATTATGTATGGCAATGGATGTGAATCTACAGCATTGAACAGATTGCCTGAGCATCAAGTAAATAAGGGCGATGATTCTGAGGTTGTCTTAAGTGAAATAAAATAGATCAGCCAACTTGTTAATTATCTGACGTGTAGTGAAATAGATATGGCAGTTAATTAACTAGCTAGTGTGCACAATTGTAGTGTGGTATTGATGGCCACGATTCAAAGTGGGAAGATTTTTTTGTTGCACTACAATTTAGCACAATGCATACTGACCACTGAATGACTACTGACTGCCCACTGACTGACCACTGACTGACACTGAATTCTTGTTGGCCCACTGATGATAAGCCATAGGCTGAAACAATGTGCACTGCTTGGATTTAGTGTTTTTTTCATGCCTTTTGTGGTTGTTTAACTTCCTACAGACTTGTGGAGGGTGACATTCTCGTTGTTAAGTGGATAAATGTCTTAGGAGTCGGAAATTAAGGTGGCTTGGTCATGTAAGAGGAGTAGCAAACAACCATATCCCAAGCAAATAGTGTGTGAGGAACTTAGGGACGGAAAGAGACCAAAGGGCAAATCTGTACTGAGATAGAATGACGTTTGCATGGCTTCCTTGAGTGAATTATCTATTAGTGAAAGAACGCGTGCTGCAGATCGTAGTACATGTAGAACAAATATAAAAAAGTGGTACAGCAACTTTCAAGGCAGTGCTGATATCAAATTCAAAAGACAAAAGATGCAGGAGAAATAAGAAGTCGAGGCAAGCACCACAAATAGATCTTGTTCATTCTGCGGACGGATCTGTCTATCCAGTTTTGGCAGATCCACCCACGAGAGAAGCTTTTCAGTAAAACAACATCCAGAATAAGACACTAATACTTTAGCAAACTATTGACTTAGCATGATTGCTTGCTACCAACCGTTTGTCAATACACCAAAGGCCACATATACGGGCCAAACATGATCAGACTATTTCATATCTATTATGTTTATTTGACTCTATTGTTTCAAAACAATACACTTATAACCACTTAAATATCATAACAAATATGAGCTTACCTAATGTCAACATGGACTGTGGATCTGTTTCATGTCTATAATGTTAATTAATGATTCTATTGATACATATGTTGATATATAATAAACAATGAACTTATTATAATATAAACATGTCACTAAAAATATGAGCTTACATGATGTCAATATGTACTGTGGATCTGAAAAGAATGGTGAAGGATCTTTCAATATTTGGTTCCTCCAGATGAACAAGAACAACGTATCTTCCAGGCTTCAGCAGGTACTTGGCTTCTATATTCAAAGAGATCACAAACTGGTACTGTGAGCCAGTCAGGTCAGCTGGACTGTCATCCTTGTGGTCATACAAGTACTTGGTATCCAATGGTGGCGTTGTAGCATTATCCAGCTTGTTGAGTGAATTGTTTGTGTATCATTTAGTGCCATACCATGAATAGAATCATTAAAATATATTTTATTTCATAATCAACAGTCAGAAATACATAAACATTAAAAGTAGTCAATATAATAATGAAAAATGTAACTGTAAGTGGAATGGGGTTGAGATAGAAAAAAAATGTACTAAACAATGTACTATATTAGAGGATGTTTTAGAATGATTAGATACGTATTAATTTAAAGATAGCATAAAATGTGATAGAATGCTCTGTAATTAAAAAGAGAACTAAAAAGCAATGTCCAGTAACATATTTCATGTCATGGGAAACTGAAACATAACATTTAATTGTGCTCGGACACACATTTAATAAGAGGGGGCCAGTGCTCTTCGTTTCTGTATTAGTCGGAAGCCCCCCACCTTTGTGAGCCATGCACCCATTCTTTAACATCAGGGTCTACTGGAGAGAGTCTTCTAGCGCCTGTATCATCTCTATTTGTATGCTGTCGGGTCCTGCTGCTTTTCCCTTTTTCATTTTTGTATAGCTTTTTCCACCTCAGATTTTAGGATTTTATAGCCTGATGTCTGAAATTTGACTTCCATCGAAAATTGTATCGTGTTGCCAGCACAGTCACACACCATTGTCCCATTTTGGAAGAATAAAGGAAGCAAAAGGGAGTGTGAAATGTACAAAGGAATATCCCTATTGAGTCAAGTTGGTAAAATGTATGCTAAAATATTGGAGAGGAGAGTAAGATACATATTAGAACCTCAATTAAGTAAAAATCAATTCGGATTCAGAAAAGGCAAAAGCTGTACTGATGCTAAATTTACATTGAGACAACTATGTGAAAAAAACAATAGAATATGACAGAAACCTAAATATAGTGTTTATAGATCAGGAAAAAGCGTTTGATCGTGTGGACAGGAACAAACTTTGGCAAAATTTAGAAACCTACGGGATAGCAGGACAACTACTAGATAATATAATGGCATTATCTAAAAACAGTCAAAGTGCCATTGAACATCGGATGGTCTGTCAGAATGGTTTCAGGTTACAACAGGTGTAAGACAAGGATGTGTCCTCTCATAACTCCTCTTCATCATATATATGGACAAAATAGATCAGGAAACAACCAACAATGAGGAAAAATCATACAACATCAACGAGCTACTATTCGTAGATGACCAATGCCTAATATATGAGGATGAAAGCCCGCTAAAACAGCATATAACATCTCTAGATAAAAGCTGCACAAACTACAGTATGAAAATTAACACAGCAAAAACAAAGGCTATAAGAATAAGCAAATTAAGACTCCCATTAAACATTAAGATCAAAGATAAAGAAATAAAGCAAGTAGAGGAATTCAAGTATTTAGGCACAATGTTCACAGAAGATGGAAAACTAGACAGAGAAATAGACATGAGAATACAAAAAGCAAATGCTATCACATACCAGCTTTCACCATTGCTAAGACATCCAAACATTTCTATGCCAGCTAAACAACAAATGATAAATAACATTTTCATACCAACTTTGTGCTATGAAAGTCAAACATGGACCCTTTCTAAATCACATTTAAGAAAGATCATTACATGTGAGATGCGTTGCTTGAGAAAAGTAACAAACAACCCAAGAAGAGACAGAATACCAAATGAAACCATAAGAAAAATAGTAGGAACAAAACCTGCCAAGAATATATAGAACAACAACTTAAATGGTTTGGCCACCTGGTCAGAATGAATCCTTACCAATCACCATCTAGGGCGTTCTTCTCGAGAATGCATGGAAAAAGACCAAGAGGAAGACCCAGAAGAAGATGGATAGATGCAGTGACAGAGACATGTAACAACAAAGGAAAGTCACTAATTCAGACAGTTCGAGCAGCTCAAGAACGAAAAATGATATAAACCACGAAACCTTTTAGGCATCAGTGAAAAGAGAAAAGAAGAAGAAAGAAGAAGATAGCCTGATGTACATTTTATAACTGGTTTCTTGTCTCTTTGATAATGAAATCATTCTGTTATATATTCCTGCCATCTATATATTATATCTTTATTGTCTGTTAGCATTACCAGCGTGACAACATTTATTATAAAAAATGTTTTCTTCTTTAATTTTATTTGTTAACCAAGTACCACCTTCTTTATATTTTGTAACAGTCTAAACGCGCCAAATGTATACATATCAACATTATATATTATTTTTTACCTTAAAAATCCTTATACCAATTGCTTGGATAGACTCCTTTTGAGTTTGCTTGATATGAATAACAAGTGGAACTTCACTTCCTGATAGATTATGATGAAATTGTTTACTTAGAACAAAGTTTAACAGTTACTGTATTCTTGTAATAAAGCTATCCAATATCACACTTACAAGTCTATTGAATCAAGTTTTGTTTCTGAGATTATATATCCGAAAGAATATGCTCTTCCAACATGAATTTCTGTTTGAAAATTCTGAGCTTTGAATCTTGTTTCATCAGGGCATATAGTCTACTTCCTGACTATGTCCTTGTTGTGGATTTTAGGACTTTAACTGACATGAAAATTTGTCTGAGACAGTTAATGTCATAGCGAGATACACTAAGTTATTGAGTTATTGTGTTATTTACGGGTGATCATCATTGCACTCCGAATATGTCCATAGGTGCTCAGATCCCTTCCTCAGCAAGTCCCGCGGTGTCCATTGACTGATGACTCCAGTTCTGTGTTGGATGATAAGTCTTTCGTATACGCCCACTAAGTTTCTCATTTCTAACAGTGCCCACTTTAACTACTATCTCTTTCATCCGAAGGAGTGAAGTGGACTCGTGGTTGTCGATGTCTTGTGCTCTTTCCATAGCTCGGACGGCTATGATGTTCGGCCAATCCGTAGGTTGACAGTCTTCAACGACTAGCCAATCTGTCCGCTCTTTCATTCCTCCTTACACCGCATGTCCTGGAACGTAGACAAAGGTGACCCTACGTATTCTGAACTTAGGCAAGGACTCTAACTATTGCCTACGTACAGAGCCCGCCTCCACTTTTTTTTTTTATCATGCTTATCGAATCACTCAGCACGTAGACGCGGGTGTAGTCTTGTATCTTGTATTGACTAAAGAGATGAGTACCCTGGTCGCTGCCATCATCTCCATCGTCATGCTATTCATTTGCCTAACGGAAACACCATTGTCTTCTATGACTGTTCTGCCTGCCGAGCGGGCTATAAATGCCTATGCATTCCTTTGGTGCCGTATTACAGATCCGTCTGTATAGATGACATCTTTCTCATCGGTGTTATCCAGATGATACTGTTGACCTCCACAAAAGTAAGAACAACGACTGAGTTTTGTTCCCTATATTTCCTGTGACAATACACGAAAATGTGCCTCTGAATGACGTAGACACGAGTATCCACTCGTTGCCAGCGCTGATATTGGTAAGGCCACAGACCTGTTTGATGATATCTGCTCAGAACACTTTTTAGCCTGATACCTTTCCCAGTGTTGAACTCCTTGTGCAATGGATGATCTTTATCTGCACTTATCATCAGGTATGTTCGTGCCCTCCGGAGCTTGATCCTGCCATCCATGGTTGGAAAGTCAAGAAGATACCTCATTGCTACACAGGGAGTGTCCCTCGTAGACCCCAAGATAATGCGCATAACTTCGTTCTGTATATTCTCCAGCCTCCAATTTGCTTCGTGCTGACAGTAAGCATTGCTAGGGCGTATTCGATTGGTGCAAAGACTAGTTCTTTGAACAGAAGGGTAAGTAGCGTCAGCTTGATGTTGGCAGCTGCCATGACCTTCAAGGCAGTTAATCCTTTGCGGGATTTTGTTATCACATGGTCAAAGTGTTCCCGAAAACACAGGCTGCGATCAAACTTAACTCCGAGGTACGTCTCCTGTCCATGGTCACCTCATCGGCTCCCATTCGTACCACCGGTGTTCCCGTGTAAACGATATAATTGTTAAGGGCAAACCATGCAACTGATGCTTTATTAGGATTAACCAAGGCACCTGATACTCCACACCAGGAAGAGATACACTGTAAGTGCTGTGTGATGTATGACGACACTAAGAATGTTATTAATGAAACCACTGGTGTTTTATTCATCTTGCACTGTGCTTTTTGGACTTTCAGCGTTTCAGGATTGTGGCAAAATGTTTGTGTTTCATTGTCTTCCAAAACATTTCCTTGGAGGCTGATTAATTGCAGCTTTCTAAAGTAGATCGCTATGATAAAGTGAACCGGATGTGGCACTTTACGCATCCACACCGGAGCTACGTGGTTTCTGCACCTGGCTGTAGTCTCTGTGTGAATCTGGTGTTATGAATACAGTAATATGTCCTTGGTTGTTCAAATCGGTGTGCACACTACGTCAGCACACTATAGCTTTTTACTTTAAGAGTTGTTCTATGACCGCCATAGAATTGGTAGTGAATTACATCCATCTCTTTCATGTGGTTTGCTGTAACAAGTCAACTTTTCACTTTAAGGATTATATACCGGCGCTACAGTGTTCGTGCATCTGGCTGCAGTCTTTTCAGTGAATCAAGCGTTGTGGGTAGATTCCAATGGTGTCAAACGTTGTGCTTACTACATCTTGATGACGTACTGATCATACATTGTATATCCCTACCGTTCTGAAATAGAAGGGCAGGACTACATCAAGATTCCGATCATGTTGTGAATCTGCAGCCTGGTGCTGGATCTCCAAGTATTTTTGTAGCCTAATTTTGAGACAGCTACACGGAGAACAAAGAAAGTACCATCAAAGATTTATTTCTCACTTAGTTGCACGCTGCGCGAATTACTGAGGAGGAGATCTGAGCGGTTATGGACAGTTGTTCGATGTGCTAAGAATATAATCCGGCGTCTAACAACTGATACATGACAATATACAATGTTGGTCCTATGCAAAGTTTGGTAGTTTCTTCACTTAAAATGGCGACTGTCCATCAGTTAACACTTTCTTTGAACAAATGATAACAATGTTATGCCTGTAATGTATTTGGTTAGTCTATCTCAGTTGTCCTCAATTATCTGATTTCATGACATTGCTGAGAAAAGGCAAAATAATTGCAGTGCTGCTGTAAAGCTGGTAGCAAGGAGCAAGTGGTGGGGTGTAACGTACACTTCTACAAGGCATGGTGACGGCTTTACAGAAAAAGGAACACAACAAAATACAAACGTTTCAATCTGCATTCGGTCGTTCTCAGAAATTAAAACTCAAATGGAGAACGGAATAAAGATAAACTCTACTACATTTAGGTTTGAGCGGGAATAGTAAATCAAGGAGAAAAAAAAAGTGGGATAGGAAATGTACTATATTACAGGAGAACAAAAATATATAATTAATAACAATTAGGAAACTAAAAAAATGTACATAGTTCAATAATAATAATGTAAGACTTAGCTGAGGCTCGATCCAGAAACTTCCAGCTGTGGACGACTGTAAGTCAAATGTGAATGTGATGACACTGACAAATGAGAGCAGGGAAAAACCAGTCACGTGTCAGATAAAAAGTCTGATAGAAGTGGGAAGGTGATGAATTGTTGCACTTGAGTAGAACGAAAGTGAAAGTGAGCTAATTCAATGTATTGTTTTGCTCAATCTCAGGAATGAAGTTCTGTGACAAATGTTTGTATCTAAAATTGTGATTTCTGCTATTCATGGACTAAACATCGGAGCCAGATGAGATTAACGAGTTATATTTGCAGATGATCAAGTACAAATATGTGTACAAATAGAAGACCCACAAGAACACTTAAATAGACACAGCACATGCATCTAATACAACATGAAAATAAATCAACACCAGCAAGACATAATTCATGAACATTGCCAAAGAAAACATCAACATAAAGATAAACGGCAGATAATTACAAGTAGTGGAGGAATTTAAATACCTATGAAGTCTAATGACAAATGTTAATTCACAAGAAGCAGAAAAAGATTCAAGTTGCTACATTATGTTCTATTCTATCAATAGAACCAATTTAATTGCAGTCAGGAATTTCCCATAAAAGCTCCACCACCTGTCACAGCATTTCCAAAACCCATCGTAGATTCTGTTGACAAGTCGCTGTGTGCACGTCCTACTCAAATACCTGTGCGTTTCCTATCATACACGTGCACGTCCTACTCATATACTGTGCACAGGCGATGATTCCAAACCTCTTTAGTCACCTCTAATGACATGCGTGGCAAGTAATAGTGGTTCTTTTCTTGTCTCCCCTCATCAAGATACAACAAAGTTTGTTAAATCATGATTAACCATCATTAATGATGTCCAGCAAGGACATATCACTAGAGGCAAAACAGGTACTCGACAGCACAATCTTCATCCCAACGTTGTGTTACCAATCCCAGACCTAGACTCTGTAGACTCAAGAACAATTTTTAAAATAACCATTATTGATATCAAATGTGTTAGACGAATGACAGAAAACAACCTGAGAGATAATATCATAACAGAAGAACAGAAAAAAGCTAGGAATAATTATGACCTTTTGAATACATACAGAAACATAAAAAATGGTTTCGTACATAATATAGAAAGACAAAACACAACGAGCCCTTAATAAAGTCATGAGAACACCAGACTCAAGGGTCGATCATTCAAAAATGGATTGATGGAATATTAGTTCAAGATTTTTGCGTTGGCTTTCTTTCTTTTTTAAATTAATTCTCTCAGCCTTCATGGTGTCTCTTCTCACAAATAAGGATGTAAAAGTTTGACTGATACTTGCCACTAAAATATTGTCACTGTTTATTGATACTCGCCAAAATGTAAATATAAGACATAATCGTTAATTACTGCCAACTCGGCGCGAATATATTTCAAAATAAACACATATCGTATCAAGCAGGTAGACTAGCAGAGAGACGAGACAAGCTACGATGTTTAGGTAAAGGTATTCATCAGGTACAAAACAATAGATATTATAAGCAAGTACTGCTCTGAAACAACAAATATAAACATAAAAGGCTTTTGCTAAAACGTTTTAGTTTGTCTCGTCTCTATACTAGTTTATCTGCTTGATACCCTGTGTGTTTGTTTTACATGTTCTCTGCAACTCTACTCGTGGCCCCTCATATTTTACATGTTCTCTGTAGCTCTACTCGTGGACCTTCATTTTATATATATATATATATATATATATATATATATATGTGTGTGTGTGTGTGTGTGTGTGTGTGTGTGTGTATATGTGTGTGTGTGTGTGTGTGTGTGTGTATATATATATATATATTATTTTGTATATTTTATATTTGTGCTCATCTCGACAAATACAATTAAAATTGGTCTACCGTTTGTTCATTTAACATGGCGGTTACTGAGCTTTGCCATGTATAAAGAACAAGAAGACTAGAATTAAAACATTTCTACTTGTTACAACATGCCATTGACAACATGGATACGTTGAACACATTACACCAAAACAACACTCGTATATATTTATCCAATAGTTGCCTACATAAACCTTCAGCCTCACTTGACAATCAATAAAAATGTTCATCCTAAAGTATTATGAATCATGTCAAGTCTTCACTGAATATCTATCGACTCCACCAACTTTGAGCAGTGAGTTGGTTCTCCGTCCTTGTCGGTTTAGATATCACCGCTTGTGCCAGCATTCGTAGGTGACCACCGATAACGATTGTTCCGTTAAAGATCATAGGGTGGGTTAAACATGCTTTCCCAGACTGACAAAACTCTCGCTTAGCTTGGACGTCCAACAAATCCGTGTCTGTCAGTCACAACTAGTTAGCTTATCTAGGTCTGAAATGCCATTTGAACAAGTAATATATATTCCACATTCTTTCGTTACCTGGGCTGTCTTTAACTATTACATTTTGGTCATCATTTTTTTCTGTCTGTCCTGTGTGTTCAGTCTTGCTTGGCCAGGTGTGGTCTGACCGTATGTGAAATTGGTTCTCGACAGGTGCACCATATCTTTCTTGTCTTTGTGAGTTATCCTTTATTTAAACATTCTCATTATTCCCTAGAGCGTATCTACCATGGTAATGTACCTTTGGTCAGTATACATCTAGAACCATCGTTAGGGAAATTATTATTGGTCCGCAATTGTCCCTAGAGGGTTCATAGTAATTGCCATGTGTGGCATCTGAATTTTCGGTTCTAGTATAGTCCGTTCGTGGTAAAGATATGGGTCAAGGTCTTTCTATGTCTTAATTCAGGTATTTACTTTGACCTCCACTTGTGCCCAATGTCCTCTAATCTATACCTCTGTTTATCTCACACCCTCGGTATCACACTGTTACCTTGGTAACCATATGGTACATCATCAAAGTTAACGGAAGTAGCTAGACTATTGTTACCAAATAAAACGAAAAAACTAAAACCTAATTAATGAAAAGAATACACAAATAACAGGAGCTAACCTTTTCGGGCAATAGTAAACAGATACTGTGGATTTAGGTAGTAACTATTTCGATTTGACACTTGACCTCCAGCATTAAGTCCTTTGATAAATTCTCCAATCAGAGCTTGTTGAAAGGCTGAATTAAATTTATGACAAAAGAAATATCTTCAAAATTGTCAGGAAAATCACTGCGATATATATTGTTACCATTGTTCTTTTGGTCACTGATAATAGCGATGCTACCATGTGAGAGTTTAATATTCTAAACTAGAAAATCAATGTATCTAGAATGACTTTCAACAGTATGTGTTCATTTTAATGTAGCAGTAATATTACAATGAATGAGCACTACTGATAAGTATTATATTAATATTCTGTTATTATTTGTTTTATATTAAATGAAATGGTCTATAGTAAGGAAAATTACATCAATCTTAATCAACTAATAAATTGTATTATAATAAATGTTCATGTTTTACACAATCTTAAAACAGTGCATATTTATTTCATTTGTATATTAATTCCAGCTTCCTATTTTTTTTACTCAGGAATTATTTAACCACTAAATTAAGAAAATGAGTCTCTCAATCTTATGTCTTGTAACATTTCACTTTCTATAGAAATAAGACTCAAGCCGCTCGAACGATCTTGACTGAGTACACCTACAGTAACTAGCAGAAAATGAGCGCTCTACTGAACTTGTAGGACATGGAAAATAAGGTCACTTAATTTGTACTCTTCTTTCAGTCCAGAATCTACATGAGTATCATTCATAAACCCAACAAATCTAAAAATAGGCAACATTTGAAATGCAGGACTTGCACAAGATACAATAATTCATTACAAAGTCGAATGTGATCAAATGTGGTCCCATAAGCCAAACTTAATTTACATTAGAGTTAATCAGAAAAGGTTTCTTTTTAGTTGTCAACATTTATTAGCCAGAAGATCTTCCAATATATAATAGTTATGCTCTTCCAAAATTTCATGAATTACAAGAAATTTAACATAAACGTGTATGAAATTAATAATTCGACGACTAACTGTGTGTTTATATGTTCGGTTGGCGTACTGTCAAGAACGTTGTCCTAACATCATCAAGCGCTATACATTTTTTGTTCTCAATATGAAGATGATCATTTTCGGAGGACGTGAACTTCCATGGTATATGGTGGATAGGCGGCACGAACCATTGAAGGCTATGTCTGAAGGGTGTTCCTTGTTGCAGTTTCCTCATATTCCAAGTCCGGCTTGTTGCAGGAGCTACTGAGTTAAGTGCTCTGTGCACACTGTGAGCTGTGTGTTTCATCCGTTTTGATCATGTTTCGATGTCCCAATTGTTTACGATGAAGGATGGTATCGTGTGACAGGGAACAGTTGACTGTGTTCACATTCTGCGCGGTTTCGCCTTATGTCTTTTGGCGTGTGTTGAGACTGCTACGATGGGGACTACAGTTACCTTTCTTTGTTTGGGAGATGAGTTAGTAATTCGGATGATTCCACTGGCACGGGCGGTTGAGCAATTATGGATTTTGATTCGTTTGCAGTGATACCGAGGCCTTCCATAACCAATAACCAATAACTGACTCGTATGTATGTACACAATCTATCCACCACATAACAGGCAACAAGCTTATACATGAATGGTTTTTTTTCCCAACAGTTATGTGCTATCGCATTATCGCACACAAAGTCCTAAACGGCTGTTCTCAATTTAGCAACTGTATTCGGCCATAGCCAACTATAGATTTACTAGTAAATCTATAGTTGGCTGCGATCCGACTCACCATCAACTCTAACTTTAGAACCACAACAGCATGCAAAAAGGGAAACAACTCTAGCTTATATTAACAATAAAGCAGGAGGCCATACCCTAATTTAAGTCAACGGTCAAACATCAGCAACTACTCAATATTCATAATTGAATGCCGTCACCGCATCGCAGGCTGGTTACCATGGAGCACCATTCCTATCTGTCTCTCGCATTGATGGTACAGATTGTCATAGGCTGACCTGTCCGTCTTATGCTTTAATCGTCCACTTTAGTCTTGGTCTGCCACTTGTATTTCCCTTCCAAGATTACGCTTAGTAGATTGCTGTGTATTTTAACATGCCCAAAAATCTCACTTTTTTGTTTGAATTATGTTTAGTAGTTTTTATTTTCATTTTTAGTTATTTTAAGACTTCATTGTTTTCTTTTCTTTTGAAGATATAACATTGTGTTATTTCTTAGTTTTAGGCACGGAGTTATTTGTTTTTATGTTAGTGTATTTTTCATGGCATTAAAATTATTTTTTGCCATGTCTATTCTTTTGTTTACTGTCTTCAGGTCTATTTCTTCAACTTTGATATCCACTTGTAGGGTTTGAGTAGTACCTTTGTTGATGATAATAGTTTTAGTCTTTTTGATGTTCACATCTAATCCATATTTTTTGCTTGTCGTGTTTATTTTTATTAAGTAATTGTTGTAGATCTTGAGGATTTTCTTCTAGTAAAACATTATATCTTAAGTTATTGATTATCTTTTCATTAAAATCTAGGTCTGGCATCTCTGTGATGTTTTTAAACATTTACTCAGTGCATTGTTTGAGTAAGCTTGGTGATAGGATGCATCCCTGTCTTACTCCTCTTTTTTATATCACTTGGTGTAGTGTTCTCTTTGTTATATTGTATTATTGCTGTTTGCTCCCAGTATAAATTACATATTACATATTAAGCATATGTCTGTGTCATCTATGCGTTTATCTTTTAATTAGTCTAGAAGTTGTTTATGGTGTATCCTATCAAAATAGTTAGTGTAGTCTATGAAGCAGGTATATATTGGTTTGTTTACATTGGTGTACTTTTCGATTAATGTCCTCACACAGTTCTTCACGCAATATTGCCAATGTCATATTACATTTTTTTACACAACAAATAACGTATTATCACAATTAAAATTATAGTAGACTCATTTGAGCATTCGCCGCATGCGTAGCACACAAAAACGCTTTAATGGTAACAAACAAATAATGCAAACAAAACAAACAATATCTTGATTTTAATATATTTCAATAAAGAAAGTAGTCGGCATGGAAAAAGACCAAGAGGAAGACCCAGAAGAAGATGGATAGATGCAGTGACAGAGACATGTAACAACAAAGGAAAATCACTAATTCAGACATTTCGAGCAGCTCAAGAACGACAAATGATATAAACCACCACGCCTTTTAGGTTTCAGCGAAAAGAGAAAAGAAGAAGAAGATGAATATCTTTCAATATAATATTTGTATTAATGGTACTAAGGTTTTTTATATTCTATTCATGCAATTAGTTTAATTGCAGTCAAGACATCTTCATATTCGCTCTACCAACTTTAACATTTCTCGTGACCTATGCAGACTGATTGTTCCTGCGGCTGTGAATACATCTGGTTTTCTCACTCAGCACTCCAAATAGACCAGACTCCTTTCCATGTCTAGACTCATCAATCTCTCAATATATACATCCTTGCCTCACCCATTCTCTTAAGGAACAAAGAATAAACTTGGCGATATCCTTAGTCCAGAATGGGGCCAAAATTAGTGCCAAAGTTGACAGCGATATTATTTGTTACTTCATTGATGTGCACATCAGCGTGTCCTTGACATGACGGCCAGATTAACGCACTCACTTTAGAATCATGCAGCGGCTGCAACAACTCTTGCTTCAGAGATTGCGTGCCAACCTTCTGTAGCATACTTTGCGAGTCCGTCACCAAAACTGCGTGATCAGCATTTTGTATAACCTAACATGTTATCATCGCTTTACTTTTTACAGTAGCCAGATTCCCTAGCCACTTCTCTGCCATAAAACAACAATTGCTGTGCTGTCTGCGTGGCACAGGATTGTCCGTGTAGTTGATGGGATATTGAGGTGATGTATTTTTCGATCGCTTCCTTTATGTTGGTGCTCATAGCTTCAAATTCCCAGTTTAGGCATTCAATGCCGACTACTTTGTTGGATCTCCTTTTTCCTGCTGCTACTTCTACCCAGTCCTTGCAAGCTTATGTAATTCAGGTTACATACGAGTGTGGGTCGAAAAGTAAAGGCAACCTGGTACTCAAAGCGGGTCCTCCTTATCTCCCGTCCCGAGGCACTCACCCCTTCTAACCGCCCCCCTTCTGAGAGAACTATACTCACCCTCACATATCATCCTCACAACTTAGCTGCTGTGAGGATACTCAACCGCTACCGTTCCATCCTCCTCTCTGATCCCACTACCCGTCTACTTTTTAGTGATCCCCCGATGATCGCTTTTAAGCGCGACAGGAATCTGAGAGATATTTTGGTTGTGAGCCATCTCCCTCGCTCCCACCCTCAACACTTCGGTACGGCCCCTTGTGGTCGTAACTGTATCACCTGTGCTTATGTCCTCCCTGCTGACTCGGTCTTGTTCCCTAACGGACGGTTCGAGATCAAGCATAGCTTCACATGTGTGTCACGCAACATCATTTATGCCATCATATGCCAACGATGCCACATGACCTATATTGGTGAGTCTGGGAGAAGATTAGCGGTAAGATTTTGTGAACATCTACGTGATGTCCAACAAAATAGTGGTACTCCGGTGTCTTCCCACTTCAACTCCACTGATCACAAGGGCAAAGACGACATCCGTGTCACTGGTATTGTCCTTTGTCACTCTGGCGACCGCAGCCGCTATACTTTGGAAAATCGCCTCATAGTCCAGAATGGTTCGCTGACCCCGAGAGGTATGAATGTATCACACTCATACGCATAGTTTCCTTTTGGTTGCTCCTTCCCTTTTGCATAGCCTTCTCTACTACACATATTTGAGTTCTTTGGTCTACTTACTATGCCATGCTATTTATAGTTCTTCTCCTCTAGTCCCTTATGACACACTTCGGTGTTCTCCTCTATACCTTTTTTTCTGTGCTCCTTACCCCTCATTTGTTTTTATTGTACCCCACTCTGAGACATCTCACTCTTACCGTCTTTTGAACACCTGTTAGTCTACTATTCGATTCTTTCTCCTTTGTGTTTGCACACTGACCCCTGTGTGAACTCCTCGCGTTCTGTGTGCATTTGCGCACATTTCTGCACGTTTCTCTACGTTCACGACAGCCGCACTTGGTTGCTATTCCTTTGGTTTTGACAGGATAGTTTATTTTGTTTTCTTTAACACATTTGGATTGTTTTTGTTTTGTTTGTTTCGTTATTAGTTTTGTGTGTGTTTTTTTTTTGTTTGTTCCCGATGAAGGCCTATTGGGCAGAAACGTTGTTTAGTCTGTGTCGTCCTCTTATCACGTAAAGCTTCTTACATACTACTTTAAAAATTTTTTTTTTATTTTTCCTCACATTCAGCTTTACTGCAGCTTCGCATTTTTATGCCTTAACCCTCTACTCAAAGTTGCCATGCTGAAGTCAGATCAAACAATCAACATTTTTCGGGCACATCATGAGAAGAGGAAAGTTGGAATACTTGGTTACAACTGGCAAAATAAAAGGAAAGAGAGATCGTGGACGACAAAGAGAGAAAATACTGGATAGCTTGGTGTCATGGTATGGAAAACAGTCAACAACAGAACTGATACGTTGCACTGTAGATAGAAGATTCTGGAAGGACATGATCGCCCACGCCAACCGGTATATGATGACGAAGTCGGATGTGTTGGGCCGAAAAACGCAATTATTATTGTTGTACTGCAAACCACAAGACCACGCATCTACACCCATTTTTGAAACAGAGTAGGGAATGAGAGAAGGAAAGAAAGGTCGAAGGGTGAAGGTCAGGGTAGACAAACAAGTAGGAGATCAGGTTCTACGAGAAAAGCGGGGTGTAGTGATTAGACGAGGAAACAAATAGTTTTGTGAAAACGAGGCAAAGGTTAGGATGACAAAAGGGTTGTGAGTAAAGTTACAAGGTGACAGTTAGACAGGAGAACCCGATGCGGGCGCATGGGAAGTTTGAACCAGGCAATACCGTGGGTGAGACGCTAGTTAGGAAATGTTAGGATAAGGAGATAGTTGTTTGTTCTTCCCAGAAGGACTGTGAAAGAATAGATTGATCTATTTCAAGGAGATAGTGACTTGTGTAAATTTGGTACTATGCAATATAGATAGGAGTTCATGGTTTTCGGAGCTTTGAGTCTTTGCAGTAGGAGTTATGAAACTTCAGTTAGTTACTGTAGAGATCAGTTCGCCAACCAGGAGACACGGTTTGGAGAACTGGCAGGCACAAATAGAATGAATGAGTTGTGATACTCGCATGTAGGTTAGAACTGTGTGTTCTTTATTTATATAGGCTGTGATTAGCCGCAACAGAGACATTTATTAATACCATGATAGACGCAAGGCGTTATGTAGAGACTTATTAGAACTGAGTGTTCTTACTTATGTCGGTTGTGATCACAGCCAAGGGAGAGGCAGTTATTAGTAACTTCATAGATGTAGGGCGTTATGAAAAGACTTGTTAGACGGTTTACCCCAAGTGGTTGGCTGTCTTGGCCACAAGAGAATAATGTTACCATTATAGTGAGTATTGAGTTGGTGTCGAGAGTCGACAATACAGCATTGTTGTTGATGATGTCATGCAGAGTGATCCTGTTATGCAATAAACCAGTGAGTGAATTTCTTTTATTTGAGAGTCATTGTTACATTCTGTTGTCATTGTTACATTCTGTTGTCATTGTTACATTCTGTTGTCACAGTGATGTACCTGTCATCGCGAAGAACGGGCCAAGGTTGTCGCAGAGGCGAATAAGCATAACGTGAAGTACAAGATTTCAATCGATCACGAAACCAGAAAGGAGAGATGCTGTCGTCAGCAACTCAGCATCCAGTGCCGGGCGGTGTCAGAGTCACTGCCTGGTGCTAGTTCTCATCAGGCCACAACGCAAGAAAAGTTGAGAGATGACGTGTGAGAAACACATGTCAATGTTATGATAGCAGCCATTGTTCAATTCAAGCAGAAGCCCTGGTCTGTGGCGACTGGGAGTTATTATCAAGTCTTCCCAGTCAATTCAGTCTTTGTCAATACGTGAGTTCATTAAAACAGTCCAGTGCAAGCAGCATCAAGTCAATTAAAAATATATCAAGGAAGCGCTGGCAATAGTCAATTGGGTTTTCTAGTTGGTTTATTTTTTTTGCGTTCGCCAGCTTTGACCTCTGACGAAGTCCCTAGAGACTAGGAATTAAATTTTGCGTGTTAATCAGTTTTTCCCTGGCAGCCGTGTGCACAGGGGTCCCTCGCCACACAGGCAGATAACTCCGTCTTCGGAGGTACTGATATTTTTCCATCAGGGGTGGTTGCCGCAGAGAGAAATCCCAACTAGTTCAGCTGGGTTTTGAACCCACAACCTCTCTGTCTCAAGGCCGGCGTCTTGCCTCGAGATCAACCAGTCCCCCTACGCCCATTTAAGGTGATCATAAGGTCAGGTTACGAAGAGGACAGTCAAATCCTTTAGTAGTAATCTGGTGAACGCCAAAACGAAAGACATTCTCACCTTAAGGACTCTTTCACCTCTACCATCCATGAATATTTGCACACGATCTGTCTGCCCTTGTTCGCATCCAATTCCGAATACATGGGATGCTTTACGTTTCTTACCACATTCAAATAGGCCAGGAAATGATCAAACATGTGTTGCACTCTCTTGCTCGGTAAGTCAAGTAGGTACCGCAATGAGTAGATAGGTATATCTCTGATTCATCCCAACACTGTCTGCAGACCACATTATGAACTTTTCCCAACATTATGATCTGTGTTGACGATAGAGTGGGTATACCCAAACCATAATCTCCTTTTTTAATGGTATTGCTAACGTGGTGATTGATAGAAAGCGTCCTATCAAATGCTATTCCTAAATATTTAATAGCCTGACTCCTCACGATTACAGATGTACACTATTCCAGATTATGACTAGGAGGATGTCTTCTACTATTCAGCGAGCACCATACAACAAAAGCTTTTTTTGAGCTTATTAGTGCAATATCCTTATTGCACCAAGTTGTTAACTGATACACATTTCTCTGCAGCTGCCTCAGCATCTTTCCTCAACCACGACCATGCACATGAGCCATCTGCAAAATACGAGAGCGCGGCACTATTTAAATGTGCTGCCTGGCAGTGTATATATTAAACAAAACAGGTGATAACGACGACTCTTGAGTCAGTCCTGGTGTGATATAGTGCAATTAAGATATCCAGGTACGGGAACGTAGTTATATTTTCTGTAGCATCAGAACCAGTGCACGAGCTATATGACAAAACCAGTCTCTAAGTAGCGACAGTCCCATTGGTTACTCCATTGAAGGCATTCTCGAAATCGATGACTGCTAGGCCCATTTCATCTTTCTTTGAAAAAAA
This sequence comes from Megaustenia siamemsis, assembly GCA_032433765.1. Classification (NCBI taxonomy): domain Eukaryota; kingdom Metazoa; phylum Mollusca; class Gastropoda; order Stylommatophora; family Ariophantidae; genus Megaustenia; species Megaustenia siamemsis. The sequence goes on from JAVIAB010000092.1 coordinate 91,429,190, forward strand.
AGATTCGTAAAAATGTAATGCAAGGATGTAGACATTAGTAGCAATATCCCTATCCGACCTATAGCCATCCGGTGTGTTTGGCAATAATACTTTAATTTGATATACGCCACTAGCTTTTTTAAGATACTGTACCTTTTTTCGAGACCAGACATTCTGCATAGTAAAAATGCGATATCTGCTCAGCGTGGATCTTTCTTTGCCTTGTTTAGGGAGCCAAACTAGGTAACTATACAACCATTCTTCTGGAACATTCCCGGTTCTCTGACTGCATTTTCCTGTCATTTTAATGACTAAGTCAGATTTATCGTCTTTAAATAAAAAAGGTTTAGTGTCATGGTAACAGAAAACTTACTCAACTCATGTTCCCTGCCTTTTATTATAATGATGCCATCACTTTCACAATACACAACGCCAGTTCTCATTGGCATCTCCCTGTTAAAAGATACATTTATAGCTATTGCTTTCTTTTCCGGCATTCATTAAAAATATTAAATAAGAAAATATTCATAGTCTCACTACATATATGTTTCATTGTATAGACAGCAGTATTTCTTAAAGGATGCGTTGCTTGTAAAATAAGTAATAACCTATTAACAATCGCAAACATGTAAAACTATGTGTTCTTTTAATTATTATTCTAATCAAGAGTGAAAAACGTAATGGACATGCAGCTACAGAACGCAAACTTGTCAAACTGATGACACCATTGAGCAAAGTAAGGGACAAAATCTCGTTTTTGTGCTCGGGAATGAAAGGAAATGAATAGCAGCGGCTTGATGGCATGACTGTTTTAGAGAGTATCTCTGATGACCATTTCCCACCCAAACAGAAGATACTTCTGATGACCATTTCCCACCCAAACAGAAGATACTTCTGATGACCATTTCCCACCCAAACAGAAGATACTTCTGATGACCATTTCCCACCCACACAGAAGATATCTCTGATGACCATTTCCCACCCAAACAGAAGATACTTCTGATGACTATTTCCCACCCACACAGAAGATATCTCTGATGACCATTTCCCACCCAAACAGAAGATACTTCTGATGACCATTTCCCACCCACACAGAAGATATCTCTGATGACCATTTCCCACCCAAACAGAAGATACTTCTGATGACCATTTCCCACCCACACAGAAGATATCTCTGATGACCATTTCCCACCCACACAGAAGATATCTCTGATGACCATTTCCCACCCACACAGAAGATATCTCTGATGACTATTTCCCACCCACACAGAAGATATCTCTGATGACCATTTCCCACCCACACAGAAGATATCTCTGATGACCATTTCCCACCCACACAGAAGATATCTCTGATGACTATTTCCCACCCATACAGAAGATATCTCTGATGACTATTTCCCACCCACACAGAAGATATCTCTGATGACCAATTCCCACCCACACAGAAGATATCTCTGATGACTATTTCCCACCCACACAGAAGATATCTCTGATGACTATTTCCCACCCACACAGAAGATATCTCTGATGACTATTTCCCACCCACACAGAAGATATCTCTGATGACTATTTCCCACCCATACAGAAGATATCTCTGATTACTATTTCCCACCCATACAGAAGATACCTCTGATGACTATTTCCCACCCATACAGAAGATACCTCTGATGACTATTTCCCACCCACACAGAAGATATCTCTGATGACTATTTCCCACCCATACAGAAGATACCTCTGACGACCATTAAAAGTGGCTGGGTGGAACCTGAGAGTCTTTCTCTACTGGCATTTGAATCCTGAACATTCTCGTCGGCAGACCAGAGCACTAACCACAACACCACTGGAATCTCAAACTTAGTGAATATAAAAAGTGTCACTAAAATATGAGCTTACTTGATGGCAACATGTACTGTAGACTTGAAGAGAATGCAGAAGGATCTTTCCGTGTTTGGTTTGTTCAGATAGAGAAGAACAACATATCTACCAGGCTTTAGCAGGTACCTGACTGCAACACTCTTGGACCTAATAAACTTGTCCTGTGAGCCATCCACAGTAGTCGGACTGTCGTGCAGGTGATCATACAAGTACTTGGTATCTAACGGTGGCGTTGTAGCATCATCCAGCTTGTGGAGAGAATAGTTTGTATGTCAATTAATGGCACACACAAAATTAGCATTACTGAATTGTTATTTTATCTCATTCAGAAATACACAGACAGTAAAAGAAGGTAAGAAATGGATAGATACATATTAATTAAAAAAAAAAAATCAGATAAAGATAATAAAAACGTTTCTGTAATAAACGATGAAAGCGTGTGATATGATTTGGTATCACTGAAATGGTAATTATCCAAGCATATGTCTTGCTTTTCAGCCAGTAGTTGACCCACAACTTTCATCCGGTGTCGTTTTCAGCACATAATTCCAGAGTGTTATCTTTACGGCATTTTTTCTTTAGTCGGGGTCTGCCGGGGGGGGGGGGACTTATAGAACCGGAAAATAAAAGCTGCTTCTCCAGTGCAGTCGCCGCGAGGTGTTCGGGTCTGAGTTCTTGTTCTGTTCTTGCTAAACCCAATGTCTTCAACAAACCACAGGTCGTTAGTGTTACTGTCACCAATACTGACCGTACTTTCGTGGTCTTTTAAAACATCTGTCATGGTTTTTTTTTCAAGATGATGTTGAATAAGGTAGGAGAGAGTAAGTAGCCTTGTCAAACTCCATCTGTTATTCTGAACCATTTCCCTCGGTTTCCAAGCAATGCACTTCAAGTTATATAATATTGTCATATACAAATAAAAACATTAAGTTAATACTTTTAACAAGGGTTTCTAAATTGGGTCTATCACATTGGTGATGTCATCTTCACGAATTTTGTGACTTGCTCTTCAACTTGGTTGCTAGATGCCTGCCTTTCATGAACTTTGAACTATCATATGGTAATTGCTGGAAAACATGAAGCAGGGTACTAGCAGCTTGATGACAACCACTGTACGCAAGACTTTCATTTGTAGAGAAGCTCTTGCCTGCATAAGAAGTAGGTTCATCTTGAAGAAGACACTCTCATGTTCTGTGCTAGAAATGGGAAAGCTGTTGAAATGTTTATTAGCTGCAATAGTTAGCTGACATTCTCTTCGCTGTCAGAAACTCATGAAATTCCTTTACACGCTCTTTTATTTTAGAATTCCAAGCCCTACACACAAATTTCCCTTCAATCTTACTGAATGTAACTTTTTTCAACATCCCTTACCAACATTTGGAATACAATTATTTTTCCCAAACTGGCACTTTTGTCTTTTCTACAGAACTTTGCATACGATCATTGCCTATGTTTCAAAATGTCTTAAAATACCTTTGGATCAAAAGAATTATTCACATTTTTTATTACTCCGCTTACCCTTTCCTCCAAAGTCACTGCTTTTAAATTTAAGTTTTAGACAGCTCATATAATTTTACGGTAAAAAACCAACTATTCATTTTCCTTTTTTTAAATAGCAGAACCAGTACATGTCATTTTTATGTGAGTGAAATATTTTCAGAATGAACTCTGAATATGAGGACCGGCGTCTTTGATTATGGAAAACTGAAGTGACAATATTATTTTCTGAGTTCGCAAAAGTGAGATCAAAAGGGTATTGTAAATTTATCTTTTGTATCAGTATGTGTAGGGGGAAAGTAACTGTGAAGACCTACCTTTGAATGGCCCAATTGGTATTCAAGGATTGTAAATCACTGGTCCCAACGTACTTTTATAATAAATTATCGAAAATAACAACTTATAAATATAATAACAGTAGTTGTTCGCCATAAAATATCAGTCCAGTAGCCCTGGTTTTCAATTACCTCTAGAAATTACATCTTTTACATCAAGCGCGATAATAATCACATTTTGCTCTCAGTGACAAACTTGGACCAGTCAAAAAAAAAAAAAAATATTATACAGAGATTAGATGTTGGAGGAAAAAAGAAAGAGACAGAGTCAGAAATAACATAAGGATAAGAAATTAACACAATTGCTTCGTCATATTAGGAAGGGGTAAAGACATATACATAAGATGATGTAAAGCTGATGGTAAAGATGAAAAAAAAAATAATCAAATGGTTCTGATTACTGCTTTACGTAGGTAAGAGTACAAGATACAATCAAAACGACTTAGCGGAGTCTTCAGCTGGAACAACAGACAAAACAAAAACATCAACAAGCAAATCAAACTACACAGCGACTTGATTATAGAATATATGAGAAAGAAAATATTAAAAATGAATGAATGAATGTAACTTCCCTTCGTGTGTTGTTGGGAACAAGGTTACGAGCCAAATGGGCCTAATATGGGCCGTGAGACTGAGCAATAGCGGCTGTAGACAAAGACTGATATGCGAGTCTAAGAAAGGTTCTAAAATATCTGGATAGTGGATAAAGGTTCTAAAATATATAGATGGGTCATATTAGGAAATAACAAATCAAATGGTTTGGAGATGTAGCACAACCACCACATCCCACTAGAGCCTTAATGCCGGGAAACGATGGGAAGAGGGGAAAAGGTAGACCTTGAAGACAAGAGATGAATGAAATAGCAGACACACATAGTGAATGTCTTACAGAATACAACACAACAAAGAGTGACATTGAACACCGCGTATTTCGCTAGACACAGAAAGGCAACAGAAAGAAATGGAAAGTACCACAACATCATATATTTTAGGAATACCTTAAATATCCTGATGCCAAGGGCTTCGAGAGGCTCCTCTTGAGTTTGCATGATGTGAATTACAAGTGGAACTTCACTGCCTGATAGATAACAACATACATAGTTTTAATTTGAACAGAAACATGTACTAATGTTTTCTTTGCTTAGTAATTACACTGTACTACAGGTAGGTTTTTTGCATCTTTAGATCCATTGCATCTAATTTCAGCACACAGTTATTGGAGACTGTTTCTTAAGATTTTGTTTTCTTTGACCACTGTGCCTCTAGGGCAGCAGTTTTCTGTAGCCAGGGTTTTCTATCAGAGGAAAGCAATTGTACCAGATCAACAAGTCTTTCCCACAGGGCGTGAATCAAATTTTAGTTTCTTAAACAGACAGTCGACTTTTTTGAGAGCTGGATTTTATTTTACTCTCGCCTACTTTCTGTTATGTTTTCGAGATAGATTTGAGACCTGAGTTGATATGAATTTGTGTGTGTGGCTGTTATGAAACTGTAACGAAGCTCGTCGAACGTAGAGAGTCTATAACTGCTGCCCTACGTGCCATCTTCGACGTAGACAATAGGCAGGTTAGAGAGAGATATAAAAATTAATATGAAACTAATGATAAGATCTAAAACTTGCGTTGCTTTTTTCCTTCAGTTTTCTAATGCAGTGTAAGTTTCTGTTTTTTGATCAGGAAAAAGTATAATTGTATATTTATATATTTTTATTATTATTATATAATATATACTTATTATATAATATATATACTTATTATTTATTATCTTGCAGTTAACAGAATTGACATTTATAATTTAATTTTCAGAAGTTTTTTTGTCTATCAGATTTAAAGGCGCTCACATCATTTTGCGATTCAAGAGGTAACTGGTAATGAATCACTTTAACAACAGAAAGTTAGAACAAAAAACGTGCCTCACTGTCAGTCAACAATGTAAGAGACATCAAATGTTCAAGAAAGTATTTGTTTCGGATATAATGGAAAGAATATAGATTAGTATTGTTATATTAGTATTTTATTAGTATTAATTGGACAGTGCTGTCAACTTGAATGCTCATATGAAGTGCAAGTAATGTTACAAGTGTCTTTCCAAACTTTAGAAGTGACTAAATCTGTTTTTCAACTTCTGTACTCTGACTATTTTCATTGTAGATTCTTTTCTTCAGAAAAAAAGTTGCCTACATTACACATAATGTATAAATGATTATGAAAAAATGGGGGAAAAAAATCCACATTGACTATACACTAATGGTGCGATGTGTTTCCTTTACTATTTCACCAGAGCAGTCTGTGGTTATCATTCTACAAGCAATTACTAATATTTTTTTTATAGAATGTCAACATTACAACCATCCATGAAAGAGCGGAAAAGCTGCCATTCTTAACAAGTAAAACAGGGAGTCATCCACAATAACTACCAAAAGTGCATCTATCAACATTTGCAGTTTAAATCGCAAAATTTTAAGGAAGAAACTCAGTATCTTACATCCTTCCCTTCCTTTCAGATATCACACAAGACTCACAGTTTTCCTTGTCCTAAGTCGGGTTTTTATTCAAATACTGAAATATAAACTCTTGAGTCAATGAGAAAGTTCACCTATCTCGGTTCTATTGGTCATAACCACTGTCTCCCTTGAAGTAGAAATCAATTCCTGAATCGGAAAGGCAGCTTCCACATTTGGTAAACTTAAAGAAAGAGCATAAGCGAAAACCAAATTAACACTCAGGACTAAGATTCAAATTTACCAAAATTGTGTGTTTAGTACACTTCTATAGGGATTAGAAACTTGGATTACCTATACAGGGCAAGAGAAAAGGTTAAACAGCTTGCATGTGCGTTGCCTTTGAAATAATATGAACATCAAACGGCAGGATAAAGTAAATAACTCTAATGTCTTACAATGAGCCAAACTCCCATCCTCCATCATGGCAACACTTAAGAGTCGTAGACTAAGGTGGCTGAGTCATGTAAGAAGAATGGCAAACATTTGTATTATTAAACAAATATTGTATGGCAAAGTTAAGGACGGAAAGAGACCAAAGTGCAGACCAGTGCTGAGATATAATGATGTTTTCAGGGCTTCCATGAGGGAATTCTCATTCGGTGATAGAATTGCAGATCTTAGCACGTGGAGAAATAAAAATATAAAATGGTACAGCAACTTCCGAGGCAGTGGTGATATCAAATTCAGAAGACAAAAAGCGCAAGTAAAAGGAGGCGAGGCCTGACACCACAGATAAATCCTGTTCATTCAGCGGACAATATTGTCCAATATTGGCAGATTCAGCCAAGAGAGAAGCAGTTCAGCAAATCAGCATCCAGCACAATACACTAATATTTTGTCAAATTACTGACTTGACACATTATGATTGCTTGCTGCCAACTATCTGTGAAGACGCCAAAGGCCATATATATATATCATCATGTGCCATACCGGTTGGCGTAGGCGATCATGTCCCTCCTAAATCTTCTATCTACAGTGCATCGTATCAGTTCTGTTGTTGACTGTTTTCCATGCCATGACACCAAGCTATCCAGTATTTTCTCTCTTTGTCGTCCGCAATCTCTCTTTCCTTTTATTTTTGCCAGTTGTAACTAAGTATTCCAACTTTCCTCTTCTCATGATGTGCTCGAAAAATGTTGATTGTTTCTTTCTGATGTTTTTTAAGAGCTCCTTTTTGTGTTGGCCTCTTTGAGAACTTCCTCATTGGTCTTTTTATCTGTCCAGGGAACTTTCAACCTTCTTCTGAGAAATCCCATCTCTGTGGCCTCTAATCGTCTTTTCATTTGTTTGTCTACTGTCCATGATTCGCTTCCATAGGTTAGAATTGGTTCTATATAGCAACGATGAACTCTCTTTTTTCATTTTTATTGACATAGATTTCTTGCATAAGATATTTTTCATTTTCTGAAATGCTATTTTGGCCTGAGCTATTCTGCTTTTTATTTCTGTGGTGCATCTCCCATCCGATGTAATTATTGTGCCCAAGTATTTGAAACGTTGTACTTGTTTCAGATTTGTCTCGTTTATTTTTATACTGCCTGAAGGTGATGATTGTTTCTTTGATATAACCATTACTTCTGTTTTCTTACTATTCAGACTGAGACCTTTCTTGTTGCTTTCTTCTACTATTATGTCTATCATTTCTTGTAGTTCGTTCTCTGTCTCCGCTATTAAGACTGTGTCATCCGCATATCGCAAATTATTTATGTTGTGACCATTGACTTCAATTCCTTTTTTGTCTACTATTGATCTCATAATATATTTGTTGTAAAGTGAAAACAAATACGGTGACAGAACACAGCCTTGTCTGACTCCTTGTTTTATAAATTGGAATTGTCCTGTTTGGTTGTTAATTCGTATAGCTGCTTTTTGTTGCCAGTACATGTTGTTTATGATTCGCAGATCCTTGCCATCAATGTTTAATTTCTCCAGCATACCTCTTTACCTCTATAGATCTTTCTATCAATGTTCTTAAGATGTATATTGCATTATTGGTGCCCTTTCCTTCCACAAATCCACATTGTTCCTCACTTATTTGTGGTTTTATTTTGTTCCTTACACGTCTCATGAATTTTCTTAGTAACATTTTAGTCATATGGCTCATGAGACTAATAGTGCGATGGTCTTCACAATCAGTGGCTCCTGACTTCTTCGGTATGGCCACAAAGATAGATTTTAGTAGATCTTTGGGTATGTGTCCAGTGTTATATATGTCATTGAGTAATTTTGTTATGACTTGTACTCTCAGCTATCCTAATGCATTTATCTCTTCAATTGTTATATTGTCAGGACCTGGAGCTTTGCCTCTTTTCATGTGTTGAATTGCGTCCGCTACTTCACACTGCATTATTGTTGGTCCTGTGTCTTCATTTGAATTGTTTAATTCTGGTCTTTCATCATCATAGAGTATATATAAATGCTTTGGAAAATGATAGATCTAATCTCTACACAAAATCTGTTTTTAAAATAATAAATGAGTTTGCCGCCATCAGTTTTCTTGCTGGAAAAAAAAAAAACAGTATTTGTCACTTTATCAATGTGTTGAAGTACTTTTTTTTCTAAAATAGGGAAAGATTCTACAATGGAAATAGTCAGACAGCAGAAGTTAAACAACCGATAGTCACTTCCAAAGTTTGGAAAGACACGTTTAACATTTCTTGCACTCTGTATGAGCATTCAAGTTAACAGCAGCATCAATTCAATGGTAACCATAGAAAACATGACAGTCTAGACAAAATTAATAAAGGAATACAAACATATATGATATATGAACTAACTGTGTCCAGGGATGGTAATCAGATACTGTGGATTTAGGTGGTAACTATCTCGATTTGACACTTGACCTCCAGCATTCTTTCCTTTGATGAATTCTCCAAACAGAGCTTGTTGAAATGCTGAAATAAAATGTTAGAAGTGTTAAAATGTTAGTTGTGAAATTATGTGTTGCTATTCCCCGTTTGATGTATGTTTTACTTCTGACTTGTGGATGAAATGTGATTACCGATATTTAAGTGGAATATGATTTATTCTTCTTTGTGTCGTGTGTTCGTGGTTCAATAGGCAAGCACATGGTTCGACAAAAATGTCGCCGGCATCCGGGTGTGTTTAACCCATATGTGAAAAGTCTGTGACGGTGGATGGGGCGGATGAATCAGAAATGATCTAGGGCCCAGAAAGCGAAAAACAGCAAAGTGTGTGGTATACATGAGGCATATTCACAACACGAAAGACGAATATGGCAGACGACCGTGAAAGAGATTGGAGCCTCATCACGTACCAGTCCAGAGGAAGCCATGGAGAGGAATTCGAACTTATGTCGGAGGAAAGATCTTAAAATAAGTACTTGGAATGTTAGAACTCTATATCAAGAAGGGAAATTAGAAAATCTGATTCAAGAGGCAGAACGAATAAATATAGATATTTTAGGCATATCAGAGACAAGATGGAAAGAATGTGGGTACATAGAGGACGAAAAATATACATTTATATACTCAGGAAACACAACAGAACATCAAAGGGGGGGGGGTGGTGTAGGAATACTGATAAAAAGAGAGCTACAAAAATATATAAGTACCCACTGGACCCAATGGATATACCGTGATAGGATTATACTACTCAAGTTGAAAGCAAAACCATTCGACATAGCAATAATACAGATATATGCACCTACTCAAGACTGCACGGATGAACAAATAGAGGCATACTATGTAGACCTAAATAAAGTTATGAAGCAAGTGAAATCTTCAGACATTTTGATTGTAATGGATGATGACAGGAACGCTAAAGTAGAAAAGGGTAGATATAAGACCATTATAGGAAATCATTGTTTAGGAAAAAGAAATGACAGAGGAGAAAGATTAATACAATTCTGTGAAGAAAACAGGCTGATAATATGTAACACCTACTTTGAGCCAGAGAAAAGGAAACTATGCACATGGAAAAGCCCTGGAGACAAGAAGAGGAATCAAATAGATTACATAATGATAAAGAAAGGTTCCGTAATGGCGTAAAGAAAGCCAAAACCTACCCAGGAGCAGATATTAATTCAGATCACAATCCTGTAATGATTACAATGAAAATCAAACTAAAGAGAAATAAGCAAAAGTCTAATTCATCAACAAATCCACTAGATATAACAGCTTTAAATTAAAAAGATATTAAAGATACCTATACAATACAAGTAAAGAACACATACCAGAAGCTGCTAGAAGAAGGAATTGAACAATACAGAAGAGAAAATCCTGATGAAAAAGTAACAACCAAATGGCAATGCATAAAGAAAAGCATACAAGAAACCTGCAACACCTTACCCAAAAGAGAAATGAACAAAAAACAAAAATGGATAACTAATACTATCTTAGAAAAAATGGAAGAAAGGAGACAAGCGAAGAACACTGCCCAATACAATAAAATAGATAATGAAATACGCAAAATATGCATAAAAGGCAAAAGAAAACTGACTCAGCCAAAAATGTATAGAAATATAAACTATGGAAAGCAAGCAAGACTAAAGAGGAATGCACACAGAAATCATGAGAATGACTAATAAAAATAAAAAAGCCACAGAAGGTGGACGCATTGCAGACAAAAAAGGAAAAATGCTAACAGACAATAAAGATATTATAGATAGATGGCAGGAATATATAACATAACTATTTCATGATCAAAGGGACAAGAAACCAGTTATAAAATGTACATCAGGCTATAAAATCTTAAAATCTTAGGTGGAAAAAAGCTATAAAAGCAATGAAAAAGGGAAAAGAAGCAGGCCCTGACAGCATACAGATAGAGATGATACAAGCACTAGAAGATTTTGGCATTGACGTGATTACAGACATATGCAACGACATATACCATACAGGATATATACCAAATGGACTAAAAACATCAACTTTCAATGCATTTCCTAAAAAGAATGGTGCAGTTGAATGCAGTGACTTTAGAACGATAAGTCTAATGAACCATGTTTCAAAAATCTTGCTAAAGGTTATACAAGGAAGGATTCAGAATAAAATCAATACTGAATTAGATGAGCAGCAATTTGGATTTAGGAAAAATAGCGGGACAAAAGAAGCCATATTCTGCATGAGAACATTAAAACGAAAAGTACACAGAAGTAAACAAACCAATATATGCCTGCTTCATAGACTACACCAAAGCTTTTGATAGAGCACACCACAAACAACTTATAGAATTCCTAAAAGAGATACATCTAGATGACAGGGAAATACTCAAAACCCACAAGTGGATATCAAAATTGAAGGAAAACTGGAGACAGTTCAGAACTACAATTACCTTGGACATACTATAACCAGTGATGGAAAATGTATAACTGAAATAAACAAACGAATAGGAATGGCAAAAAGTAATTTTAATGCCATGAAGAACATACTAACATCAAAACAAATAACACCAGGGCTTCTACTTCTACTTCTATCCTTCCTCTGTTGCCGTTGGCGTCGAGGGGAGAAACAATCTGCGATTCTTTGCTCTTCTGTTGGCCTCTTCTGGTGTTATTCCTCCTAGTGACTCTAGTATTCCCTTTATCCATCTCTTTCTCGGTCTTCCTCTTAATCTGACGTTTTCGTAGCGTTTGTTTATGGCTCTTTAAGTAATTGTTAGTTCTTTCTGTCTTGTTATGTGGCCGAACCAATTTATCTGTTGTTTCTTTATGTATTTGATGGCTGGTTCAATTTCGAGTTTCTTCCTCAGGTCAGTGTTTCTTACTCTGTCCCTTAAGCTGTTTCCTGTCATTCTTCTGACACATTTCATTTCGGTGGTCGTTATCTTTCTTATTGTTCTAGAGTCCAGCGTCCAATTCTGGCACTGATAGCACAGAGTTGGTAGAAAAATTGATTTGTATATTGCCCTTTTTGCTTCCGTAGTTATTGCTTTGTTTTTCAATAGTGTTGATACTTGGCCTATAACTTGGCATGCTTTGTTACATCTTATATCTATCTCTGTTTCTTGGTTATTGTCTTGTGTTAGAGTGCTACCCAGATATTTAAAATTGTCAACTTGCTTCAAAGATGTATTATCTATAATGATGTTTAGTTTTTCTTTCTTTCTCGCTATTGCCATTACTTCGGTTTTGTTTATGTTGATCTTCATGTTGTATTGTTTACAAGTGTTGTTTAGCCTGTTGATATGTTCTTGTAGGTCCTCAGTTGTTTCATGTATCAGAACTTGGTCGTCTGCAAATAGTATTTCATTTATTTCTTCCCCTCTTCTGTTGTTTTCTGGTACGTATATTTCGTTCTCTTCTGTGTTATCGTTTGTTGTCATCCGTGTTGGTATGTTTCCTCTGATTGGGCATGCTAATTTGCTTATATTGTCCATATATGTGATGAAAAGTAAGGGGGAAAGCACGCAGCCTTGTCTTACTCCGGAGTTAATGGTGAAGTGTTTAGAGTGGCCTGCTGAAGATCTTACTGTAGTGCGACTACTTTCATAGAGGCTCTTGCATATCTCTACTAGGTGGTGACTCACTCCGTACAAGGGCAATACGGACCACAGTTGTTCCCTGTCCACCCTATCGAACGCCTTTTCTTGGTCAATAAAAGCTGTATACAGTGTTTTATTATGCTCTATTGTTTTCTCCGCTAGTTGTTTTATGATAAATAGGGCATCTGTGCAACCTCTGTTCCTCCTGAAGCCCATCTGAGCATCGCTTAGTTGCGGGTCTATAATTGGTCTCAATCTTTTTTCAACTATCTTGGCATATAACTTCCCTGTGTGGCTTAATAGTGATATTCCTCTATATTGGTTGCAGTCTCTTCTGCTGCCCTTCTTTTTCCATATCGGTAATATAATGGACTGTTTCCAATCGTCTGGGACTTGCTGTTGTATCCATGCAGCGTTGAATATTCTGTGTAGCCATTTACATCCTGCCTCTCCCGCTGCTGTTAGCATTTCTACTGGGATGTTATCGATTCCTGGGGCTTTGTTTCTTGGTGCTAGTCGTAATGTTTCTTCTATTTCTTCAATTAATATATTTGGTTCTTTATCGCCACCTGTTAGTTGTTTTTTGTGAGTTTTTGGACTCGTTGTTTCTACATTCAAAAGCTCTTCGAAATATTCTTTCCATCTCGTTAAGATTTGCTCTTTGTTTGTTATTGCTTGGCCTTGTTTATCATTGATGATTTCAGTTGGATCATAATTGTCTTTCTTTTGTCTTATGGCTTTAATTGTTCCATAGAAATCTCTGGTTGCTGATTTGTGGTTGTTACTAATCATTTCTCCAAATTTTATCCATGCTTTATGTTTTTCTTCTTTGATTAATTTCTTCACTTCTCTTCTTTCTATTGTGTATATATCATAATCGCTTGGCCTTTTAGTTTTTAGCCAGATTTTGTATAGTTTTTTCTTTCTTTTTATGGCGTTCTTGACTATATCATTCCACCATGGAGTGCTCATCTTTCCCTCCTTCTTCCTTTGCTTCGTTCCGCATATTGTGGTTGCTATTTTCGTCAATGATTTTTTTAATATGAGCCACTCGTTATCTACTGTAGTTATTTGTTGTGGTAGTTGTTTAAATTGGTTTTCTAGTTGTTTTTCTATTTCTTTCTTTTTATCTTCTGTTTTAAGTTGGCTTAATTTTATTGTCCTTTCGGATTGTTTTCTTGTTTTCAATTGGTTCTTGTTGTCTTGTTTTGCTTTCTGGATGGTTATCAGCACCATTTTATGGTCTGTATCATTTGTGATGTTCGGTACCGCTCTGCTGTCTCTGATTTTCCTCTTCCTTTGTGTTCTCGCTAGGATGAAATCTATTTGACTTTTACAATTGTTATCGTTCCATTTATACCAGGTGTATATTTGTGAGTCTTTATGCTTAAAGAAAGTGTTAGTTATGCATAATTCATGTTGATTGCATAGTTCAAGCATTCGGTTGCCATTTTCGTTCTTTCTATTTGTGTTATCTCCAAATGGGCCCAGATATTTGGAGATCTCATAATTGCGTTTTCCTGGTCTCCCGTTAAAGTCCCCATCACCAGTAGATCTTCGTTCTTATTTACTTTGTTTATGATTTCGTTCAGTGTTTCGTAGAATTCTTCGCTCTCTTCGTCGTTGTTGTTGCAAGGTGCATATATTTGGATGTATGTTATATTGACGTTGTTTTCTATTACTCTTAGGGTAATTATCCTTTCTGAATGTTGATGTATTTCTATAATGTTTTTGGACGTTTCTGGGTCTACAATGAATCCTACTCCGTGTTTTGCTACTTCGTTGGTGTTAACTCCTGAGTTTATTATGGTATAATTCATGTACGCTTTCCTTGTTTGTTTCTCCTTCAGTCTTGTGTCTGCTACTCCAAGTATTTTGATTCTTCTTTTTATCATTGCGTCGATTAATTGTTCTTCTTTGTCTCTGATACCGCAAATATTGATGGTTGCAATTTTATTTACATTATGTCTGTATGATCGCGATTGTTTCTCCATTATTTTGGCTTTGAGCACTGTTGTGTGTATGTTACGTTGTCCTCTGCCGCTGTGCTAGTTCTGTCGCAGAGTAAGGGCTGTGTTTATGTTACCAGTGCTTGCCCACGCACTGAGGTCACTGTTGGCCGTGACCCATTTTCTCCTCGTGTTGTTTCTCTACATCTTTGTTGTTTTCACACACAAAATGTTATTAAACACCCTTAAAAAACAAATATTATATGTCTATCCTGCTTGATGATATTTTAGATCACATTATATCATTCTCTGGAATTGGAAATTTGACACATAATCCATATAGAATAGAAATATTCGATGTTTCACTGAATCAAAATTATACACCGGCGCGGCCACTCCGCCATCTTTCCATGGACTACTACACCAGGGCTAAAACTAAGAATAGCAAAATGTTACATCTTCTCAATATTCCTATATGGTGCAGAAACATGGACATTAGACAAGAAAACAGAACAGAGAATTGAAGCCTTTGAAATGTGGATATATAGAAGAATAGGTAGAATTGGATGGAAGGAAAAGAAAACAAACGATGAAGTCTTAAAACAACTTAAAATAAAAAGAGAACTACTAAGCACAATTCAAACAAGACATGCGATTTTTTGGCCATGTTAAAAAACATAACCGCCTAGTAAAACTAATCCTGGAGGGGAAAATACAAGGAAAAGAGGCCGAGGCAGACCAAGACTAACATGGACGAGTAACATCAAAAGATGGACAAATTAGCCGATGACAACCTGCACCATCAAAGCAAGAGACAGAGCAGAATGGTGCTCTATGGTAGCCAACCTTCATTGCGGAGACGGCACTCGATGATGATGATGATGAAATAAAATGTATAAAGAAAATTAATGTCTACAAAACTGAAAAAAAAATCATATTCCTACATATACTTACATTGTTTTGCACTAATGTATATATATGGCCTTTGGCGTCTTGACAGACGGTTGGTAGCAAGCAATCATGATAATGATGATAAGTCAGTAGTTTGGTAAAGCATTAGTGTCTCATACTGGGTGCTGCTTTACTGAACATCTTTACTCGTTGCTGAATTTGCCAATCCTGGACAGACAGTTCCATCGAACAGAACGAGCAAGGTGTACCCGCGGTACCAGGCCTTGTCTCCCTTCTCTTGCGCCTTTTGTCTTCTGAATTTGATATCAGCACTGTCTCGGAAGTTGCTGTGCCAATTTTTTTATGTTTGCTCTCCATGTGCTACGATCAGCAGCCACATTTTCCCAGTTCCTTTCTTTCTTCTTTTTCTTCTACCTTTCAGCTCCCTGTGGAGCATAGGTCTTCAACAAACAATTTCCAAGTCATTCTGTTTCTTGCCATTCTTTTAAGATCATTCCATGTCTTCCCCATCATCTTCATCTCTGCTTGTATCTGTCTTCTCCAAGAATTCCTTGGTCTTCCTCTTTGTCTTTTCCCCTGGGGATTCCAAAAAGGGCATGATGTGTAATACTCTCAGTTGGCTTCCACAGTGTGAGTCCTATCCAGCACCATGGTCTTTTCTGTATATCTTTATCCACTGGTATTTGACTGGTACATTCCCATAATTCTGTGTTAGTGGTTTTGTTCTGCCATTTCCATCCTTTTATTCCGCGTAAGCATCCATTAATGAAAATCCGTATCTTCAAAATTTTCAATTTTGTTGTTCTCCATGTTTCACAGACATATAATAGGACTGACGTAACATTGGAGTTGAAAATTTTTATTTTTGTATTTAACCTAATTTCTTTGGACTTCCATATGTTTCCCAGTGCAACAAAAGCTCCTCTTGCTTTTGATATCCTTATAAAGTTATTTTGGTATCATTTTCTGTTCCTATCTCTTTATCTATATTGCTACCCAGAAATTTGTAAGATTATACATCAAGTACAGGTATTTCTCCTAATTTTATTTGGTTATTGCCAACTGTATTAATTCTCACAATGTTGGTCTTATCTCTATTAATTTTCAGTCCTGGCTATTGCGATCTTTCATCAAGTATGTTCGTGTTATTCTGCATCTATTTCATGGCTGTGTGATAGGAGAACTATGCCATCAGAAAAGTCTAAATCATCAAAATGTTTGGTCAGTGACCACTGGATTCCGTTTCCGTTGTTTTGAGTTATTTTCATAATCCAATCTATGGTCAGTAGAAAGAGAAATGGATACAGAAGGCATCCCTGCCTTACTCCTGTTCTTATTTCAAATGCTTCCGTAAGCTGCCCTTCATGCACCACACTACATTTTGTTCCTTCATACATTGTTTTTATCAGGTTAATAAACTTTATGGGGATTCCGTAATGACTCAACAACTTCCAAAGTATTCCTCTGTCCAAACTATCAAATGCCTTTTCGTAATCTATGAATCCAACATAAAGTGGGAATTTTAGTTCTAAACTTTGTTCAACTATTATATGTAGAGTAGTTATTTGATCAGCACATCATCTGTTCTTCCTAAAACCTGCTTGTTCATCTCTCAAATGTTTCTCTATGGCCTCTTTTGGTCTCTCCAGAATGATTCTGCTTTATTTTTCCTGGCACTGATAGTAGCATAATTCCCCTATATTTTGTGCACTCCTGCAAACAAACTTCCTTTCTTTGGTAGTTTGATCATATAACTTTCTTTCCAGTCTTTAGGTATTTCTTCCCTCTCCCAGATTTTATCTAATAGATTATGTAACATCTTGGTAGAGGTGTTAATATCTGCTTTGATGCCTTTCGGAGGAGGGGATATGAGTACTTATGGATATGTTCGGAGTGTAATGATGATGACCCGCAAATAACTCAATAACTTACCTTGTTGTTTGTTTGCATGTGCCAGCTTTATGTCTCTAACGAAACCCCAAGAAGTGAATTTTGTGTGAATATAACTTCACCTCGTTTACACATCAGCAGTCGTCAGGTGCACCTCTCCAGTAGGGAGATATTATCAAATTTCGAGAACTCTTATTTTTTATCATTATGGAGTTTTGATGTTTTGAATAGCTTTTTCCTATCCATTTTGCCAGGAAATTTGACATTTTTTGGCCTACTCTTTTTGATTTTCATACTGACAATATCTTTTTTAACTTTCGCATTGTGCACACAAAACCTCATATTTTCTCCCATTATGTGAGAGAATTTAGACATGAGGTCTCACTTCCAGGAGATCAGGGAAGGGTTAAAGTCATAAAGAAACCAGCTTTCAAGATACACATTCTCATCCCCTGTGGTGAGACTCGAACTCACGCCCTTCTTGTCCAGAGACTAACATCAGACCACCCAAATGTACTTGCATTCATTTGCTAATATACTGTTAATTTTAACTCATGTGCATTCAAATTACCCTTATTCTTTCTGTAGGATCAAACAAACAAATCAATAATATCCCCAGTAAAAATATGTCTACATATAAAATACTTACAAAATTAGTTTTAAATTAAGACAATTAATGTTTTGCTAATAGAGAACTTACTTAACTCTGGTGTCTTGCCATTGATATTAAATGTGCTGTCATTTTCACAAGACATAGTATCAGTTTCCTTTGGTATCTCCCTGGTTAAAAGACAAAATTGTAGTAATTAATGTTTATAGCACTCCTATTTTTGAACTTATTGTTTTACACAATAAATTCTTTTATTGTTATATAGTTATATTTGATTAGTCACTGTATAACTTGAAAGGGTACTTATATAATGAAGCTGTAGCATCATTTCAACAGTCAACATCTGTAAATATGTGTCTCTCTGAATTGATGTCCTCATAAATAGTAAACTTAATGCACATTCTGCTACACAAATTAAACTTCACCGGAAAGGTGACAATTCTAACTCTGATCTTAGGTTTGAAGTAGTTCTTTAGATTTATAAGGTTACGGAGGCCGTGCTAATAGCATGATACCATTTTGCCTCTTCACAGATGGTTGACAAGAAGCAAAAGTTTGGTCTTCAATAATAATTGCAGGGCGCTGTTTAGTTGAGCAACATTTCTCATAACTGTATTGTCAGTATTGGAAGGACTGGTCCGGCTGCAAAATGAAATTGGTATTTTTATGTTGAGAAATCTCGCATCTCTTTTCTACTAACTTTGATTTTGTGTCTGTTACAAATGTAACCATACTGTTTTCATATATCTCATACATTTCAAATGTTTCCGAATTTGTATCAGTAACAAAGAATTCACTCAGAGATACCTTATAAATATATTTTAAGTCACTCGTAATTCCTTCTCATTTATAAGCTCCCAAAACAGTATTGTCTTAGGCAAATGTTTGTTGTTCATTCATTTAACATGTCCCAACTAGCCATCTCAATATTCCACTCCCGTTTGCTGGCAAAATAAATGGAAGCTTAAAATGCTATAGAAAATCTGAGTTGGTCACTTTGTCCTGTAATTTGATGTTTATGATATTTCTAAGGCACTGCACATGGAAACTGTCCAGTTTCTCTCTTGCCTTGAACATGCTGTCCAAGATCCACACAGGGGTGTGCTAATAGCCGGTTTGATATTTAGGACCTTGTCATTAGTTTAAATCTCAACTTATTCCATCACGATTGTGTTAGTGTACAGAATGTTGTGGCTGCCGTGACAATGTGTACATTTCATTCTTCCTGCTGGGCGAGAATGGCCGTGACTCCGCGAAAGATAAATCTTGTCACTGATTCAAGAAAGCTTCCATTCAAGGTTAAGATAATAGGTTTCCTGTTCTCTTACTTTAGAATTAGTTTTTTAACACTTATTGTTAACAAGAATTGGTAGTTTTATTTGGCTCAGTTATAAATCAGTGAATTTTCTTTAACTAGAGCTACATCATCAGCATATGAACACAAAAAACCCAAGAAAAAATAAAAGGTAAGAGAGATCGCGGACGACAAAGAGAGAAAATACTGGATAGCTTGGTGTCATGGCATGGAAAACAGTCAACAACAGAACTGATACGATGCACTGTAGATAGAAGATTGTGGAAGGACATGATCGCCCACGCCAACTGGTATGGCACATGATGATGATACAAGCAGTGTATGACATGCCCAGGTGGTTAATTCCACCACAGATCTCTACTGCTGTCAGGGTGATCTTCATAGAAAACAGGGACAAGTAGAAAAGAAATTGTAAATTTATCTGGTAAATTTCATTTGATGACAGCTAGGAATTAATAAATCAGACTCAAAGATCTGGATATAGGTCACTATAACCACAAAAGACTGATGTTCTGAAAGGTAAGAGTTATGAAGGTCTGAGTTACAAGAGAACGCTACTTCATTATACATTTGGATGATTAATGATTCCATAAAGGATTTGTATCGTTATAGACATTTGTTAGTCTTGTGACCTAATGACTTCAACTTCAACATGCATTATTATCAATGTGTAAGATGAGAAAACTTGTAGAACTTACTTTATATTTTCAAGTGGAGCAGGAGTAAAGAGGCGGAGTAGGAAAGCCTTCTCAGAACCCTCATCCAATGTTGATGCAACAATCACATATTGGCCAGGTCTGAGCTTGTGGCGGAATAATGTTTGGGAGCCCGTTGTGTACGCATTATTCTTTGTGCCCATAAATTCTAAAGCAATGCGATGCGCCCTTGGTTGAATCTTCTTTGCCAGAACCTTGTTGTTTCAAATACAAAACAAACACACAAATATCTAATTTACATTTAAAAGGATAGAAATGATTGGAAGCATTAATATAACAAAATACCATCAGCAGTTAATTAATTATAGGTAATTTCCTAGTTTGATCAGATATAGTCTTTCAGTTTGGAAGAGTGATGTCCCCTAAAATATGTCTGCCAAAATACAGTGGTTCTACGCATTCTTGGCGTTGGGTCATTACGCTGGCATGTAATCATTTCGGAGTATCTGTTGATTGGGCGTTGGGTCCAGGGGTTAGGTTTAGCTTTAGTGTTAAATATTTATAAATATATTATAACGCGTGACAAAAACGACGCCACTCGGCCTAATTATGATCTTCTGATCGAAGGGAATTGTGCGGTTGATTACCAATCGGCGTAATGACCCCAACGCCAAGAATGCGTAGAACCACTGTATTTTGGCAGACATATTTTAGGGGACATCACTCTTCCAAACTGAAATACTATATCTGATCAAACTAGGAAATTACCTAATATTTACGTTCCGAGTTAATATTTGAAAAGACATTTTATGATTGCTCTCTAAAAGAATTGAGTACAACAATAAAAATAACATTTGTAGCTAAAGTTATATATTTTTTGCCTACCTATCCTCCAACTGTAAAGAAATGTTTCCATTAAGAACTCTCCAAAGTTGGTATCACATTTTTATTCTAGATTTTCATTAACTATTATTTAACATGAAAGAGCGCGTATAAAATACATTTAATAGCACAAATATAATGTACTAGTGAGAGCATTTTTTTCATTATCTAATGAAATCAATTAGAGTTAAAAATATATTTTTCATATAAATAATTTATAAACTATCTATCTATCTATCTATCAATTGACCTTTCGAGCAGTGGCTCATATGCATATTCATAAACTAATTGCATGAATAAAAAAACTCTTTACCCAGATTTGTATTTACACTATTTCAGTTACTGCAACTACTTTGTTGTATATTCAAACTCAGATTTGCGGTAGGCCTACTCATTTAAATATAAATATTATCTATAAAAATGACATATTCCTATCAATAAACTTCAAATTTTACCTTAAACACATCACATCTGACAAAGACCGTGTCTGTTTCTTTTGCCTTAGATTGTTGCAAAATCTGGACAACCAGGGGCATGTAATCATTGTCTACAAGTCCTGCAACATACACATACAAAGTAGAATGTGATAACGCATCAATTAGAATGTGATAAATCATAGGAAAGAAAAAACTCAGACTGTAGGCCTTGATATGGATAGAAAGAGGAGGGAAACAAAAATGTTACTTGTATAAAGACACTTTGTTTTGTCTGATTCAGACAAGAAAACTCTTCTCATTGATGAGTGAAAACCAAGACAAATTCACAAAATAAAATAAAAAAATAGTACAGTGGTTAAGTCTTTAGTCTTTTTGAATCTAATAGAAAAAAGTTTTACATCTTAATGAATCTAATAGAATAAAGTTTTACATCTTAATGAATCTAATAGAAAAAAGTTTTACATCTTAATGAATCTAATAGAATAAAGTTTTACATCTTAATGAATCTAATAGAATAAAGTTTTACATCTTAATGAATCTAATAGAATAAAGTTTTACATCTTAATGAATCTAATAGAATAAAGTTTTACATCTTAATGAATCTAATAGAATAAAGTTTTACATCTTAATGAATCTAATAGAATAAAGTTTTACATCTTAATGAATCTAACAGAATAACGTTTTACATCTTAATGAATCTAATAGAATAAAGTTTTACATCTCAATGAATCTAATAGAATAAAGTTTTACATCTTAATGAATCTAACAGAATAACGTTTTACATCTTAATGAATCTAATAGAATAACGTTTTACATCTTAATGAATCTAATAGAATAAAGTTTTACATCTCAATGAATCTAATAGAATAACGTTTTACATCTTAATGCCACAGATATCGCTTAAAGAATCTGGCAGGATATACATTCTGGTAAAGTCCTAGGCTACTATAAAAAAGGAAACTTAAGTGGTTTGACCAAAAATCCAACTTAACTGGTCTTGCAAAATCTATTTGTAGGGAATGGTGAATGGGCAAAAAATTGTCTGAGACAGAAAAGGAGTTCAGTTAATTAGCCAGCAAGTTGGTGAGTTGAAAGATCATTTCCAATGCACATCAGGCTATTCTATAAATGTTTCTACATTCTCCTCAATATCTCTCGTTGTGTAGGACTGACGACCACAGTTCTATATTGGTTGACCAGTTCTATATTGGTTGACCAGTTCTATATTGGTTGACCAGTTCTGTATTGGTTGACCAGTTCTATATTGGTTGACCTGTTCTATATTGGTTGACCAGTTCTATATTGGTTGACCTGTTCTATATTGGTTGACCAGTTCTATATTGGTTGACCAGTATATTGGTTGACCTGTTCTATATTGGTTGACCTGTTCTATATTGGTTGACCAGTTATGTATTGGTTGACCAGTTCTATATTGGTTGACCTGTTCTATATTGGTTGACCTGTTCTATATTGGTTGACCAGTTCTGTATTGGTTGACCAGTTCTGTATTGGTTGACCTGTTCTATATTGATTGCCAGTTCTATATTGGTTGACCAGTTCTATATTGTTTGACCTGTTCTATATATATATTGGTTGACCTGTTCTATATTGGTTGACCTGTTCTATATTTATTGGTTGACCAGTTCTATATTGGTTGACCTGTTCAATATTGGTTGACCAGTTCTATATTGGCTGACCTGTTCTATATTGGTTGACCAGTTCTATATTGGTTGACATGTTCTATATATATTGGTTGACCAGTTCTATATTGGTTGACATGTTCTATATATATTGGATGACCAGTTCTATATTGGTTGACCTGTTCTATATTGGTTGACCAGTTCTATATATATTGGTTGACCTATTCTATATTGGTTGACCTGTTCTATACTGGTTGACCAGTTCTATATTGGTTGACCTGTTCTATATTGGTTGACCTGTTGTATATTGGTTGACCTGTTGTATATTGGTTGACCTGATCTATATTGGTTGACCTGTTCTATATTGGTTTACCTGTTCATATTGGTTGACTAGTTCTATATATATTGGTTGACCAGTTCTATATTGGTTGGCCAGTTCTATATTGGTTGACCTGTTCTATATTGGTTGACCAGTCTATATATATATATTGGTTGACCAGTTCTATATATATATTGGTTGACCAGTTCTATATTGGTTGACCAGTTCTATATTGGTTGACCTGTTCTATATTGGTTGGCCAGTTCTATATTGGTTGGCCAGTTCTATATTGGTTGACCTGTTCTATATTGGTTGACCAGTTCTATATTTGTTGGCCAGTTCTATATTGGTGGACCTGTTCTATATATATATATATATATATATATATATATATATATTGGTTGACCAGGCATACATTGGTTGACCAGTTCTATATATATTGGTTGACCAGTTATATATTGGTTGACCAGTTCTGTATTTGTTGAACTATATATATATATATATATATATATATATATATATTGGTTGACCAGTTCTGTATTGGTTGACCTGTTCTATATTGGTTGAACTGTTCTATATTGGTTGACCTGGTCTATATTTGTTGACCAGTTCTATATTGGTTGACCAGTTTTTTTTGACCAGGCAAATAAGGAAGGAAAGAAGAAAAAGAAATGTCTTCCCAATATTGGAAATAAGCTCTCTTTTTCATATCATACAAAGCATATATTAAACGGTGAGAAGGGAGAAAAGCATGATGTACACCCTGAGTAAGATGGACAAACATTTTAAAATATCCCACACCATCAATTGACAATAAGTGCAGCCGCTAAAAGGGCGAGAAACAGACCTTTGTTTCTCCCTCGACACCCACACGGATACAAGAGGAAATGAAGAAAGAGAAAAGAACTCTCAAACTAACAAGAACTAAGTAGAAAGTAAGCACATCCAGAGAGTAAACATATCGAGAGAACCAGTGGAACCATCACTCCTCTTGCGACATGCGTGGCAGGTAACAGTGGCTCTATTCTTGTCTCCCCTCACTGTAGTCTAAAGTGGTTTGTCTAAAGTGTTGTAATGTTAGCTCTAACAATAAGGAACAATGGTATAACAAGTCACAACAAAAGTAAAGAAACTCTGAGTTCATAAATGCTTCGACAAAAGACGAATAATTTTCAGATTCAGATGCGCTGTTAGAAGTTTATATTTAAGAACAAAAACATAGTGTCAGCAAAGTAAAATGAGAAGAGAGACAATAAATAGTGCCATGAATATATAGGCCACGTTAATTTTCATATTTTGCTATGGTATCTTACGACTTTCATTTAAAGCATATTTTTCACTGCAGGTAAATTAAAGAATAATGATTTAATATAAATAACTTTTTTTTTTTTTTTTTTTTTTTTTTTTTTTTTTTTTTTTTGGCAATATCACGATATTACAGATGTGTGTATATTCTAATGTTCAATAAAAGAAAATCTTACCATTCTTGGTGACCGTAAAACAAAATCTCTGGTTCTGTAACAGCTTGTGACAGCCTGCAGCTGTTTTACCTTTCCATTCTCCAAAGATGTTAAGTAAGTAATCTGAAGTGAATTTTAGAGTAGTAGTTTTAGAGTATCAATTTTTGAGCATCTTCATAGTGCTTTTTTTATGACGGTACGCAATGGTACGCATTATTTTTGTATTAAATTTTTAATTTATTGACAGCATAAATATACTCTCTGCTGTCAATGTGTCCCCTTGACTATCTGCGCGATATATCATATGTGTCAAACTATTGCGTAAGTGTGCCGTGACCATCTGCGTTCAAATATCTCAAATAGCGTACTCCCCGTAGTCTCTTCTCGACCTAATACTTAGTCAAACACTAATATTGTTAAACTGATTTCAATTTTATTTGATTTATTAGCTGGCACGTAACCGAAAACAGGAAGCAGTGTTCGTTTCAGTATCTTCCAAAATAATTTTATCGGTTCAGCGGACAATTCTTGTCAAGTTTTCACGTGAGCTGAGTTCATCATCATCATCATCAAACTAGACCAGGGGCAGATTGAAATAGTGATCATGTACCAGTTGTGGGAAAGCTTAGAGTAAAATTAAAAACAACAAAACGAGCCTCAGTTAACATCAAGTTAAATTTAGATGTACTAAAATCAGACAAGAAATTTCAAGACAAATATAAAATCACAATCAATTCAGAACCGGTACAATGCAATAGAGAAGATACAAAGCATTGATGAACAGTGGGAAATGCTAAAAGAGTCAATGCAACAAACATCAAAAGAGTTCATAACACCAGTGAGGACAAATTCTAGAAAGAAATGGATGACAGATGACATTTTGCAGCTAATGGATACAAGAAGAAGAAATAAAGAAAATAAACATGAGTATAAGAGATTAAATAAAGAAATTGTAGTAAAATGAAATGAAGCAAAAGAAGCATGGTTAAAAGAGAGATGCAAAGAGATCGAATTGCAACAAAAAGGAGATGCTAAAGCTATATACGTAGGGAGGTCAAAAAGTAATGCACACCAATTTTTTTCTCGGCTAATAATAAAGATAGGAATATGAAATTTTGCACACTTGGAATATGACATGTTCCAATTATGTGCACCAAATTGCACAGCATTCTGAAAAATATTACGCAATCTACGAACCGTTAAAATGGAGCTTGTCAACAATGTCCGTTACAATTTTACAGCGAATTGTCATAGAATTTCTGGTTGCGGAGAAAGAAACTGTGGCAAACATTCATAAACGACTGTGTGCAGTGTACAAATGTTCTGCAGTCGATAGGAGCACAGTTAGTCGCTGGGTTCAGAGAATTAAAGCTGCAGAAAGTGTACGAGTGGAGCTGCATGATTTACCGCGTTCTGGACGTGTTGCCTCGGCTACCAGCACAGACATGTTAAACCGGACTGATGCCATTATTCGTAATGATAGGCGTATCACTAGTCAGCAATTGGCATTACAGCTTACAGTCAGCAAGGGAAGTGCAATCGCAATTTTTAAAACTTTCGGATATTCAAAGATTTGCGCTCGACGGGTTCCTCGGTGCCTAACAAATGATCACAGAGTTCAAAGGAAAACATTCTGTTCTGAATTGTTGGAGCGTTTCGGTGTTGAAAGAGAAATGTTTTTGTCAAAAATTGTTACCGGTGACGAAACGTGGGCACATTATTATGAGCCTGAAACAAAAATGCAGTCAATGGAATGGCATCATCCGCAGTCACCAAAAAGAAAAAAATTCAAAACATCTCCATCAGCCGGAAAGGTGATGATCACTGTCTTCTGGGACATTGATGGTGTGATTCTTGTTGATGTAATGACAAGAGGTGAGACAATCCAACTCGACAGCTTACATCAATACACTGACAAAACTCAAAAATCGGTTCCACAGAGTTCGGCCTAATAAGCCATCTGCAGATTTGTTGCTTCAACAAGACAATGCACGCCCTCACACAAGACTGGTAACACGGGAAGCAATCAACAAATTTGGTTGGACTGTACTGCCCCATCCTCCTTACAGCCCTAATCTGGCTCCCTCAGATTTCCATCTGTTTGGACCACTCAAAAAATTCCTGCGTGGGAAACGCTTTGACAATGATGAGGGTGTGATCCGTGCAGTTAAAAAATGGCTACGCGAGCAGGACAAAACTTGGTACAAACGAGGCATTCATGACCTAGTTTCGCGTTGGCGTAAGGCAATACGCTTGGACGGAGATTATGTTGACAAATAGGTAGTGTAAAGGGGATGTTCAGCTACAATCTGTGAAAATTTCACACATTTTGCCCGAATAGTTTCCGAGAAAAAAAGTGGTGTGCATTACTTTTTGACCTCCCTTCAGTACAAACAAATTGAGGAATTAATAGGAAGAAAAGCGCAATCAAAAACTGGATGTTTAAAATCAAAGGAAGGAGAACTGTTGATTGATCAAGAAAACATAAAGGAACGATGGACAGAATACATTAAAGATCTTTATAATGATGAACGAACGGAAGTAAATATAAAGGATAATGGAGAAGGACCAGAAATACTCAGAGAAGAAGTGGAAGACGCCTTGCGCAATATGAAAGTAGGCAAAGCTCCTGGATTGAAGCCATGGGTGATTTTGGAGTAGAAATAATAACAAAAATATTGAATGATAATTACAACAGCGGGTATATACCAGACGACATGCTCAAATCAATATTCATAGCCCTACCAAAGAATTCGGGTGCGATTGAATGCGATGATCATCGCACAATATGCCTTAAGAGTCATATGACTAAGATATTACTAAGACACATCATGCGAAGAGTGCGAAACAAAATCAGTCAGGCAAAAGCAGCTTTCCAAAAAATGAGGAAAATACTATGCAATCCGTTTTTGACAATAGAAACAAGAAAAAGAGTTCTTAAATGTTACGTAGAGCCAGTCTTAACATACGGATGCGAGTCATGGACAATAGGACAACAGACAAGAAAATCACTGTAGTCTGTAGAAATGTGGTTTTACAGAAGAATGTTGAGAATACCATAGACAGCTAAGAAGAGTAATGAAAAGGTTCTGAGATAGGTCAAAGCAAAAAGAGAGCAAATTTCCAACATTAGGAAGAAACAATCATCATTTTTTGGCCACGTAATGAGAAGAGAACAACTTGAATATATTGTGACAACTGGAAAAATTGAGGGACGAAGAGATAGAGGGAAGCAAAGAGAACAAAAATGACAGACAGCTTGAGAGAATGGCTTGGCAGAAGGTCAACAACAGAAATGATAAATAGCTGCCGAGATCGAAAGTTGTGGAGAGACATGATCACCTACGCCAGTAGAATCGGTACTTGATGATGAGCTGAGTAAGTATAATATGTGCTATCGTTGTACAAAGCGGGTAAAATAAGTAGTTACTTTAACCATTGATTAAAAAAGAAAGCCTGAAGAGGCAGAATTTGTGGAAGCTTCCAGTGAGCCTGTAAAACAGAAAACTAGAACAGACAATAGGCCAAGTCAATTGGATCACGATATTAAGACATAAGATCCATGTGGTTAAAAGAAAGCAGATTCTGGTAAAGACTTATAACAAAGATCGCCGGACACAAAAAGTCTAGAATTTCTGCCCTTGTGCCGTCTTTCGCTCGAAATGATAATAGATAGATACACCATGGATATAACATAAATGTCTATTATAGAACATGCATATAACATAAATGTCTATTATAGAACATGCATATAACATAAATGTCTATTATAGAACATGCATATAACATAAATGTCTATTATAGAACATGCATATAACATAAATGCAATTTAAAAGTTAATGATAGGCAACAAGACTGTGTTCTGTTGCCGGATTTGTTTTCACTTTACATCGGAAATATTATATCAATAGTAGACAAAAAAGGAATTGAAGTCAACGGTCACAACAAACATTCTGCTATATGCTGATGGCACAGTCTTAATAGCAGAGACAGAGAATGAACTACACGAAATGATAGACATAATAGTAAAAGAAAGCAACAAGAAAATTCTCTGTCTGAATAGTAAGAAATCAGAAGTAATGGTCATATCGAAGAAACAATCATCAACATCATGCAACATAAAAATAAACAGGACAAATCTGAAACAACTGCAATACGTCAAATACTTGGGCACAATAATAACATCAGATGGAAGATGCACCACAGAAATAAAAAGCAGAATAGCTCAGACCAAAATAAAATTTACGAAAATGAAAAACGTCTTATACAACAAGTCTATGTCAATAGAAGTGAAAACGATAGTTTGTAGGTACCAAATAGAGCACATTCTTACTCATGGACAGTTGACAAATAAATGAAAAGGTGATTAAAGGCCACCATCATCATCATGTGCCATACCGGTTGGCGTGGGCGATCATGTCCTTCCACAATCTTCTATCTACAGTTCATCGTATCAGTTCTGGTGTTGACTGTTTTCCATACCATGGCACCAAGCTATCCAGTATTTTCTCTCTTTGTCGTCCGCGATCCCTCTTTTCTTTTATTTTGGCAGTTGTAACCAAGTATTCCAACTTTCCTCTTCTCACGATGTGCCCGAACAATGTTAATTGTTTCTTTCTGATGTTTTTTAGGAGCTGCCTTTTTGTGTTGGCCTCTTTGCGAATTTCCTCGTTGGTCTTTGCTGTCCATGGAACTTCTTTTTAAAGGCCACAGAGATGGGATTTCTCAGAAGCTAGTTCAAAGTTACTTGGAAAACTAAAAAGACCAATCAGAACATTCTCAAAGAGGCCAACACAAAAAGGGAGCTCCTAAGAAACATCAGAAAGAAACAATCAACAATTTTCGGGACCATCATGACAAGATAAAAATTGTAATACTTGGTTACAACAGGCAAAATACAGGGAAAGAGAGATTGCGGGTGACAAAGAGAGAATATACTAGAAAGCTTTGCGTCATGGCATGGATAACTGTTTACAAAAGAATTGATACCATGCATTGTGGATAGGAAATTGTGGAAGGACAGAATTGTCTACTCCAACCTGTATGGCACATGAACATGATAAAAAGCAACATCTAATACAATAGAAGAATGTTGAGAATACCATGAACAGCCAAGAAGAGTAATGAACATGTTATGAAAGAGGCCAGATAAAAAAGAAAGCAACTTTCCAATATAAAGAAGAAACAATAACTGTTTGGCCATGCATTGAGAAGGGAACAGCTGGAGTACATTGTGACATCTGGGAAAATTGATGGACGAAAAGATAGAGGGAACAAAGTGAAAAGATAGCAGACAGCTTAAAAGAATAGCATGGCAGAATGTCAACAACAGAAATGATAAATAATTGTCGAGATCGAGAGTTGTCGAGAGACACGATCACCTGTCGTATACAATAGAACAGCTTTTTGTTTATTCTAAAGAAAAGATTGTTACAGTTCAACATAAAAGCCAAATTAAAGACATTTGAATGTTGCACACTTTCAGCACTTTGTATGAACCTCAATATAGGAGAACAGAAGTAAATATGAAACAAAACTCTTATCATTTCATACAACTTGTCACATGAAAATGCTGGGAATGTCTTAGCCAAAAAAAAAAAAAAAAAAAAATAACAACAAAGAAATGTCGAACAGTTGCAGTGAAAAGAGACAACAATGGTCAAGAAAAGAGACAGCAATGTCCGAGAACAGAGACAGCAATGTCCGAGAAAAGTGGAAAAAAAAGATACAAATACACAAAGTAAACAAGACCTGGGGCACTCTGAGAAGATGACAAAAGGTCTGTCAAGATGATAAGATGTATCTCTGTACAATTCCACTAAGTGATCATTGATTGTTATGTTAATAAGTACAAAAAAAGAAGAGAAAGATGATGTACATGAGCACAATAGTTCTGAATGACACCAGAAATTGGACAATGCTGTCGAATCTTTAGCTAAACATCAAACACACTTTAAATATGTGTCATGTATAACTCACTGAGAGAGCCTGAAATTCCATTACATTCTGGTTCTGGCGTCAGAGAACAAATAGTAATGGCTTTAAAGTATTTCATGAAATCTGAAATGCTGATAAAGAACTTGCCATCATCTTTTTTAGGAGCAATCTCTGAGCTATTTGGAATCTTTTTCCATTCTGGACTCCTGAATAGAGAAACAATTAAGTGCAACATAAGAGTGGATGTGTAATATAATAGCACATATTGTGTGTGTTTGTAAAAGCGTAGGTGTGTGTGTGTGTGCAATATATGTTTAATAGGAAAATTGAAGAGATAATTGTGACTAAAAGTTATTTCAAGTTACAATGAACGTCTCTTGCCATTGTCGTGTATACATATAATTATGTTTATCTACAACTGTTGTTTATTAAGTTTTTTAAATAATTAATATCAAAACAAAGACGATTTGATTTTTTGGGACATATGAAGAGAAACAATATCCTCAATCTCTCTCTCTCTCTCTCTCGCTCTCTCTCTCTCTCTCTCTCTCTGCGATCAGGACTCAATCAGAGTAGGATTCCAGACTCTCACATGAAGTCAGCTGTCAGGTTAAGTGTGTTGATCGACCCCACAGGCAGAACATCACAATTAGAGTCTGCCAGATCCACTCTGTTTGAACACCCGTTAAAACGTTGCACTGTGTTCTGCGCCAGTGGCCCATTGCATCCGATTTCAGCCAACATTTTATTCAGGTTTGCATTCCTTAGCCTTTGATTGTCCCCAATCTTCCTGCAAGGCAGCAGATGATCTTTTCTGTAGGGGGATTCTGCCCTTAGATGGTCGGCCCTCCCAGGTTTACGAGCACCATCTGCCCGAGTCACTAGAGGTGACTAACACAGACATGCACACACACAGATAGGAGATGTGACCAACACAGACATGCACACAGCGATACGAGGCATGACTAACACTGACACACATCAAGATATATGACACATGACTAACATAAACATGCACATAAAGATATGAGATATGACTGACATAGACATGCACACACAAAGATATGACACATGCCTAACATAGACATGCACACAAAGATATGAGATATGATCAACATAGACATGCACACACAAAGATATGAGATGTGACTAACATAGCTATGCACACACAAGGATATGAGATGTGACTAACATAGCTATGCACACACAAGGATATGAGATGTGACTAACATAGCTATGCACACACAAGGAACTATAAATAAAATCAGGTTCAATGACAGAGACATACAAACTCACTGCAGAGACACTACAAGGACCTGGAGAGACCTCTAAGATTCAATCTATCTATCTATTGACCTTTCGAGCTGTAGCCGGCCCATAGGGCGTAGACCAAGATACTTCTCTTATCTGAATTTTTGTTCTAGAAGTTTTCAATTCTTTTAAAGATATTTTATAAAATCTCGCCATTTGTCTCTGTTCTGTGCAAGCAGCTCTATCTCATTGAGGGAGCCGAATCCTGCTTCTCTTGTCTCTCTCATCAATGTTCTTCTCAGTGTCTCTCTGTGTCTTCCTCTTTTCCTCTTACCTTTTGTTCCCATATGAGGGTTTGCTTTGCTATTCGGTTATTATCTCTCCTAATCACATGTCCAGCATATGACCATCGTCTTTTCTTTATTACTGAAGATATTTGTGGTTGATTGGCGATTTCTCTAATTTCCTCGTTTGTTTTGAATACGTTCCACGCTATACCAAGTATTTTCCTTAGACATTTATTTTCGAATGCGTTCAACTTTGTTTCTATATCTCTTGTTTTCCAGCTTTCGCACGCATACGTAAGGGTTGATAGCACATTTGATTTGAATAGCCTAAGTTTTGTGTTTGTGCTGATGAGTTTTATTTCCACAACTTTTCAGGGCTTCTGAAAGACATTGCTACTTTAGCTATTCTGATTCTAATTTTTAATTTAGATTAATTCTGGCAACAGAGGAAAAAACAAATTCTCGAATGCATAGAATGATGGAGATAAAAAGTAAATAATAATAGTACAGTAAAACCAAGTGTTAAAATACCATAGTTTAGTTGCATTTTTTTGGTATATAAAACATAAATTATATAAAAATATGTAAACAATTTATGTAAAATTTATTTAGATTTATGTAAAGTTATACATTTGATATTTAATAATGTCTGATTCTAATGTAAATACAGTTATAAAACCATTTTTGTTTTACTTTCATTCAAAATGCAGACGCACTAAGTTGCCACATTTTTTTTTACAGTTTGATACCTTTCCAGACCCTCAAGCAATGCAGAACTTAATATACCTTCTGTACATTGTCTACAATGTGCACAGTAAGAATTAAAAATTATTGCTCCCGACAGAATACAATCTAAGACAATAAACGCCTACTTAAAATGTGGGCTGACTGTGTCCAAAAGGCTGGTAAGACACTGGGAGGAGACTAGAAAAACAATCTCCATTGCTGAAGCTAAAAGATGTAAGTCAAAATGGCGCAGGGATAGAAAAATCTCATCTACACAAAACAACACCTTATACAAGAAATCCTAGATTATTATGATGTAGATTATTCCAGAGTGCTCAGGTATTCTACACCACACAGGCAGATTTCTGCAACTCAGAGGTACTTGGGTAGATTTATTTTTACTTAACAGTTTTGCCCAGAATGGCCAGTTTTGGCCTACTCATTTTATTTGTAACTGCAACGGGTATTTTAATGTGCACAGAATTGACACTGGACTTCCTGTGTTTTCTTCTATTATCCAAGGAGGTAAGACATAGGATCTCACTACGGGAGAGAGTAAACCCGTGCAGAAACCATGGTTCAAAGTGAACAATTACTACTGTCTGTGTTCGGGTTTGAACCCAGGACCTTCTTATCCAGAGATTGACATCTTATCTCTAGACAACCCCCAGTCAATTCAGAGAGAATGAAACACTCTGACTATTCTCAAATGAAACACTCTGACTATTCTCAAATGAAACACTCTGACTCTTCTCAAATGAAACACTCTGACTCTTCTCAAATGAAACACTCTGACTCTTCTCAAATGAAACACGCTGACTCTTCTCAAATGAAACACTCTGACTCTTCTCAAATGAGAAACTCTGGCTGTTCTCAAATGAAACACTCTGACTCTTCTCAAATGAAACACTCTGACTCTTCTCAAATGAAACACTCTGACTCTTCTCAAATGAGAAACTCTGGCTGTTCTCAAATGAAACACTCTGACTCTTCTCAAATGAAACACTCTGACTCTTCTCAAATGAAACACTCTGACTCTTCTCAAATGAGAAACTCTGGCTGTTCTCAAATGAGAAACTCTGACTCTTCTCAAATGAGAAACTCTGGCTGTTCTCAAATGAAACACTCTGACTCTTCTCAAATGAAACACTCTGACTCTTCTCAAATGAGAAACTCTGGCTGTTCTCAAATGAAACACTCTGACTCTTCTCAAATGAAACACTCTGACTCTTCTCAAATGAGAAACTCTGGCTGTTCTCAAATGAGAAACTCTGACTCTTCTCAAATGAAACACTCTGACTCTTCTCAAATGAAACACTCTTGACTCTTCTCAAATGACCAAGGAAGATTAAACAAAAGTATGAAACAAGATTGTACTATCCTCAACAGCTAAAGTTTCATTTCAAAACAAGTGTGAAATACAAATTCTATATAAACTGGACCCACTGCAATAATCTAATTGTAGATATTGCCAGCTTATGGAAACAGTTGAGCACCTCTTATAACACTGTTCTAGTTTATGAGATCTGCAATGTTACTTCCCTTAATACATCCAACCACAAACGATGAATACATTCTATACAACAGCAACACAACTGAGGAACACAGCTACCTTTGTATGAGAACCCACGGGCTGTCATGAGTGACTAGCTCACAACTCAAAAAAACACCAACAGCTAGTGAACAAAAGTCTGGTATACAGAAGCAAACCAGCCTGACAATATATAGAAAAACAGCTAAGACCCCAAGCACATAGTTCTGCTCTTGATCTTTGTCAGCCGTGCTGTACATCAAAAACTGATTGCTGAATGCAAAGCTAAGTGAGAAGCTCAACAGCCAATGAGACAAGTAAATTTAAAGCTTATTATGATATTGAAGGATAATTCACAGCTGCTGTTACTGATAATTTCTATATTGCTTATTTCAAAATGATAAATTATGCATCATTCTTGTAACATTTATGGTATATTCAAGCACTATAGCTGAAGTTTTAATAACATTTTGTGGTTTATAAAAAAAAAAGAATAGTTCACTCTAGTGAATGTCAAATTTAAAAACAATGTCTCTTCCCATAAATATTTATGTACTAAAGTATCATTAACACCAAACTTAATTAAACTAGAAAGTTCACACTTATTGTGTGGTATCACAAAAGTATTACACTAAATGGTGAGATAACAACATGAGTTCAATGCAATCTGATGCTTAATAGCAAAGATCATTGGACATGGATAGTCTATAATTTCTACCCCATGTACCATCTACAGCTTGATAGATCAAAGATTGGAACCACTGCTATAAAGTATCAGGTTTAAGAATGATGGGCATGTATTTGACTCAAGGCATCTTCATCTATAAATGATGCACAATTTCTAGAAGTTGACTAAATATCATTTTAAAATAAGAGCAAGAAACAAAGAATATTGCACAAGCAAACATAACCTATTTTCATAATTTAAAATTGATGTTCTATGAATTTATGATTTCTATAGAAAATGTTCCCAGTATCTTGTTATTTTAAGCTAAGCATAAACTCGCTATTATATTTGTTAAACCCACCATCAAAGTATTGAAAATGATTAATGAAATAAAAATACATGTCACACAGGGTTTTGTATCTTGCAAATATCCAGCTTGCAGAATCGAGCCTTGCATGTAGGACAAGGAGATTTGCTTGAGAGCCAGGTTTCTGTCATTTGCTGATCTTGTCTACTTGCAAACCACTTGCCCATGCATTCCAGACATCACATGGAATATGAATTTATGATTTCTATAGAAAATGTTCCCAGTATCTTGTTATTTTAAGCTAAGCATAAACTCGCTATTATATTTGTTAAACCCACCATCAAAGTATTGAAAATGATTAATGAAATAAAAATACATGTCACACAGGGTTTTGTATCTTGCAAATATCCAGCTTGCAGAATCGAGCCCTGCATGTAGGACAAGGAGATTTGCTTGAGAGCCAGGTTTCTGTCATTTGCTGATCTTGTCTACTTGCAAACCACTTGCCCATGCATTCCAGACATCACATGGGACGACAAAAACACTGAAGACAGACTTCATTGGCAAATTCTCCAAGTGGGTCTTCACAATCTTTCTGTAACTTAACATCAGTCATCCTTTGCATGCAGCCTATACACTGTTCAATTTCCATAGTTGGACTTGGAATATAAACATGGTTCTCTACCACAAAGTGCCTTCAAGAATCTGTCACTAAAGGACTGATGAATGACTATGTTTCGTGCATTACGAATTGGGGCATGCAGCTTTTCTTTCAGATCACCTAATTCAAAAGAATTCAGCCTTATAGAAAATGGTTTGAGGCTTGGCTCAATACGACCTACTTTAATGTAAAGATACTGCACTGCCATTTGATTTTGGTAGGACAAATCATGCTCTTCTGTGTCTGCCAAAGTCAAGTGAATGTCATTTTGATGAGCAATATACACATAATAGGTTGATGTTTTAATAATCCAAGAATCTGTCACTGCCACTAACCGACTTGGTGTCCCACTCAAAACTGTATCTATGCGTCTAAATTCAATGTTGACAGAAGATGCCACTGTCCTCCAAGTGTCATTTTCACCAGCAAGAGTTGATAGTTCCTTTGATATTGGGTGATTATTGCAGTTGTCTCTGTATCAATATATTGCAATAATCAAGACTAAAGCAAGCAAAATCAGGGTACACAAAAAGTAAAACTGTCCAAATACTGATATTATCAAAACTGAACAAGTCCAGCTCAGGGGCACAAAGGGCCAAACCAATGTAATACCCTAGTGGGAAAAGTCTGTGAACAAGAAGAGTCAATGTTGTTCTTCGTTGATGATAGTAATAAAGTTCTGTCCCTCACTACCAAGCCATCGTGAAAACAAATTCTGGATAGTTATGCCTGCGACACAAACTCAGTTGGCGGAGCAATAAAACACCCAACAAAAAATAAGTAGAGAATTGTGTAAAGAACTATTACAGTACTGTCTCCTGGCGCGATTCGGTATGACATTTTAATGTCTTTTTCATAAAAATTTGATGCACCGTCTTATCATCTATTCTTCGACGCGATAACAGTAACAGATTAACAACGACAAACTTAACAAACGGTTCAGCAGACGTTGCAAGTCATATCCTAAATAAAACTCATCTTGAAGGAAAGTGCAGATAGACGACGTATAGGCAGATCAAGATTAAAATGGACCGAAAACATCAACAGATGAACCTATGCCACCATCAAGACAACAGAAAAAGTTAAATTTTGCTCTGCGGTAGTCAACCATCTATGCGGAGACGGCACCCAGATAATGATAGAATATTAAACTATGTAAATTAGAATCATTTGAAGGAGTGACTGCTACAGTTATTTCTCTGCAATGGCAATGAGTTGTCAGTGCTAGGTGATATGCTTGTTTTTTTTTTTTAGTAGATTTTCTTTCGAAAAGATCATATTCAATCCTGGTTTTAGCTTGCGTGTGTGTGTGTGTTAGACATGGCACATATCTTGGTATGTGTCATGTTAGTCATATCTCATATCTTGATGTGTGTCCGTGTTAATCATGTCTCATATCTTTGTGTGTCTGTGTTTAGTCATATCTCATATCTTAGTGTATATCTGTGTTAGTCATGTGTCAACTCTTTGTGCGAGCATGTCTGTGTTTAGTCATATCTC
This sequence comes from Megaustenia siamemsis, assembly GCA_032433765.1. Lineage (NCBI taxonomy): Eukaryota > Metazoa > Mollusca > Gastropoda > Stylommatophora > Ariophantidae > Megaustenia > Megaustenia siamemsis. The sequence goes on from JAVIAB010000092.1 coordinate 91,466,760, forward strand.
ATATTTTAGTGTATATCTATGTTATTCATATCTCATATCTTTGTGTGCATGTCTTTGTTAGTCACATCTCATTCCTTTGTGTGTGCATGTCTATGTTGTCATATCTCATATATTTGTGTATATGTCCATGCTAGTCACATCCCATATCTTAGTGTGTGTGTCTGTCTATGTTAGTCATGTCTCATTTATCTGTGTGTTTGTGTTTAGTCATATCTCATATCTTTGTGTGTGCATGTCTATGTTAGTCACATCTCCTATCTTTGTGAGTGCATGTTTATGTTAGTCATGTCTCATATCTTTGTGTGTGCATGACAGTGTTTAGTCATATCTCATATCCTAGTGTGTGTATCTGTGTTAGTCATATCTCATATCTTAGTGTGTATGTATGTCTGTGTTAGTTATATCTCATATCTTGGTGTGTGTCAGTGTTAGTCACATCTCATATCTTAGTGTGTATGTATGTCTGTGTTAGTTATATCTCATATCTTGGTGTGTGTCAGTGTTAGTCATGCCTCATATCATTGTGTGCATGTCAGTGTTGGTCACATCTCATATCTTTGTGTGTGCATGTCTGTGTTAGTCACCTTTAGTGACTCGGGCAGATGGTGCTCGTTAACCTTGGAAGGCCGACCATCTAAGGGCAGAATCCCCCTACAGAAAAGACAGTCTGCTGCCTTGCAGGAAGATTGATGACAATTAAAGGCTAAGGAAAGCAAATCTGAATAAAATGTTGGCTGAAATCGGATGCACTGGGCTACTGACGCAGAACACAGTGCAACGTTTTAACAGGTACTCAATCAAGGTGGATCTAACAGACTCTAATTATGATGTTCTGTCTGTGGGGTCGATCAATTCACTTAAACAGACAGCTGTCTTCATGTGAGAGTCTGAAACCCTACTCTGATTGAATCTTGATCGCAGACAGAGATAGAGAGAGAGAGAGAATCCTGGTCCAGATGAGTATTTTTTTAATTGCTTGTTACTGTAGATGTACTTTTCTAAATGAACTAAAAGAAAAGTTAATGATACCATGCAACAATGTACCTCATTTGTCGGTGTAAAAGACACACTTTTTTCTTTTGAAAGTAGGTCTTGGAAACAGTGTGTCTTTTACACCGACACTCCATTTTTGATTACTTTTTCCCTACAACTTTCGCTCTTTTTAGTTTCGCGATTTTTGTCCCGTTTCTTTTCTGTATTTGTGAGCATTCCGATTACGTAGAGTTCAGTGGATGCACGCTGTCACTGACGATCACAAAGTTTCATTTAAACTTTCCCATTTTCGATGTTGCGTTTTCTTAAATTATTTGCAAATTATGGCTCGAAAACAACAAGGCATTGCTATAACATAAAAGCTTTATGTGACTGTAAGTTAAAGAACATGAAAACAATGACATGGTGCAGGGATGGCCAATTTCTTTCAGATGGTGGCCACTTTTTTATTATTTTTTTTTTTTTTTTGTGGTGGGCCACACACATAACAACATCAATACAAATAAACTTGGCATTTGTTTTAAGGTAATATTTTTGTTATTTATCGGCATTATTTGCTTACATAAATCATTTTATTGCAACAGAGTTAAAAATGCCTAGTTGATTTATAAAAATGAATAAAATGTGCTATTTATATTGTTTAACAAACATGTTTTAGTTAGGTCATTTTAAAGTTGACATGTAACAAACCTTAATGAGAACAATGTGGACGTTCATGTGCAGCAACAAGTCTATCAAAGTCAATGTGTAAAGATGATGATGATGATATTCGTAATAAATCATGAAGGTGGCCATCAGTGAGTCGGTTTCTTTGTGACGATTTAATCGCCTTCATTGTTGAAAAAGCACATTCACATGTATATGTGCTTCCGAACATAGAAGTAATTTTCAAACTGAAATCACTCAATACGGGATATTTTACCGTGGCACAAGTTTCCAAAATTAAACTCTTATCTCCATCCTTGAGGGGAAAGAAGGGGGAGGTTACATAACTCCAACTGAAAAGTGTCATGTTGTTGGAAAATGTCACACTTCATAGGGTTGTTAAACAATGCTAGTTTTGGTCGTATACCACTGAAGTCAGAAAATCGTTCATTGAATTGCTCCAATAGTCTGTCTAACATTAATACAGGAAATTTGAAATCAGTGTCAATGCGCTCCTCAATCAATTCTCTGCACGAAGAAAAATTAATGAAGTTTTCTTTGACCAGGGTAAATCTAAAAACTTTTAGTTGACTCATAAATCAATCTAGGTGTCCTACCAAATCTGAGAATGTTTGGGAACGTCCCTGTAGCTTCACGTCGAGTTCATTCATGTGCTGGGCGATATCAGTTAACCAATACGCTGTTAAAATGTGGATCAGACATTTTTCTTATCAATTCTTTGTTGGTATCATGTTTCTCTAAAAACTGCTTTACCTCGTTTCTCAAAGCAAAAAACCATCTCAAACAATTCCCTCTGCTTAGCCATCGTACTTGTGTGTTGAGCACTAAATCTGCCATATTCCGCCTCAGCTTCTGATAGAAAATTTATAAACTGTCCGTGTGTCAAAGCCCGATTCCCGCCTTTTATTAAATTCACACACTTTATTACAGTTTTCATAACATCCTCCACGTCTAGAATGTTGCCACACAGCGCCTCCAGGTGTATAATGCAGTGTAATGCTGTGCAATGGATTCCAGCCTTCCTTATTAATCCAACTAGACCTGTTTGAGTACCACACATTGACTTAGCGCCATCTGTCACTATTGCTGAAAGTCTGTTTATGTCACCGATACCGTTAACAACTTTCATAACTGAGTCATAAATGTCTTGACCTTTGGTCGTATTATGCAATGAATCTTAAGCTAGTAGCTCATCATTGATAATAAAGTCTTTTGAAACAGTTCTTATGAAAATTAAAAGTTGTGATGTGTCTAATATGTCAGTAGATTCATCCAAAGCCAGAGAAAAGTAAGCGGAATGTGTAACGACACTCTTTATTTTGCTAGATATATGAGAACTTATTTCCTCAACCCTTCTAATGACTGTCTGTTTTGATAGTGGAACGCTCTCAAAATGACTGGCAATTTTTTCTTCCCCAAATGCACGCGCCATGTTAATAGAACAACGCTTTACGAAGTCACCGTTACATAATGATTTTTTTTATTTCGCTATCTCTGCGCTTACAACAAACGATGCTATTAAGGAACTTGTTTGTTTTGTTGTTAATGTAGTAAAAACAGATTTCTGAGCACTAACCTTTTTCTTCAAATCGCACACAAGTGTAGAAAGTATTGTACCAATGTAGTCCTTGTATTTAGCGGCGTGGTGCTGTGTGTAATGCCGTTTAAGATTATACTCATTATTTACAGACAACACTTGCAAACACACAAGGCACTGCGGTTTGCTATCCTTATTGTTGATAAATAGAAAAAAAATCATGTTCCCATTTCTCATGAAAAAATCTGATTGTTTTCATTTAATTGACGTTTATTGCTCATATTATACCACGACCGAAGCAATAGACAATGAAAACACATATTACAACAATAGAACTGTTTCCTATTAAAAATGGAACTCTCTGGTTTCCATTTTTTGAAGCTGATTAAACCAAGACGATGTGTCAGAACAAAAAAACTATCAGCTGTCAGGGTCACTCAAATGTCTATGTATTGCCTCAGATACCCATGTCAAGATATGTTAATATTCATAGTTGCCCCACAATCATTTTGACAATATTATTTTCTAGTGTACAAAGATTCACCACAAAAAAATACCAACAGATTAGGATTAATAAACAGATCGTATCTTTTCCTCACAATCATAAGAAAACTACGATCCAATGGAAGAACTCATTTTATTTTTTTGTAAGTGCTTCTATTAGTATTTGTAGAGAACAACTGTACAAAATACTACCAGCCTACAGGATTCCCAACAAAAATATAGAAGTACAGTAAAGGTTTCTCTCCACACTAGGCTCGCGTGAGTGTATAGTGCTTGCGTGCACATGGGATCCTTAGATTATCAGGGCGACCCAAAACAGACAGGTCGTTGGTGTGGGAGTCAAAAAGAGATAAAACTCTTAAAGTGCAGACGCAGAACCCACAAGCGAGAGGTTTACGTCCTGTTGCAGCTATAGACTTGGTAATGAGACAAACAACAAAGAATATACAGAGAGAAAAGAGATGAACAATATTCTCCGCAAGGAAAATTTTGCATACACAGAATTGACACTTTAGTGGTCAATTTTAAACAAGTTAAAGAAAACACAAAGGACACAAAAGAGTCAACAAACTAGAATAAACATAATTACCAAATTGACAGCAGTCATGAAGCTAAAGTCAAACGCCCTTACACTGAACAGAAAACCAGCAGCAAGAACTAGCAAGCACGTTCACGCACAGGAGTAGTATACAATGTTCCATTTGACCGTATTTAGGTGCGAATTAACAAAGCTATATAGTAGGTGCGCGGCGCACCTAATGTACACAAGAGACAAGGGGAGTTAACCATGACCGCTCGTGTCGGGATGTTGACCTCTAGTCCCGGTGACCCGGAAGTGACCTGTTTATGTCTGCGTTGCCTGTCTGAGTTTGTGTGAAGATCTTGTCAGAGACGTGGCGGGCGGTGTGTTGACCTCTAGTCCCGGTGACCCCGGAAGTGACCTGTTTATGTCTGGTGTATGCTGACTTTGGAGTTCTTGGTCGATAGTGATAGGTTAGTAGATTATACATCAATGAAAAACAATAAATTTAAAACAGAAAACAAAAGCTATATTTTATTCTTTTATTAACTCAATAGGTGTATAACATACAGTGGATATTACATAACATTACAAACATAATTAGTACATTGAGTAAATATATAGTACAAGTATAACATTTATTTATAGCTATGTAGTTGGGTGTCTGCTTAGCGTTGTATCATAAATGATTCATAATGGGTGAAACTGTTAGAGGTTGCTGGGTAGTCTAAGCTAGTAGTGTAAGAGTTAAATATCCAGTGGCGTAGTCGAGACGTTATCAGCAGCTACCTTTCTTTTTATATAGAAATAGGAAAGAGCATTTCTTGTTTGACTGTAGGAAAATATGGAATTATTTAGGACTTTGAAACCTACATTTTTCCCACCTTTAGCCTTTTGCGTAGCGAGAACCTCTAAAAACATATCTTTAGCTAATTTGTTGTGTTGCTTACTTAACCCTTTACAACTGATTTTATCGTAATCCCCACTACAATGGTACGTCTTACTACATAAACTAACAAGGGCCGTCCCTTCGTACTCTAGTTTAAAAAGCCCGGGTGTTCGTTTGGTGTATGCTTTAATACACTTACAGTTTACACAGTCTGTCTTGCTAGTATGCTCATCGCAAAACTCGGCGGGAAACCAGTCTTTATATACGCTATTAAACTCATCCCGCAGACCTGACTTAACTATATCCTCCAACTTAGGTGCACTTAAAGCCAAGTATAAACTATCAGTATCTGTTTCACATAACTGAAAGTCGGATCTATCCACAAACTTATCTAAGAACTCAAAATAAAAAATCGAACATACGAAGCTTTGCATATCGATACACGAAGAAACCGATTTGTAGGGGTAAGTCCCATCCTACCGGGTGAGGGAAAACGGTATTTGTACAAAAGTTTATACAGAACCTTCTAGCAGGCAAGGGCAGAAACCTAAGAGGCAAGGGCAGAAACCTACGAGGCAAGGGCAGAAACCTAAGAGGCAAGGTCAGAAATCTAGGAAGCTGTGTTAGAAACCAAGGAGGTAAGGTCAGAAACCAAGGAGGGAAGGTCAGAAACCTAGGAGGCAAGGTCAGAAACCTAGGAGCAAGGGCAGAAACCTCCTAGAAACCTAAGAGGCAAGGGCAGAAACCTAAGAGGCAAAGACAGAAACCTAGGAGGCAAGGTCAGAAACCTAGGAGGCAAGGGCAGAAACCAAAGAGGCAAGGGCAGAAACCTAGGAGGCAAGGGCAGAAACCAAGGAGGGAAGGTCAGAAACCAAAGAGGGGAAACCTAGGAGGCAAGGGAAGAAACCTAGGAGGCAAGGGCAGAAACCTAGGAGGCAAGGGCAGAAACCCAAGAGGGAAGGTCAGAAACCTAGGAGGCAAGGTCAGAAACCTAGGAGGCAAGGTCAGATACCTAGGAGGCAAGGGCAGAAACCAAAGAGGCAAGGACAGAAAACTAGGAGGCAAGGACAGAAACCAAGGAGGGAAGGTCAGAAACTAAAGAGGGGAAACCTAGGAGGCAAGGTCAGAAACCTAGGAGGCAAGGGCAGAAACCTAGAAGGCAAGGGCAGAAACCTAGGAGGCAAGGACAGAAACCTAGGAGGCAAGGTCAGAAACCTAGGAGGCAAGGTCAGAAACCAAAGAGGGGAAACCTAGGAGGCAAGGTCAGAAACCTAGGAGGCAAGGGCAGAAACCTAGGAGGCAAGGACAGAAACCTAGGAGGCAAGGACAGAAACCTAGGAGGCAAGGGCAGAAACATAGGAGGCAAGGGCAGAAACCTAAGAGGCAAGGACAGAAAACTAGGAAGCAAAGGCTGTTGGTCAAATCGAAAATATTTTACCCACAGAACACAAAAATGTAGGCTCATACTCAAAAAATCGACCTCAACACCATAAAAAGGTACTCACATAGTCATACTAGTTAGACACATCGAACAGATAGTTACATCCAAAGTCCCAAAAAGAGTGGCCAAATCACTAACATTTTACCTCCAGAACACAAACAAAATTTTTAACTCATAAGCGAAAAAGTCGACCTCAAAACCCTAAAAATCTACTCACATAGTCATAATAGTTAGACACATCGAACAGATAGTTACAGCCAAAGCCCAAAAAAAAAAGTTTGGTCAAATCGAAAATATTTTACCCACAGAACACAAAAATGTAGGCTCATACTCAAAAAAAAATCGACCTCAACACCATAAAAAGGTACTCACATAGTCATACTAGTTAGACACATCGAACAGATAGTTACATCCAAAGTCCCAAAAAGAGTGGCCATATCACTAACATTTTACCTCCAGAACACAAAAATTTTGGCTCATACTAAAAAAGTCGACCTAAAAATCCAGAAAAAGCTACTCACATAGTCATAATAGTTAGACACAACGAGTAGAAAGTTATATTCAAGGTCCAAAAAAACGTTATTTTAGACATCCCCATTGCAAAAATTTACATAAAAAAACACTTTTAGGATTTTACCCCCTTAGCATTTTTGAGGGTTACGCCCATAAAATCGGTAAAAATCGTAAATTTTCACGCTAGGCATACCCCCAAACTTTATTTTAGACATCCCCATTGCAAAAATTTACATAAAAAACCACTTTTAGGATTTTACCCCCTTAGCATTTTTGAGGGTTACGCCCCTGAAATCGATAAAAATCGTAAATTTAGCACGTAGGCTTACTTAAAACTTTATTTTAGACATCCCCATACCAAAAATTTACTTAAAAATCACTTTTGAAATTGTTACCCCCCTTACCGTTTTTGAGGGTTACGCCCCTGAAATAGGTAAAAATCGTAAATTTTCACTCTAGGCATACCCCAAACTTTATTTTAGACATCCCCACACCAAAAATTTACTTAAAAATCACTTTTGAAATTGTAACCACCATTACCATTTTTGAGAGTTACGCCCATGGAATCGATAAAAATCGTAAATTTAGCACGTAGGCTTACCTAAAACTTTATTTTAGACATCCCCCACACCAAAAATTAACTTAAAAATCACTTTTGAAATTGTTACCCCCCTTAAAATTTTTGAGGGTTACGCCCCTGAAATCGATAAAAAATTGAAATATAACCTCAAGGCATACCTCCCACATAATTTTTGACACCCCTACATATCAAACTCCAACAAAAAAACAACAAAAAGCTAGTAGTTGTGGCTGTGAACCCAAACTAAAAGTGCACGGACATGTAACGAAAGACAATAGATTTGGCACCGACTTTGCACGAGAAGTAGTATGTTTAGGGTTTGTTCACAGTCACTAGCACTACTAGCTTTTTGTTGTTTTTTTGTTGGAGTTTGATATGTAGGGGTGTCAAAAATTATGTGGGAGGTATGCCTTGAGGTTATATTTCAATTTTTTATCGATTTCAGGGGCGTAACCCTCAAAAATTTTAAGGGGGGTAACAATTTCAAAAGTGATTTTTAAGTTAATTTTTGGTGTGGGGATGTCTAAAATAAAGTTTTAGGTAAGCCTACGTGCTAAATTTACGATTTTTATCGATTCCATGGGCGTAACTATCAAAAATGGTAAGGGTGGTTACAATTTCAAAAGTGATTTTTAAGTAAATTTTTGGTGTGGGGATGTCTAAAATAAAGTTTGGGGTATGCCTAGAGTGAAAATTTACGATTTTTACCGATTTCAGGGGCGTAACCCTCAAAAACGGTAAGGGGGTAACAATTTCAAAAGTGATTTTTAAGTAAATTTTTGGTATGGGGATGTCTAAAATAAAGTTTTAAGTAAGCCTACTTGCTAAATTTACGATTTTTATCGATTTCAGGGGCGTAACCCTCAAAAATGCTGAGGGGGTAAAATCCTAAAAGTGGTTTTTTATGTAAATTTTTGCAATGGGGATGTCTAAAATAAAGTTTGGGGGTATGCCTAGAGTGAAAATTTACGATTTTTACCGATTTTATGGGCGTAACCCTCAAAAATGCTAAGGGGGTAAAATCCTAAAAGTGGTTTATTGTAAATTTTTGCAATGGGGATGTCTAAAATAACGTTTTTTGGACCTTGAATATAACTTTCTACTCGTTGTGTCTAACTATTATGACTATGTGAGTAGCTTTTTCTGGATTTTTAGGTCGACTTTTTTAGTATGAGCCAAAATTTTTGTGTTCTGGAGGTAAAATGTTAGTGATATGGCCACTCTTTTTGGGACTTTGGATGTAACTATCTGTTCGATGTGTCTAACTAGTATGACTATGTGAGTACCTTTTTATGGTGTTGAGGTCGATTTTTTTTTAGTATGAGCCTACATTTTTGTGTTCTGTGGGTAAAATATTTTTGATTTGACCAAACTCTTTTTTTTGGGCTTTGGCTGTAACTATCTGTTCGATGTGTCTAACTATTATGACTATGTGAGTAGATTTTTAGGGTTTTGAGGTCGACTTTTTCGCTTATGAGTTAAAAATTTTTTTTGTGTTCTGGAGGTAAAATGTTAGTGATTTGGCCACTCTTTTTGGGACTTTGGATGTAACTATCTGTTCGATGTGTCTAACTAGTATGACTATGTGAGTACCTTTTTATGGTGTTGAGGTCGATTTTTTGAGTATGAGCCTACATTTTTGTGTTCTGTGGGTAAAATATTTTCGATTTGACCAACAGCCTTTGCTTCCTAGTTTTCTGTCCTTGCCTCTTAGGTTTCTGCCCTTGCCTCCTATGTTTCTGCCCTTGCCTCCTAGGTTTCTGTCCTTGCCTCCTAGGTTTCTGCCCTTGCCTCCTAGGTTTCTGACCTTGCCTCCTAGGTTTCCCCTCTTTGGTTTCTGACCTTGCCTCCTAGGTTTCTGACCTTGCCTCCTAGGTTTCTGTCCTTGCCTCCTAGGTTTCTGCCCTTGCCTTCTAGGTTTCTGCCCTTGCCTCCTAGGTTTCTGACCTTGCCTCCTAGGTTTCCCCTCTTTAGTTTCTGACCTTCTCTCCTTGGTTTCTGTCCTTGCCTCCTAGGTTTCTGTCCTTGCCTCTTTGGTTTCTGCCCTTGCCTCCTAGGTATCTGACCTTGCCTCCTAGGTTTCTGACCTTGCCTCCTAGGTTTCTGACCTACCCTCTTGGGTTTCTGCCCTTGCTCCTAGGTTTCTGCCCTTGCCTCCTAGGTTTCTGCCCTTGCCTCCTAGGTTTCCCCTCTTTGGTTTTTGACCTTCCCTCCTTGGTTTCTGCCCTTGCCTCCTAGGTTTCTGCCCTTGCCTCTTTGGTTTCTGCCCTTGCCTCCTAGGTTTCTGACCTTGCCTCCTAGGTTTCTGTCTTTGCCTCTTAGGTTTCTGCCCTTGCCTCTTTGGTTTCTGCCCTTGCCTCCTAGGTTTCTGACCTTGCCTCCTAGGTTTCTGTCTTTGCCTCTTAGGTTTCTGCCCTTGCCTCTTAGGTTTCTCGGAGGTTTCTGCCCTTGCGCCTAGGTTTCTGCCCTTCCCTCCTAGGTTTCTGACCTTGCCTCCTAGGTTTCTGACCTTCCCTCCTTGGTTTCTGACCTTACCTCCTTGGTTTCTAACACAGCTTCCTAGATTTCTGACCTTGCCTCTTAGGTTTCTGCCCTTGCCTCGTAGGTTTCTGCCCTTGCCTCTTAGGTTTCTGCCCTTGCCTGCTAGAAGGTTCTGTATAAACTTTTGTACAAATACCGTTTTCCCACACCCGGTAGGATGGGACTTACCCCTACAAATCGGTTTCTTCGTGTATCGATATGCAAAGCTTCGTATGTTCGATTTTTTATTTTGAGTTCTTAGATAAGTTTGTGGATAGATCCGACTTTCAGTTATGTGAAACAGATACTGATAGTTTATACTTGGCTTTAAGTGCACCTAAGTTGGAGGATATAGTTAAGTCAGGTCTGCGGGATGAGTTTAATAGCGTATATAAAGACTGGTTTCCCGCCGAGTTTTGCGATGAGCATACTAGCAAGCCAGACTGTGTAAACTGTAAGGGTGTTAAAGCATACACCAAACGAACACCCGGGCTTTTTAAACTAGAGTACGAAGGGACGGCTCTTGTTAGTTTATGTAGTAAGACGTACCATTGTAGTGGGGATTACGATAAAATCAGTTGTAAAGGGTTAAGTAAGCAACACAACAAATTAGCTAAAGATATGTTTTTAGAGGTTCTCGCTACGCAAAAGGCTAAAGGTGGGAAAAATGTAGGTTTCAAAGTCCTAAATAATTCCATATTTTCCTACAGTCAAACAAGAAATGCTCTTTCCTATTTCTATATAAAAAGAAAGGTAGCTGCTGATAACGTCTCGACTACGCCACTGGATATTTAACTCTTACACTACCAGCTTAGACTACCCAGCAACCTCTAACAGTTTCACCCATTATGAATCATTTATGATACAACGCTAAGCAGACACCCAACTACATAGCTATAAATAAATGTTATACTTGTACTATATATTTACTCAATGTACTAATTATGTTTGTAATGTTATATAATATCCACTGTATGTTATACACCTATTGAGTTAATAAAAGAATAAAATATAGCTTTTGTTTTCTGATTTAAATTTATTGTTTTTCATTGATGTATAATCTACTAACCTATCACTATCGACCAAGAACTCCAAAGTCAGCATACACCAGACATAAACAGGTCACTTCGGGGTCACCGGGACTAGAGGTCAACACACCGCCCGCCGCGTCTCTGACAAGATCTTCACACAAACTCAGACAGGCAACGCAGACATAAACAGGTCACTTCCGGGTCACCGGACTAGAGGTCAACATCCTGACACGAGCGGTCATGGTTAACTCCCCTTGTCTCTCGTGTACATTAGGTGCGCCGCGCACATACTATATAGCTTTGTTAATTCGCACCTAAATACGGTCAAATGGAACATTGTATACTACTCACAGGCATCGGGAAACACTAGAGGAGCCGGTGTTGTCTTCAATAAAAATATGAACAAGAGTCAGAATCGATTATGCAAACTAAATTAAATATGAAAACAGCCACTCTACAACATAAATAAAAAAGTAAGGATACATCATGACCATCAAGTACCGGGCCTAGTGGCGTAGGTGATCATGTCTCTCCACAACATTCGATCTCAGCAGCTATTTATCAATTCTGTTGTTGACCTTCTGCCAAGCCATTCTCTTAAGCTGTCTGTTATTTTTTCTCTTTGCTTCCCTCTATCTCTTCGTCCCTCAATTTTTCCAGTTGTCACAATATATTCAAGTTGTTCTCTTCTCATTACATGGCCAAAAAATGATGATTGTCTCTTCCTAACATTTGAAATTAGCTCTCTTTTTGCTTTGACCTTTCTCAGAACCTCTTCATTACTCTTCTTAGCTGTCCATGGTACTCTCAACATTCTTCTGTAAAACCACATTTCTACAGACTACAGTGATTTTCTTGTCTGTTGTCCTATTGTCCATGATTCGCATCCGTATGTTAAGACTGGCTCTATGTAACATTTAAGAACTCTTTTTCTTGTTTCTATTGTCAAAAATGGATTGCATAGTATTTTCCTCATTTTTTGGAAAGCTGCTTTTGCCTGAGCCATTCTACATCTCACCTCTTTTGTACATCTTCCGTCTGTGGTTAACAAAGTTCCCAAATATTTAAATTCATTTACCTGTTTTAATATAGTTCCACTTGTCTTTATTTTGCACTGAGGTGATGTCTTTTTCTTTGTTGTTACCATTACCTCTGTCTTGTTGCTATTAAGGCTGAGTCCTTTATTTTTGCTTTCCTTCACTACAATGTCCAACATTTCTTGTAACTCATTTTACTTTAACTATTTCCATAAAAATCGGAACTCTGGAGACCAACAATTAAAGAAATATCAAAGTTGTAGTTACATAACATCTTCTAATGTAAATAATAAAATATTTTGGTTGCGCAAGATTATCAAACAAGAATGCACACAAATTGTAACAAATAGAAGAAATGCAGGCTGTGATTACATGAAGTTGCTGAAACTGAATAGGCCATGTTTACAAAAGAGATCCAGAAACCACCTCAATAATTGCCAAGCAAATGACTTTAATAAAAACAACAACAGTAATGGCAGATCAAAAACAGTCTGGAATTAAATTAGCAATGGAGACTAATCTATATAGCACGAGCCACATTTGGAAAACTTGAAAGATGACAATGGTTTGTTTTGTATGAGATGAATGGACTTAGCTATTAATCGACAAGATGTCCCCTTGCATGTCAACTATTGATGATTGTGAGTTAGAGAAAACAAGAGCAAAGAAAATAATATTTTAAATTTTATATTAGAAGCAAAATTAATTGACTTGTAAACCAACATAATTCTGATGTCATTGGTCGCTCCACTTTTGGGGATATAGGCCTATATGTCATGACGTCTAAACTAAACTGAACAGAAATAGTGAAAAGCAACACAACGACTTTTAGAATGAAATCTTAAAATCTACATCTTTAGTATATTTATTAAGGGAATATTACTGAATAAAAACATACCCATCGCTCCATGCCCCTGTCCATTCTCTGTGTCCCCACGGATTGCGCACTTTGATCAGCTTTGTTTGAATAGCCTGCAAGATCACACATAACTTACTCAGTACAAATTGTTTCTTTTAAAATAAAGCATTTCAATTACAAAAATGTGTCTTGCTCTAGCAGCAGAAAGTTTTGATAAAAAATGAGCTAAGAAGTTTCTGATGCCTACGGCCACACACATGATCAGATCTGACGCCAAGCAATTTTATAACTCAATATATGTTCTACTTTAAAATGAGGCTTTAAGCATCACAACTCTATCAGTTAACATAAACATATATACACATTTGTTCCTGACGTGTCTTCATCACGAATGGTAGGTGAGTCTGAGGAGCCCATATCACTTAGACCTGGTCTGGTGGTAGCAATGCTTCCAAGGGGTCACCTGAACCGGACAGATCTAGGACCAGGAAATGCAAGACACAAACATGTTAAGAGCGGATGCATTGTGCTACAAGTCTAAAATACCAGTGTAACGAAATTCTAGCAATGAAGATGTCACAGACTAGAAGAAAGAGATGTGGTTTTAATCCTGTGGAGTCGCGCCTTGAGTGTTGGGCTTCTTGTCTCCTCGAAAGGGTCCAACCAATGCTACTGGTGGTTATCTTCCTGTTTTATTTTAATTTAATTTATTATATTCAATTATGTACATATGCTTTCAGCATTCTATTGTAATATATGTATTATATATGGCAGACTTACATGCGTCTCTTATGTGAATCACTGGAGTCTGTAGAAATGTGGTTTTACAGAAGAATGTTGAGAATACCATGGACAGCTAAGAAGAGTATTGAAAATCTTCTAAAAGAGGCTAAAGCATATTCTGCCAAACCTAATACTATAATAGGAAGAAAAACAACTCCTAATACAACAGCAACATATATCTAGGAATGAGAGATATAGTATTATTTCTTCGCATTTTGACATTCAATTATATATATATGCTTTCGGCATTCTACTTGAGAATATTTACACCGTTTACCAAATACAAATAACAATTATTAGGACTTCCGTTACCAACATGGTGGAATGTATTCACGTTCTCTGGACCACTACAGAAATTGCATTTGTTGACTGGTTGGTTTCGGCTCGTCAATGCAATTTTCTGCATTGAAGTCAGTCTCTTGATCCACTTAACAGATTTCACCGATGAAGCAGGTCCTACGCACCTCAGTGCTCCTCTTTGTCAAGTTCAATTTTGTGAATGCGACCTTCCTCGGTCTAGAGTTGATATGCGGTTTACGTAAACACATTGAGTGCTGTTCCAGGGCCATCATTGGAATTTTTTTGACGACATGTATTTACATGTTACAACTCATTAATATGGACTGCTTTGCTAAGTCAATCGCAGTATCCACTTTAGAGTTTGTGCATAATCTTTTGGTGCGTTGTTTACTGCATTTATTAGAGTAATTGGGATCTTATGGGCACAGCCATTGTTCTGTTCTGTGTGCTGCGTCATAACAATGGCTGATTGTTTTCCCTAAAACGGCCGTACGCTAATAGTGAAAGGCGGAACGAAGTTTTCGTATGACTTTGCAGCACCGGGGCCACTCCCGTTGGTTCATGTTAGTCAGAGATTAATAATTTCATAAATTCACATTTCAGGGAGATCTTACAGTTTGTTGTTTGATGTGCGACGGGGATAGTCCGATAACTGTGTTTCATATGTTCGGATTTGTAGTAAAAATCGATCTCCGAGCATCATCAAGCACTATACATTTAAAAAAAAAATATGACAATCATTATTTTCACGAGGACATGAACTTCAGGTCAATATGGTGTATAGGCGGCAGGAACCATTAAAGGTTATGTCTGAAAAGTGTTCCTTTTGCAGTTTCCTCATGTTCCAAGTCCGGCTTGTTGCAGGAGCTACTGAGTTAAGTTCTCTGTGCACACTGTGAGCTGTGCGTTTCATCTGTTTTTATCGTGTTTCGATATTCCGATTGTTTACGATGAACGATGATATCGTATGACAGAGAACAGATGGCTCTGTTCACTTCCTGTGCGGTTCGGCCTTATGTCTTTTGGCCTGTGCTGAGATTGCTATGATGGGAACTACAGCTACCTTTCTTTGTTTGGGAGATGAAATAGTAATTTGAATGATTCCACTGGAACGGGCGGTTTGAGCAATTATGGATTTTAATTCGTTTGCAGTGATACCAGGGCATTCCATAATCATAACCATAACCATAAATAACAATTAAGATTAAAAGTATGCTAACACCAAAACAAGTAACACCAGGGCTAAAACTAAGAATAGCTAAATGTTATATCCTCTCAACATTCCTGTATGGTGCAGAAACATGGAACAGGACAAAAGAACAGAAAACTGAAGCCTTTGAAATTTATAGTGGAATATGAAGAATTGGGTGGAAAGAAAACAGAACAAACGATGAAGGTTTACAACTGAATATAAAAAAAGAACTACTAAAAACAATTCCAACAAGACAAATTAGATTTTGGGGGCATGTTAAAATACAGCAGTAATCTTGGAAGGGAAAATACGAGGTAACAGAGGCAGAGGCAGGCCAAGACTAACATGAACGAGTAACACGAATAGATGGACAAGTAAGCATACAACAATCTGCAACATCAAAGCATGAGACAGAGCGGATTGACCCTCACGGTAACCAACATTCATTGCGGAGACGGCACTTAAATAATGACTATATATATCATCACCATCATCATGATCCAGTACCGTGCCTGCTGGTCTCTCCACAACTTTCTACCTCGACAGTTATTTATCAATTCTTTTGCTGACCTTCTGTCATGCCATTCTCTTTGGCTATCTCGTATCTTTTATCTTATCTTCCCTCTTTCTCTTCGTCCCTCAATTTTCCTGGTTGTATAATATATGTTTTGGGGTTAAACAAGGATGTATTTTATCGCCCTTGTTATTTGGAATTGTTATGGACTTCATAATGAAGAAATGCTGCACTGGTAATAAAGGCATCGAATGGATACAAGGAGACCATTTGGAGGACCTGGACTTTGCTGATGACATAGTTCTCATCAGCAATCAGATAAAAACGATGCAGGAAAACACAAATGAACTATCATCAATAGCCAGCAAAATTGGGCTTGAGGTCAATCATGAAAAGACTAAAGTCATGAAAAGTTTAATTCCAACAAGTGACAAAATATACATGGAAAACAAACCAGTAGAAGAGATCGATCACTTCATCTATCTTGGAAGTCACATTGATCGAGAAGGGGATACGAGCAAAGAAATTAGAATCAGACTGGCTAAAGCAGCAATGTCTTTCAGAAGCCTTGAAAAGTTGTGGAAATCAAAACTCATTAGCACAAACACAAAACTTAGGCTATTCAAATCAAATGTACTATCAACCCTTACGTATGCGTGTGAAAGCTGGAAAACAACAAGAGATATAGAAACAAAGTTGAACGCATTCGAAAATAAATGTCTAAGGAAAATACTTGGTATAGAATGGAACGAATTCAAAACAAACGAGGAAATTAGAGAAATCGCCAATCAACCACTAATATCTTCAGTAATAAAGAAAAGACGATGGTCATACGTTGGACATGTGATGAGAAGAGATAATAATCGAATAGCAAAGCAAGCCCTCATATGGGAAACAACAGGTAAAAGAAAAAGAGGAAGACCCAGGGAGACACTGAGAAGAACATTGATGAGAGAGGCAAGAGCAGCAGGAATCGGCTCCCTCAATGAGATAGAACTGCTTGCACAGAACAGAGACAGATGGCGAGATTTGATAAAATATCTTTAAAAGAAAACTGCTAGAACAAAAATTCATATAGGAGAAGGTGTATCTTGGTCTACGCCCTATGGGCCGGTTACGGCTCGAAAGGTCAATAGATAGATAGATAGATAATATATTCCAGCTGTTCCCATCTCATTACATGGCCGAAAAACGATGATTGTTTCTTCCTAATATTGGATTTAGCTCTCTTTTTATTTTGGCCTCTTTCAGAATGTTTTGACTTATATATATATATATATATATATATATATATATATATATATATATATATATATATATATATATAAGGGAACGATGGACGTAATACATTAAAGATCTTTATAATGATGAACGAACAGAAGTAAATATTAAGAATAATAGAGAAGGATCAGAAATACTCAAAGAAGAAGTGGAATACGCCTTGCACAATATGAAAGCAGGAAAAGCTCCTGGACCAGATAATATAACTAAAGAAGAGATTGAAGCCATGAGTGATTTTAGAATAGATATAATAACAAAAATATTCAATGATATTTAGAACAGTGGATATATACCAGATGACCTGCTCAAATCAATATCCATAGCCCTACCAAAGAAATCTAGTGCGATTGTTCATCGCACAATAAACCTTATGAGTCACATGACTACGATATCATTAAGAATCATCATGCAAAGAGTGCGAAACAAAATCGATCCAGAAATTAGTTAAGAACAGTGGGGTTTTGTTAGAGATAAAGGAACGAGCAATGCCATATGCATCATAAGATCTTTAGTTGTAAAGAACCATAGAGGTGAAAACAGATCTATGCCTATGTTCCGTAGATTATACTAAAGCATTTGACAAAGTAAAGCACCAAGAAATAATCAACATTTTAGAAAGAATAAACGTAGACAGCAAAGATCTAAGAATAATAAACAACATGTAATGGCAACAAACAGCAGCCATAAGAACTGGAAACCAATTAGGAATGTTTCAACAAAAAAAAAAGTTTTAGGCAAAGGTTGTGTGCTGTCACCAGATTTGTTTAAAATGTATAGTGAGATTATTTAAACATCCATAAGGGGTATGCCTGGAATAACAATTGGAGGTCATAATGTAAATAATCTAAGGTATGCTGATGATACAGTCTTAATCGTTAAGAGTGAAAATGAGTTACAAGAAATATTAGACATTATAGTGAAAGAAAGCAAAAATAAAGGACTCAGCCTTAATAGCAAAAAGACAGCAGCAATGGTAACAACAAAGAAAAAGACATCACCTCAGTGCAAAATAAAGATAAGTGGAAAAATATTAAATATGGGTATGTGAATTTAAATATTAGGGAACTTTGTTAACCTCAGACGGAAGATGTATAAAAAAAGGTGAAATACAGAAAGGCTCAGGCAAAAGCAGCTTTCCAAAAAATGAGGAAAATACTATGCAATCCATATTTGACAATAGAAACAAGCAAAAGAGATCTTAAATGTTATGTAGAGCCAGTCTTAACATTTGGATGTAAATCATGGACAATATGACAACAGACAAGACAATCGCCGGTGTCTGTAAAAATGTGGTTTTACAGAAGAATGTTGAGAATACCATGGACAGCTAAGAAGAGTAATGAAAACTTTCTGAAAGAGACCAAAGCAAAAAGAGAGCTAATTTCCAATATTAGGAAGAAACAAAAATCATTTCTTGGCCATGTAATGAGAAGAAAACAACTGGAATATATTGTAACAAACTAGAAAAATTGAGGTACGAAGAGATAGAGGGAAGCAAAGAGAAAAAAATACCAGACAGCTTAAGAGACTGGCTTGGCAGAAGGTCAACAACAAAACTGATAAATTGTCGAGATCGAAAGTTGTGGATAGACATGATCACCTATGCCAGCAGTTCCGGTACTTGATGATGATGATGATGATATATATATGTATATATATATATATATATATATATATATATATATATATATATATATATGTTCCCATAAATCTGTAAAAAAGTTCACATATCTCGGTTCAATGAGCACAACCACTGTCTCCTTGAAGAAGAAATACGTTCCCAATTGGGAAAAGCAACTCCGACATGTAATAAACGTAAAGACAGAGCAGGGGCTAACATCAAACTAACACTCAGGATTCAAATTTACCAATGTTGTATGCTTAGTACACTTCTATACGGATCAGAAACTTTGACTACCTGTGCAGGGCAGGAGAAAAAGTTTAAACAACTTTCATGTGCGTTACCTTCAAAAGATTATTATAGTCCGTTCAGATTCGTTTGCCTAGACATTAATTTATTTTTTTCAAAAACTTATTGTTCATTTGCATTGATCTTTTGAAGTTAGGTTTAGAATACTAATGTCGCTATAAAAATATTTTTTTTATCAAAGAAATGTGATCCAGTTTCAAAGATGCCTTATTTAACCTATATTAAAAAAAAGTTAATCGATATTATAAACACCGGCGGGATTATGTAGATGCTTACATCTCACAGCTGATTCTTTAACATATAGGCATGACCTTCACGGCTGAATGCGCACCGTCCTAAAATAGTTATGTTTCCACTATAAATTTTTATAAAGAAATGTTACATATGAAATTTCCCGTTTAGCACAAAATGACATTTTAGCAGAAACCGGAAATTATGTGACGTCAAAATCACGGCCGTAGACTCGAGTTCGAGTCATAATTCAGAGGCAAATCTCAATATTTACAGAAAGGAGGCGGCACTATCCATATTATATTCTGCAAGTCTATGTGAGAATGAATATAAAGGCAAAATATTTTACTGAGCATAACATTGCTATAAAGATTTATCAATACTTCTGCAGAGAGCGTAAAAAGGGACATCTTTATTGTTCTTTATCAAACTCTGAGAAGAGAACAATGCATATTTTAGGTTTGTGTAAACGTTCATTTGATCGAATAGTTAAAGGAAGCGGATATTTATTGCCAACAAATGCAAGAAAGCAAGGAAGGAAAGAAACGTTAGACAGTTTTGATAAGGACCTAGTAAAAAGAGAAATCTGTCGAATGTTTGATATAAACGAAGAAGTGACACTTAGAAAGTTGAAGCTTTGGCTGAAAACTAACAACGACATTGAAATATCAAAAACTTCATTATGGAAAATATTAAGAAGTGCAGGCTTCACCTTTAGAAAGTATGCTGGTGGAAAAAAACATTATTTGTGAGAAGCCACATCTAGTAGCTCTTAGAAGCAAGTATTTACGTGAAGTGAAGGAAATGCGCGAAAATGATTATGATATTGTTTATTTAGATGAAACTTGGATCAACGCTCATCATACAAATGAAAAGGAATGGCAGTTAGCAGATGGAAGTATTAAAAGATCAGTACCAAGCAGTAAAGGGCAACGTTTGATAGTTGCACATGCAGGTAGCAGACATAATGGGTTGTTGCAGAATGCTCATCTCGTTTTCATTTCAAAATCCATAGACAATAGAGACTACCACTCCGAAATGAATGGGCACATATTTAAAGACTGGATCGAGAAAAGTATCCTTCCAATATTAGATCGACCTTCTTGTCTGATAATGGACAATGCTTCATACCATAACGTAGTTAACGTAGAAGATAGAATCCCAACATCATCAAGTACAAAAGATGCAATCAAAACGTGGCTCATAAAAGAACACATACAAGTTAACGACAGCTACTTGAAACCCGAATTGCTTAGCCTTGTAAAACAGACACAACGTACAAAGATATTTAAAATAGACAAGTTAATTCAGAACATGGCCATAGATGTTTGAGACTACCTCCATATCATACACACTTAAATCCTATAGAACTAGTTTGGGCAAAAGTTAAAGGACACGTAGCATATACAAATAAAACTTTCAAATTATGCGATGTTGAGACACTTACAAATCAGGCTCTATCAAATATAAATAAAGACTACTGGGTAAAATGTGAGGATCATGTGTTACAAGAAGAGGAATATTGGAAAAAGGATGGTTTGTTGTTTGTTCAGCCGAAAGCAGTAATCGACCTATTTGACTCGTCTGATTCTGAATGATCATTACTCTGATTAAGTCTACAGATAAATAGTTTGATTTGCAAAATTTCCTAGTTGATTTGTTAAACAGTTTATTGTTCAAGACCACCCAAGCAATCAAAAATATGTTATAAGCAAACCAACAACCATTACTTTGAATGGAAGCCTGCTTGAGTCAGTACAGAAGTTCAGCTATCTTGGATCCACTATTACAGCCACACTTTCCTTAGATGAGGAACTACATGTACGTATTTGAAAGGCAGCGACAACATTTGGGAAACTCACACCAAGAGCATGGAACTATATCAAATTGACTCTACGAACAAAAGGTCTATATATAATTTAAAATTTGTATACTTGCCACCAAGTAAATTTTATGGACACGCCTATGGGTCATCGTTGCACTAGATTACTGTAAAACATTTTGATTAGGGTCAAAATAATAGTTACATGGGCAAAGATCAAAGGAATTCGCCGCTTTAAGAAAACCGTTATAGCTAGACATCGAGTAACACATATGTTCTCGTGACATGGACATTTTAACACCGTATGCCAAAAATCATGTGAAATCATCAAGAACTTTTTGAATTATAAATCATAACATCTCGGCAAACGAATCTGAACGGACTATAATAACAAATGAGAGGACAAAGAAAATAACCCTAATGTCTTACAATGAGTCAAACTCCCATTCATCAACACTTAGGAGTCGTAGACTACGGTGGCTGAGTCATGTAAGAAAAATGACAAATATTCGTTTTTCCAAACAAATTTTGCTTGGCGAATTTAAGAACGGTAAGAGAACAAAGGGCAGACCAGTGCTGAGATATAAAGAGTTTGCAGGGCTACTCTAAGTGAATTCTCTATCAGTGAAAGAAACTGAGAAGACCTAGCTGCAGATTGTAGCACATGGAGAGCAAAAATGAATAATATAAAAAAACAGGACAGCAGGATTCGAGGTAGATTTGATATCAAATTCAGAAGGCACAGAAAAAAGAAGATGAGGCCCGGCAAGTAGTAGAGGTGGCGTTAAATGCCCTTCGTGCTGCGTTAATCACAGAAAAATGTTGTATTTATTGTCTATATAAAAAGTATACATGCAATTAAATTTGGGAAAATGATACATTTTTTGTTTATATAAAAAGTATAGGATAAACATTGACTACCGTTAAGTGGGAATATTACAGCACGAATACAATGTGATCCAAGCACGAGTTTTGTACAGATACTGGCAGAAACCTAAAGACCTAAGTATAGTTTAGTAGAATTCTTGTATTATCTCAATAGATATATAACACAACATTCAGCGGATGTTATATAACATTACAATAGTTGCAATAATTATTCTCGGTGCTGATGGTGAAGATGGTGTTGTAGAGGGTGTTGATGGTGAAGGTGGTGTTGTAGACGGTACTAGTGGTAAAGGAGCTGTTGTAGAAACT
Source organism: Megaustenia siamemsis (assembly GCA_032433765.1). Taxonomy (NCBI): domain Eukaryota; kingdom Metazoa; phylum Mollusca; class Gastropoda; order Stylommatophora; family Ariophantidae; genus Megaustenia; species Megaustenia siamemsis. The sequence goes on from JAVIAB010000092.1 coordinate 91,489,100, forward strand.
GAATGTTTAAGTCTCCAATGGCTGGCTAAAGAATTACGACTCGTATATGAACGTTGACAAATGGCACAAGCATGGAGTATAAGGTGATGTGCAGCCCGTATATGCTGAACCATAGTTTGGCGCCGTTTAAACTGATTTGAAATAATGGACACCGATGTTCATCACAAGATGTTACATTATGAGAAACCATCTATAGAAGATCAAATAACCCTTTATCAACAATATTTAAGATACCTAGTTTAAACACATTAATATCATTGAATAACAATCACATCAAGACTAAAAATATCTACTTGTTAAGCAACCAATAAGATAAAGATATGAAAAAACGAGAGATAATACACTCAACAAGACTTAACATACATACTTTATACACATTACCATTAATACAATTGAATATCCTTTTACCAATAAACCGTATCCCATCGTTATGAGATAAGAGAAAAACAGAAAAAAATATTCAACTTACAGCGTAAAATATACTCTCAACACCGGCCACTAGACTGAGCTGTGGTATTAAATAGGCTTCCTTGAATCAAGCGCGCTTATAACATGAACTCACACATCCGACTAGTTTAAATATAATCTGGTAAACAAAAGTTGACCGACACTATTCCATCCTCGACTAACATCTAGCTTAGGCAATCAGAAAAGAGTATTTCTTTCGGACGCTCTCCAACGAAATGACTGACCTCTGGATTAACCAATTAGAGAAGAGGATTAGTGTTATCTCGATAATTGACCTCATTTCTCACTTGAAGTGGTGTCTAGCCTGACTCATTACTGTGTTACTTTAACTCAATTCGATCCCTGATACAATCCGCCCTTCGGGTTATCGGTAGGGGAGATAACCGGGTGGTGAGTTACTTGAACGCGATTTCAACCCCTGATCCAATACCAGACGAGTTCCATGACATCGATTTAACCTTATAAAGTTTACAATACCAATGGATACAACCTCAACGAATGACAGGTAACATTAAAAGTGATTATTACAGGTCAGAAAATTTACGGCAAAACTCCAAAATTTCACCCCATAGTTACAAACCTGGACTCAAAAGTCTAGAAAATCTACTCCCGTTGTCATAATAGTTAAAAACAATGAGCAGAAAGTTATATTCAATGTGCAAAAAGTTCGGCCAAATCACAAACTTTTAGCCCAAAAACACAAATATTTAGGTTCATAATCAAAAAGTTGAACTCGAGCCCTAAAAATCTTCAAAAAGTCGACCTCAAAAACCTAAAAATCGACTCCCATATTCATACTAGTGAGACACAACGAGGAGATAATTATATTCAAAGTCCAAAAAGGTAGGCCAAATGGCAAACATTTTACCCCCAGAACAAAAAAATTTAGGCTCATAACCAAAAAGTCGATCTCAAAACCCTAAAAATCTACATTATTTTAGACATGCCCGAAGCAAAATTTTGAATAAAAAATCATTTTATGAATTTTATCCCCTGACCATTTTTGAGGATAAGCCTATGAAACTGTCACAAAAATAAAATGGATACTCTATGCTTATCTCAAACTTTATTTTAGGCATCCCCATATCAAAATTTTGATTAAAAATCACTTTTATGAATTTTACCTCCTGACTATTTTTTTAGGGATACGCCTATGAAACTGTTAAAACATTTATTTAACCTCTAGGTTTACCTCAAACTTTTATTTTAGACACCTCTGTAGCAAAAATTACTTAAAATTCACTTTTATAATGTCCCCCCCTGACCATTTTTGAGAGCTATGCCTATGAAACTAAAAAAAATAAAACTTAGTCGCTAGGCTTACCTCAAACTTTATTTTAGGCATCCCCATAGCTATAATTTACTTTAAAAATCACTTTTATGAATTTTACCTCCTGGCCAATTTTTTAGGGATACGCCTATAAAATCACTAAAAATAGTAAATTTAACCTCTAGGCTTACCTCAAGCTTCATTTTATACATCACCATAACGAGATTTTCAATAAAACATAAAATTATGAATTTTATCCCCTGACCATTTTTTAGGGTACGCCTATGAAACTGTTACAAAAATAAAATGTAACCTCTAGGTTTACCTCAAACTTTATTTTAAATATCCCCGTAGCAAATATTTGCTTAAAAATCACTTTTATGAATTTTACTTCCTGGCCATTTTTAGGGGGATTCGCTTATGAAACTATTAAAAAAAATAAAATTTAACCTATAGGCTTACCTAAAATTTTATTTTGGACATCTCCATATATCAAATTCGCATTAAAAAAACAAGAAGCTAGTAGTAAAGCTAGCCACATTATAAAATGTTCAGACACTTGTTATATAGGTAATATATATAAAATGTGGCTGCACTATTGGCTGACGTGTGAAATTTTATTTTTGTAACAGTTTCATAGGCGTATCCCTCAAAATGGTTAGGGGGTAACATTCATAAAAGTGATTTTTTTATTGAAAATGTAGCTATGGGGATGTTTAATATTAAGCTTGGGGTAAGCCTAGAGGTTATATTTACTATTTTTAGTGATTTCATAGGCGTATCACTAAAAAAATTGGTCAGAAGGTAAAATTCATAATAGTGATTTTTAAGTAAATTTTTGCTATGGGGATGCCTAAAATAAAATTTGAGGTAAGCTTTTTTTCTTCTCATAATGGCGTGATAATGTTTATTGTTAAAAGGATATTCAATTGTATTAATGGTAATGTGTATAAAGAATGTATGTTAAGTCTGTTGAGTATATTATTCCTTCGTTTTTTTAATATGTTTATCTTAGTGGTTGCTTAACAAGTAGATATTTTTAGTCTTGATCTGATTGTTATTCAATGATATTAATGTGTTTAAACTAGGTATGTTAAGTATTGTTGATAAAGGGTTATTTGATCTTCTACAGATGGTTTCTCATAATCTAACATCTTGTGGAGAACATCGGTGTCCATTATGTTCAAATCAGGTTAAACGGCGCCAAGCTATGGTTCAGAATATGTACGGGCTGCACATCGCCTTATACGCCATGCTTGTGCCATTTGTCAACGTTCATATACGAGTCTTTAGCCAGCCATAGGAGACTTAAACATTCAGTTTCTACAACAGCTCCTTCACGATTGGTACCGACTACAATATCACCTTTACCATTAGTACCGTCTACAACACCACATTCATATCAACACCCTCTACAAAACCAGCTTCACCATCAGCACCGATAATAAGTATTGTAACTATTGTAATGTTATATAACATCCCCTGAATGTTGTGTTATATATCTATTGAGATAATAAAAGAATTCTACTAAACTATACTAATGTCTTTGTCTTAATTCCCTTGTTTCTGTCAGTATCTGTACAAAACTCTTGCTTGGATCACATTGTATTCGTGCTGTAATATTCCCACTTAACGGTAGTCAATGTTTATCCTATACTTTTTATGTAAACAAAAAATGTACAATTTTGCCAAGTTTAATTGCGTGTATACGTTTTATATAGACAAAAAATACAGAATTTTTCTGTGGCCGACGCATCATGGTTGCATTTAACGGCACCTCTACTACTCAGGCATCACGAACTCATTTGGTTGGACTTTTAACTAACTTAAGTAACTTTTCTGTTACTTTATTTAGAAAAGTACATCTACAGTAACAAGCAAAAAAAAAATACTTATCTGGACCAGGATTCTATCTCTCTCTCTCTCTCTCTCTCTCTCTCTCTCTCTCTCTCTCTCTCTCTCTGCGATCAAGATTCAATCAGTGTAGGGTTCCAGACTCTCACATGAAGACAGCTGTCTGCTTGGACCACACTGGTGTACTTTATCAAATGCTTTGAAGTAAATACTAATAAGTCTCTATTGCCAGTTCTATTAGGCCCGATACTGTACTACATGCTCTATATTGTTAGCACGGTGATTCAATGTTAAATTTGAGTCATACTATAGCACCCACATTCTATGATTATTCAAACGATATCTAATGGCTAAACCAACAATGTTGTTATAAAGTACTTTGTAATTTAATATATAAAAAGGATAGATATAAACTAGAATTTACAATTATTCCCTTACCTTATGTTCAAAGACACCAATAACAGAATATGCATGTGGTCCCACAAGACCTTTACAGTTGTCAAATTTCTCCTAGAAAGAAAAATGTGAGAAATAATTATACTATATTATATTATCATGCGGGAGCCGCGAGGCTCAGTGGTTAGTGAACTGGACTACAAAGGACAAGAGGTAGGGTTCGATCCCAACCGATGGCTTCCAGGTTTACCCAGCTTTTAATGGGTACCGGATTTTTTTCTGGGAAAGTAAAGCTGCACTGGCGTAATACCGACCACATTACCCCAAAAATCATGTGCTGAAGTTCTGTCAAATGTATGGTCACTAACACCATATTCCCTATACGCCACTTGGCGTGAAGGGGGCACTTTACTTTTTTTTTTTTATATAGTATCATGCAATTAAAAATAAATGCTATTTTGTTGTTCTTTTTTCTTCTGCAAACATGACGTTTTTTAGATTAGGATTCCTGATTTTTTTCTGAGGTCTGCTGTCTGTTTGAGAGTTTCAGTTTCACCAACTAGCCCTACACAATATTTCTTCCGCAACCCTTATCAGTTAAAGGTTAAAACTAGAGTGCAAAAAAATGGCCGCAGCCCATGAAAAAAAATTGGTACGTAAATCTAGCCATGCCAAAGATGGATGTCTGGCACCTGAAGGTGTAGATAGTAGCTTTGAAATAGACTAGCAACACAGCGCATCTACGATCACTTAACGGGTGAACGCCTAGAAGAGATCGACCATTATTGTGTGATATTTCAGTAAATTGTCAGTCATATTTCCTTTGCCATAACTATTGATTTGACATTTTTTACAAAAACTTGACATAATATAACCAATTCTTCTCCCTCTCCACTCCCAAACTCCTCACAAATATGGAACAAGAACACTTTGTTTTACTTTCATCTACTCTTTATTGAGCATCAGTGGGAAGTAGAATGTTTGGGTCAATATTCTGTTATTTCTACACGATCTTCACTACCTGCTTTTTCATTAATCCATTGTCTCCTAGGTCTACACTTTCCCCTCTTGCTGCTGCTTCTGGATATTAGAGCTCTCTGGGGGAAGCTGTCTGGTGGTGATCGTTTTACAGTCATGTTTAAACCACGTGATCTTTTGTTTCTTAATATGGACCAACAGAGGTGCTACTCCAGCCCTTTTCTTCTGATCCCAATTTCTGAGACTGTCTCTTCTTGTCGGAATCATTCTTCTTCCTGAACATCTCTATCTCTATTATGATGATTTTTTTCTTTTCTCCTTGCTTATTAATGTCCAGATTTGGCATTGGTAGCAGACTGTTTTCATTTGTAATGTGTTATATAGTGCTGGCTATTAATGTTATATGTTCTATCCAGCACAAAAATACAAGATATTACTAATTAACATTGTGACTTACAGGCACAGAGCATGCAATTTGCGAGCCACAGGAAAGTGCATTTTTGATCCTGTCAAAAAGTATCTCGCCCTTGACCACATTTATATTGTCCTGAAGGTCAACATATTCCCCAACACCACCAGTGAGTTGTAAATAAGCATCTGCAGACTGACCTCCATAAATCGCATCATAGGAACCATGCATTCTGATAATGGAAAACATTCAAGTTTTAATAATTGTTTATTAAAAACAAATAAGTTTCACAGCAGAGAAAAGACTTATTTGTAAAAATTTGTTTAGAATTATCACATCACAAAATAATATAAGGTAACATAAAAATGGGTTGTTTTATAACATTAATATTACTATTTATATTGTTTAAAAGTAATAACATCATCATCATAATGCGTCATGTCTGACAGTGTGGGTAGATGGCTATCTTTTACATTATTTTACATCGCTGGTGTTTCTTACAAAAGGGAGCTAGGTACGGGTTCATCCCTTTCCCATACCTGTTTAATATCTGTGGTGAGAACATCATGAGAAATGTCAGAAACACTTTTATGAAGTGCCGCCCTTTCAGAAAGAAATAGCAACATATTACGGAAACGTAGATCTACTGATGTCACAGTTTTCCTTTCAATCAGTACAACGGGAATAGAAGAACTAATTGAGTAGATCACATTAACATAATGCCAACCAACTAAACAAAAAGCCAACCCAAAACCATCATCGACAATGAACATCTCGAACTTAAAACAAATTATAAATATTTAGAATCAGTAATATAAATAACGGATGCAGGAAGTCAAATAAAGACTAGCAATAACAATTATCGTCATCATCATATTATGCCGGTTGGCATAGGCGATCATGCCTTCCACAATTTTTCAGCCACAGTACATCGTATCAACTCTGTTGTTGGATGTTTTCCATGCCACGACAACAAGTTATCCAGTATCTTCTCTCTTTATCCTCCGCGATCTCTCTTTCCCAACATTTTTAGTTATAATAAAGTAGTCCAACTTTCCTCTTCTCATAATGTCTGAACAATGTCGAATGTTTCTAAGAAGCTTGCTTCCCTTTTATCTGTTTGCCTCTTCGATAATCTTTTTGTTGTTTTTTTAGGTGCCCAGGAAACTCTACATTCTTCTGAGAAATCCTATCTCTATGACATCGTTTATTCATTTGTTTATCCACTGCCCATGATTCACTTTCATAAGTTAAAATTGGTTGCATATAGCACCGATAATCTCGCTTTTTCACTTCTATTGTCATAGACTTGTTACACGAGATGTTTTTCATTTTCTGAAATGCTATTTCAGCCTGAGCTATTCTACTTTTTATTTCTGTGGTGCATCTTCATCAGATATCGTGCCTAAGTATTTGACTGTCTGCACTTGCTTCAGATTTATCTCATTAATTTTGTTGTTGCATGGCGGTGAACACATGATACAATATCAACAAGGCAGTCAAACTACTTCTGCATCTTCAGCGTGCACCCGTTGAGCGGGCATAGATTAATTGTGTTGATACTTTACAGCAAAGCTGCAATCATCGTTTTTTGACCCGACAAATCTGTCTTAAGCATGGATAGATCTTTTTTAAAATCTACATTGTTGCTCATTTTGTTCGTTGTTTTTATTTTAAAATTGACAAATGTTATTTAATATTCGCAGAGTACACATAGGGACCTCCTTTTTTTGCTGAGATGGCTAGACGTACTACCAGAGACCAGATGAAGGTAGAGCCACAAACAAATCACAGATTTCTGTGAAATCAGGGAACAGGCAGATAGATTCAATGATGAAGTAAAGCTGGTAGCAGGGAACAAGTGGTGGGGTATAACATACATTTCTACAACATATTTTGACGCCTTTACAAAAAAAGGACAATACAAAATATTTGGCGTTCATGCGGCCTTCTTCAGAAAACAGGGACAACACAACGAGAAACAGACAACGAAATGAAGATATACTCTACTACATTTTTGGGGTAATAAAACTAATAGTACAAAGAACAAAGAAGGAAGAGATAAAACGATAAGAAAATATGATCGAACAATATATTATAATACATGTATGGTAGAGAGAAAGATAGAGAGGAAAAAAATAATGTAAAAAAGTGTGTAAAAAATGTCATTGATGGGCGATAAGGGGAGATAAGCTGATGAGTAAACCAGGATCAGACACCCTAAATCAGGTGTAAGGATAATGACCAGAGGTTAGAACCTATCGCGGCTCGACCTGGTATGGTATATTATAAATTACATGTCAAACTGCTTTGAAAGACAAAGCTGTGGACAGACAACAGTAGTTAAGCCTGCACATTTTACGTAAAAAGAGGTTAAAGGGGCCTCGGTATCAAAGGCGTATGTAGTCAAAAGGAAGTATATTATTACTGAAAGAATCAGATAGAAGAAAGTGTAAAAATAGTAGTAAGTGTGATGGTGCTAAATACTCAACGATAAGAGAAGTGAATATGTCAGAATATTCCGGAACAACAATACCGGTCGGTGTATAAAGATCACTACTCCTAAAAATAGGTACTATGTAAGAGAGACTGTAGCATGCAGCTTAGAATATATGTGTCCACATCAGCATAAGCCCTATCTATGGGGAGAAAGTGTCAGCAACATCTGACATCTAGACCAAGAAAAGGATGATTTTAGAATATAAGATATATCTTGAACTTGACAACAGAGGAAGTGGGAGATCTGGTTAGAGGCACAGATTCCTTAGGACTGACCTTAATGAAAGCAATGTTCTCCAAACGACATGTATATGGACGATCGTGTTTCTTACTGGTGTTAATAGTTCTACTGTTGAATTCTTTCCACGTCAGTCTTGTTAAGCTATCTAGTAGTTTAGTGTCGCCACTGTTTTCTTCTTTTCTTTCTCAAATGGGAAACATCGAGAAACGAAATAGAAGTCAACTCCAGAAGTTGAAAAAGAGGTAACAACAAAGGACATCAACTTCTTCGCTGAGGATGAAAGGCTCGCATAGAACAGAGATTTGTATTGAGACATACTGCGGGTTCTGTGCAAAGTCTGATGCCACTAGAATGATAACAGCAACAAATCGGACAGAGAGTGTTATGTCCTAAGTGTCACCGTTGTCTAGATAAGAACTAACATTATTTTAAAGTTTTCTTTTAATTAATTTATTTTATTTTATTTTTTTTTTTAATTTTTCTCGTGACATGACCAAGGTGAACTGATACGTTATTTTCGAATGGGATTCAACAAAAGTTCTCTTTGTTTGTTTCCTTCAATATGGTTGCATCACTACTTTTCATTGTCCATGGCATTTTTACAATTGTCAAGTTGTAATTTCCAACCACAGGTCTTTCTGTTGTCTCCAATGATCGTCTTGCTTGTTCATAGATTGTCCATAACTCACTTCAATAAACAAGGGAGATGTTTATTTTAACAAAGTAATAAATATCACAATAAATACTTACCCGGCAAATGCTTTCTCAAGCAATGAAACCCACAACTCATTTTTATCTGATGCAGATCTGGCACCCCACAACACATTTGTGTAAATAACTGGTAAATAATCATCAATGTAAACATCTTCCCATCTCCCAAAGTTGTAGAAACGTGCATGAAACATTCCGTCATATTTGGATGGGTTTTCTATTGTGTAAGCATCTTGTGGTATCACCTGTTTGGTCAAATATATCAAACATTGTACATCGATCTTGTTAGTGAATTATTGGGATTTGCTCACAAACTGCTACTGGTGTGAACACTAATTGTGATGTTGGGAAAGATTAAAGTAATTTATACAAATTTAAATAGTCTATTACATAGGTCGACGTCAGTAGTCTAATGGTCAGTAAGCTGGCTTCACGACAGAGAGAAAAACGAGTTAAATCATTGACTTTTTGAGTTGAGAGAAAATAATAGCAATGAGAAGGAATACAGGTCCCCTCATATCAAACTATATAGCTTAGTACAGTGATGTTTAATAATTTACTCCCACCTCCAACTATATAGCGTAGTACATTCTTATCAGTTAACATGCATTGCCTCAAACAGTTCTGTAACCATCTCCGCCGGTCCACGTTATCTGCTTTCCAACATCTACCACAGGATATCGCTGCCCTCTCTAAAGACCTCGCTTTCACAACCTATAAATTGGCTAGATTCACCTGTCACGTTAATTTTCTCCACAACTGCCTTAGACTTAGAATTATCCCACGTGGTTTCCTCTCGAAATTCAAGCTTTTCATTCACTCCCCTTACGCCAGCGAGATGCGTCATCTTGATAACATAGAAAGGCGATGCGGTTTCCAACGGATTAGGGCAGTTCTAGCGAACCACTCTAGGCTTCTTACTAGCTGCCGCGATAGACGTGGAATTTTAATATCCCAAATTCGTTCTCTAGCGATCAGTTTCGATCACCCTATTCGCGAAACTATCCATAACTTAAACAGGGAGCTTTATACCTTCATGTCCTCTCAACACAAAAAGAAGATATCCGACCTTCGACCTCAACCACCCTCCCAACCCCCTCTTGACCACTATTCCCGCGTCATCTGTATTCCTAAGGACCTCACATTATCGGATAACGAACGCGCAGTTCTCTCTAAAGGGTTACAATTTATCCCTGTGCGCCCTACTAGTGATCGTCACAGTCTTCTAAGGGATTTCCATGATCTCCACAGACGCATGCGTTTAGAATACTTTCACTGCCGGAAATGGAACACCTCATCTTTCACTGAAGTTGATGAATGTTATCGCTTTCATTCACGTAAATTAGATTGGACACCGCCTTCTGGTGCCTCAAGGGCTCTCGACTTATACACACATGTTACTCTTCGTGAGATCGAGCAACTCCCCATTCGCCGGGTACCTCGTCCCGCCGAATTTCGAGCCCTCTCCAATCTCCGTAGTCGGGAGGATATCGTCATTAAACCAGCTGATAAGGGAGGAGCTGTGGTAGTCTGACGTAAAGACTTATACATCCAAGAAGGCGTCAAACAATTATCTGACACCACATTCTATAAACCTTGCCCTAGTGATTCCATTACTATCAACAATGAGAAGGTACGCTCAACCATCAAACAGCTTATCGACGATAATTCCCTTCCTCCTAGCGCGTCCCGTCTCATCATCCCAGACAGTGCTCTAGGCAAACCTTCCTTCGACATGCTTCCTAAAATCCACAAGCCGAATAACCCTTGTCGTCCCATTGTTTCAGCATGTAGTTGTCCTACAGAACATATATCCGACTATCTCGACAGCATTTTCCAACCCATAGTGACATCCCTTCCCAACTATGTCAAGGACACTAATCATGCTCTCACTATCTTCTCTTCTCTTTCCCTTACCCCTGAACGCTCGTACCGACTTTTCGTCCTGGATGTATGCTCTCTGTATACCTCTATCCCTCATGCTGATGGCCTTATAGCTCTTCAATTCTTTCTTGACCAAAGAAAACATCCATCCGTGGATACTTCTACTCTCCTCCGTCTCACTGAACTTGTTCTCAACCTTAATACTTCCGAATCCAATGGCCAATTCTATGACCAGGTGAGTGGGGTAGCAACGGGAACCAAGATGGGTCCTAGTTATGCTTTCCTGTTCATGGGTTACCTTGAACATCAAATACTGAATTCATACCGTGGCCCCCTGCCCATTAAATACCTCCGGTACATTGATGATGTCTTTGGACTGACTGACTTGCCGGAAGATGACATCTCCAGGTTCATCGACTACATTGGCAACTTTCACAAATCCATCAAGATTACATCTTATATCTCTACCTCGTCCGTCACTTTTCTTGATCTGGTCGTCTCCCTTGGTACCTCCAGCCTCCACACTTCAGTCTTCTATAAACCCACAGACGCCCACTGTTATCTTCTCTACACCTCGTCTCATCCATCTCACTGCAGAGATTCCATTCCATATTCTCAATTATTACGACTTCGTCGTATCTGCCAGGATGATCACGATTTTCTCCAACAGGCCCACCTGATGTTAAATTTCTTTAGGCGTCGTCTCTATCCTGATTCGGTTCTCCAATCTGCCTTTAAGAGAGCTCTCGATATTTCCCGTTCGGTGGCACTCACCCCATCCACCCGCCGTTCCTCTGATAGGACCATATTTACCCTCACCTACCACCCCCATAACTTGGCTGCGGTGAGGATCCTTAACCGATATCGCTCCATTCTCCACTCAGATCCCACTACCCGCCTACTTTTCAGTGATCCTCCTTTGGTCGCCTTCAAACGTGACAGGAGTCTGAGAGACATTCTTGTCACTAGCCGCCTCTCCCGCTCAAACCACAAACACCTTGGTACTGTTCCTTGTGGACGTCGAGTTTGCAGAACTTGTGACTACGTGCTTTGCACCGATTCGGTCTTGTTCCCTAATAAGCGATTCGACATCAAGGAGGGGTTCACTTGTGTGTCGCGTAATATCATCTACACCATAATATGCTAGCACTACCAGATGACGTATGTGGGTGAAAGTGGACGACGCTTGAGTGAAAGATTTTGTGAGCATCTTCGTGATGTTGAGCAAAAGACTGGCAGCCCGATGTCTGCCCATTTCAACTCCCCTGGACATAGTGGTAAACTCGATATGCAAGTTACTGGCATTGTCTCATGTCACTCTAGCAATCGCAGCAGGTTCGCCCTTGAGAATCGCCTTATTGCCCAGTTGGGTTCGCTGTCCCCCCAAGGAATGAACATATCACTCTCACACTGATAGGACACCCACTACATATTTCATACCCCCATGCGCCACTTAACCTGTATATTTGGATATATTTGTCTGCACATGTATTGGCGCATGTGGGTTCCTTTGGGTTTTTCTTTTGTGGGCCTTGCGGCAATATATGTGCCGATTTATGCTTGTACGCATGCATTGTTACATACACATACTTATGTTTACACATCGGTTCGGGGTGCATACACAGAGTTAGACGTGCATAGTTTACACATATCCTGTACCCACCTCCCCATATTTTTAGAACCCTTCCTTTCCGTCTTCTCACCTGACTCCCTGGCTAGAGAGATTTATAATCGGTCCTGTCGTACTAATTCAGTCGATTTGGAGACTGACCCAGCTCAAGGAACACAGGGAAGTGACCATTTTTTATTTTTCCTCTCTTTAGTATCTAGCATATTATCGCCATGTAGTTAGATTTGTTAATATATCGTTATATATAATTTTTGTGTTTGTTGTTCGTCCAGATGAAGGCCTACTTGGCCGAAACGTCGACTTATGTTTCGTCCATTACCACGTAAAGCTGTCACCATACCACTTTTTTCTTCCTTTTTTTAGCATCGCCATTATCATCAGCTTTACAGCAGCTCCGCATCTCTACGCATCTTGGTGCATCTTGATGCCTTTACCTCCAACTATATCATCATCAAGTACCGGGCCTGCTGGCGTAGGTGATCATGTCTCTCCACAACGTTCGATCTCGGCATCTATTTATTATTTCTGTTGTTGACCTTCTGCCAAGCCATTCTCTTATGCTCTCTGTTATTTTTTCTCTTTGCTTCCCTCTATCTCTTCGTCCCTCAATGTTTCCAGTTTTTACAATATATTCCAGTTTTTCTCATCTCATTACATGGCCCAAAAAATGATGATTGTTTCTTCCTAATATTGGAAATTAGCTCTCTTTTTGCTTTGACCTCTCTCAGAACATCTTCATTACTCTTCTTAGCTGTCCATGGTACTCTCAACATTCTTCTGTAAAACCACATTTCTACAGACTCCAGTGATTTTCTTGTCTGTTGTCCTATTGTCCATGATTCGCATCCATATGTTAAGACTGGCTCTACGTAACATTTAAGAACTCTTTCTCTTGTTTCTATTGTAAAAAATGGATTGCATAGTATCTTCCTCATTTTTTGGAAAGCTGATTTTGCCTGAGCCATTCTGCATCTCACCTCTTTTGTGCATCTTCCGTCTGTGGTTACAAAGATCCCAAATATTTAAATTCATTTACCTGTTTTAATATAGTTCCACTTGTCTTTAATTTGCACTGAGGTGATGTCTTTTTCTTTGTTGTTACCATTACCTCTGTCCTTTTGCTTTAAAGGCTGAGTCCTTTATTTTTGCTTTCTTTCACTATAATGTCTAACATTTCTTGTAACTCATTTTCACTCTTAGCGATTAAGACTGTATCAGCATACCTTAGATTATTTATATTATGACCTCCAATTGTTATTCCAGGCATGTCCCTTATGGATCTTAAAATAATCTCACTATAAATATTAAACAAATCTGGTGACAGTACACAACCTTGTCTAACACCCTGTTTTATTTGTTGAAACATCCCCAATTGGTTTCAGTTCTTATGGCCACTGTTTGTTGCCAGTACATGTTCTTTATTATTCTTAGATCGTTACTGTACAATCACAATCCAACTATATAGCTAAGTATAATAATTTTTCTCACTTTACTCCCACCTCCAACAATATGGCTTAGTATAGTGATGTTTATAATCTTACTTCTAACTCCAACTATATGACCTAGTATAGTGATGTTTATAATCTTACTTCTAACTCCAACTATATGACCTAGTATCATCATCATCATGTAAGTAGTATACAAGGGTGTATTTGATTAGCATTTTGCCCGTAAATTAACAAAGATATATAGTAGGCGCGCGGCGCGCCTAATGTACCGTAGGCGCAGGGGGAGTTAACCGTGACATTTCGTGTCCAGATGTTGACCTCTAGTCTCGGTGACCCCGGAAGTGACCTGCTTATGTCTGGTGTGGCCTGGCTTTGGAGTTCTTGATATACTTGAGCGATAGTGATAGGTTAGTATATTGTACAACATCAATGAAAAACAATCAATATAAAACAAAAGACAAAAGATATATTTTATTCTTTTTATTATCTCAATAGGTATATAACATACAATGGATATTATATATCATTACAAACATATTCAGTACATTGAGTAAATATATAGTACAAGGATAACAATTGTTTATAGCTATGTAGTTGGGTGTCTGCTTAGCTCTATGTCATAAATGAATCATAAGGGGTGAAACTGTTAGAGATTGCTGGGTAGTCTAAGCTGGTAGTGTAAAGAGTTAAATAGCTAGAGGCGTAGTCGAGACGTTATCATCAGCTACCTTTCTTTTTATATAGAAATAGGAAAGAGCATTTCTTGTTTGACTGTAGGAAAATATGGAATTATTTAAGACTTTGAAACCTACATTTTTCCCACCCTTGGCCGTTTGCGTGGCGAGAACCTCTAAAAACATATCTTTATCTAATTTGTTGTGTTGCTTGCTTAACCCCTTACAACTGATTTTATCGTAATCCCCACTACAATGGTACGTCTTACTACATAAGCTAACAAGAGCTGTCCCTTCGTACTCTAGTTTAAAAAGCCCGGGCGTTCGTTTGGTGTACGCTTTAACACCCTTACAGTTTATACAGTCTGTTTTGCTAGTATGTTCATCGCAAAACTCGGCAGGAAACCAGTCTTTATATACGCTATTAAACTCAGCCCGCAGACCTGACTTAACTATGTCCTCTAACTTAGGTGTACTTAAAGCCAAGTATAAACTATCAGTATCTGTTTCACATAACTGAAAGTTGGACCTATCTACAAACTTATCTAAGAACTCGAAATAAAAATCTAACATACGAAGTTTTGCGTACTGGTAGACGAAGAAACCGATTTGTAGGGGTAAATCCCAAACAGTTTTCTTTTTCTCCATCTCAATTTCAAAAAGATCCTCCCCTATTTCAGTCATCTTTTTAAACCGGAACTACTATTATTCATTTTCGATATCTCATCCCCCTGAACGTACGAGACAGCGCTATGATTGGCCTTATTGGTTAGAGTCTTCCCGTAGGCTGAGTTTCCTAAGAGCTTCATCGTATCGCTTACTATAGATTGACTTTCGTCTAGATCACCACCCCTCCTAGCGTCAGAAACCATTTCGCCAAACTTTTTAAAACAACTAGACGGTTGATATTCTATCACTTGATAAATTTTTGTTACCACCAATCCATGGTCTAAATACCATTTTAACAGTGGCGTTGCCAACAAAATTTTTTCCCCGACATAACTACCTATTAGGGTGCGACGAGGGGTTAACAACAAGTTATGTTTGAGGGCATATTCACCCATAAACGGTCCAATATCAGCACGCGTGACGTCAATATTTTTGAAAATTGGAGTCATCTCACTGAAATGTTCCTTCAGGCGGTCGGGGACGTGTAGATCACATTCCACTAAACCAAAACATGTCCCATCTGAAACAGAAGTCAGAATCTGTTTATCACTGAGAGGGAGCCCTTCTTTAGAGTAAGAGGGTCTAGCTCGGGGGATGGCTTTAGAAAGGAAAGCCCTAATGTTTGGGTCAGACTTTTTCAGAGCCTGCCACTCACATTCCCACATAACTTCTACTGGGACTTTGACCTCCTCAGTTAGATAGGTGTGTATCTCACATGTTTTTTTCAAACAGCTCGAACAAGGGCTTATTATTAACAGGGTTTCTATCTTTATCTTTGGTGAGGGGACAGTCTTTGTGACCATGGTACAAACAACCATGAAAATTATAGCCTCTTCTATTGGATTTATCCCACCCATCCACAGGGATATTTCTATCACCTAACCGAAACTCCCTCCCATTAAACTGAGTTTTCAACTCCACACCTTTCTGGTGAGCGACCCACGTTAGCCACTCTCTACTTTGTTGGACATAATAGTTATCTTTTTCGACCCTAAACCCGGTCTCCATTCTTCTAATAATTGGGTAATCTGTTGGCATTGGGTTCATCAGAGCCCAAAGATACAACGCGTTGGCATCGTAACCTTGGATGGATTTGACTACCTTTCCGCCCCTAATAAACGTTTTGCCTACCTCGTGATACCTATGGAAAATTATAGAGGGACCCCCGACAATATTATCTCTAATCATTTTGTGTAGACTTGCCTGTTTGCTCGAACATAAACTAAACATTACACCCCTATCAACGGTCTTAAAAAGATACTTTAAACAAACACCCGGAACCGAAATGGCGTCTTTAAAACAGTCCACACCCCGCTCCCCATAAAAGCGAACCTGCTGCTCCAAGGCTTCTAAAAAGGGGACTACATCTTTGTTGTTATACCACACCAAAAAGTCCCTAAGTGTGGTCATGTTATTGTCCTTCCAGACCTTTTGGCAAGGGCGTACTCCTCCTTGGAAATGTTGGCATTTTTTAACGACGAATAAAACGTTTCGTGTGGGGGTAGTTCTGTCTCGTCCAACTTTTGGGGGTCGTCTATATATTCATAACAAAAGTAACCCTTTGTTTCACTAATCTTATAAGCCGCCAGATATTTACTATAGCTAAACCGGGGGCTAGATAGTTTACTATATCTAAGAATTTTAGATTCGGCGTTGCAATACACATAAAGTTATTGTTTCTTTTAACTATAAACTTGAACGGTTTTGCTACTTTGTAGTCTCCTTCCATTGTATCTTCCTCTTCTTCGTTAGCAGCAGCGGCTTCTTCTTCCTCTTCCATACTATCACCTTCTTCGTCCACTTGTGGAGCGGCATCCATGAAGTGCTTTATTAAATAAGGTTTAATGACGTTGACGTCATATTTCCCCGAGTTAAACCCTATCACTGGAAGCTCTTTTAAATACTCATCAAACCTAACTACTATCTTGTCTTTATTCAGTTCATGGAGTTGAGTAAAAATACTTTCAAACCGAGATCGCAATAACGAGTAGGCCTTATCAGCGACACTAGTGAGATAATCAAGCATCTGACTAACTAAAATTTGTGGGTCACCCTTGGTTATGAAGCATTTTGGGGTCTCCCACCCGGGGACATTTGACGCTATAGAGCAGGAAAGGGGTACGTGTTTAGCTACAAAGGTAGTCGAGTGCGTCTCTTTGGGAACATTCCTACTATCAAAGTAACATTCATAATCGAATGTCGCCCTGAATGGGTAAATAAAACACTCTGGAGTACTGATCCCTTCAGCGCTGATCGCGTCCCATACACTTTCAGGTGAAGAGTAAACCCCACCCTTATATGTCTCTACAGCCATATCCCCATTGCAAGTTTTTTCATGCCTATCCATACGCCAAAACTTTTTCCACAATTTTCCACATTTTCCACAAGAAAAGCTTTTACTAGCCCTAGAAAGATCGTTTATATAAAAGAAGTGGTTTTTGTAAAGTAAAAGACGGAGAGTTTCATTATAACTACTACCGCTTCTCAGAACAATACGCAAGGCTTGCTCAGTATCAAATTCAAAAATATCTATATTTAGTGCAAAACAATTTTCTAAGAGAGACATTTCAGCAAGAGTTACACGCAGAAAGTTACCTAACTTTAGAGAGGGGTTAAACTGTTTGAAAAGTAGTCTCGAAGCCTTCCTAACATCAGTATTTGAAGTTCCTCGATGGACAGCTAGACAACGGAAGAAGCAGAGATTATCATTGTAAACTTTAGAATGGGAATCGGTTTGAAGGATATTAATACCATGATTTGATGCAATGTAGGGTGGGATATCTAGCAGACACCCTATAGGATAATCTTGAAGTTTATAAACATAAACACTCGTACTGACTAAGGCTTCTAATGTATATTTGGTTGTCTCCCTGTTTTTATTTGCATACCCTAATATATCACTTTCATTTAATCTATCAACAAATGTTTCAAAATCATTTCTGTTGTTAACTAACAGGGGTTTGTCTAACCCTGTCGCGTTATTTGAACTGGCGTGAAAGTAACGCAGTCCCTGTGTCTCCCTATGTCTTAAAACTAGGTGATGACTATAATTCACTTTGAAACGTTTTTTCTGGGCTAGAAAAATTGGGTTTACAAGGGTCTTCCAATCTATAGGAGTATCAGGTTGATGAAATATAGTGTACGTATCCATGTATTTGTTCCGACGTTCATGTGTTCTAATAGCTAACCAGTTGTTCTTATATAGCTTCTTAATATCTTGAGGTAACTTATTTAAAGAGTCTATTTCATTAATAAGTCTTGGTCTCTTTGAGGGCTCTTGAGTCGAACTCTTTACTGTCCGCTTGCGTGAGGTTGTCGATACCAGTGGGCCTGGTAGTGTTGATGGTGTTGAGGTGTCCACAGCTATGTCATGGCTACCAAGATGTACTTGCAGATGGCTTGCCCCAGTAAAGCTTTGTTGGCAGATATGGCAGATATGTGGGGTAACACTGGGTTCTTTTGAAAGTACGTGATCTGTTGACGCAGGAGTTGGTGATGCAGGAACTGCTGATACAAGAGACGCAGGATGCTCTGTCTTGATATGCTTGGCAAGATTGTCAGCTCTATTATATTCTCGTTCACAAACATCACATTTGTATTCATGACACCCATGTACACTAGCAACGTGTCGTTTTAGGTCTCGGCTCCGGGTGAAAGTTTTGGAGCAGAGATGACAAGTGTTAGACATCTGTAGAAAAGAAATTGAAACATTACAAGAAAAGAAAACAAGAAAAGTAAACAACAAGATACACAACTTATCGAAATTAGGTCACAAAAGTAACACGTGGATACTAAAAAACCAACTTAGCGAAGTTAGGTCACAAAAGTAACACGTGGATACTAAACAACCAACTTATCGAAAATAGGTTACTAAAGTAACATACTATAACATTAAAGATCTAATATAACACTTACTTTTTATGTGTTTGAAGGCACGAGACACATCCGTCGGCAACAACTGTAAGCGAAAGTCTGATTACAAGCTTCAAAGTCGCGTTATATATACGCCAGAAACACCGGAAGTGTTACTAAAAATAGAACTGACCGCTGATGCAATACCGGAAGTGTTACTAAAAATAGCTTTTGACTGCTGACGTGATGCCCGTGGAGTTTCTAAAAATAGATTTTGACCTATGATGCAATACCAGGCGACTTTATAGGAGTTTTTCCCCTTGACCCCTTTATGAGGGGACGCCCATGAAACTGTTAGAAATAGTAAATTTACACTCTAGGGTTACTCCAAACTTTACATTAGACATCCCCATAGCAAAAATTTACTTAAAAAACAACTTTTGAAATTACTGCCCCTTGACCCTTTATGAGGGGACGCCCATGAAACTGTTACAAATAGTAAATTTAACATCTAGACATACCCAAACTTTATATTAAGCATCCCCGTATCAAGAATTTACATAAAAACAACTTTTGAAATTACTACCCCAGTACCCATTTTTGGTGGTTACGCCCATGAAACTGTTAAAAATAGTAAATTTAACATCTAGACATACCCAAACTTTATATTAAGCATCCCCATAACAAAAATTTACATAAAAACAACTTTTGAAATTACTACCCCTGTACCCATTTTTGGCGGTTACGCCCATGAAACTGTTAAAGATAGTAAATTTAACATCTAGACATACCCCAAACTTTATATTAAGCATCCCCGTATCAAGAATTTACATAAAAACAACTTTTGAAATTACTACCCCTGTACCCATTTTTGGCGGTTACGCCCATGAAACTGTTAAAGATAGTAAATTTAACATCTAGACATACCCCAAACTTTATATTAAGCATCCCCGTATCAAGAATTTACATAAAAACAACTTTTGAAATTACTACCCCTGTACCCATTTTTGGCGGTTACGCCCATGAAACTGTTAAAGATAGTAAATTTAACATCTAGACATACCCCAAACTTTATATTAAGCATCCCCGTATCAAGAATTTACATAAAAACAACTTTTGAAATTACTACCCCTGTACCCATTTTTGGCGGTTACGCCCATGAATTCGATAAAAAATTGAAATTTAACCTATTGGTATACCTCAAACATAATATTTGACACGCCCATGTATCAAATTTACCTGAAAAATCAACCAAAAATTAGTAGTATAGTATGTCAATTAGGACCGTGGAAAGTTCTATACAGAAGCACCTAAATCCTTATATAAATAGTCTACCCTCACATGGAAGCACATTTTTTGGTGCCGTTTTTCCTTATATGAGAGTCTACCGTTTTTTCTTATATGAGAGTCTACCCTTACATGTAAATGACATACTATACTACTAATTTTTGGTTGATTTTTCAGGTAAATTTGATACATGGGCGTGTCAAATATTATGTTTGAGGTATACCAATAGGTTAAATTTCAATTTTTTATCGAATTCATGGGCGTAACCGCCAAAAATGGGTACAGGGGTAGTAATTTCAAAAGTTGTTTTTATGTAAATTCTTGATACGGGGATGCTTAATATAAAGTTTGGGGTATGTCTAGATGTTAAATTTACTATCTTTAACAGTTTCATGGGCGTAACCGCCAAAAATGGGTACAGGGGTAGTAATTTCAAAAGTTGTTTTTATGTAAATTCTTGATACGGGGATGCTTAATATAAAGTTTGGGTATGTCTAGATGTTAAATTTACTATTTGTAACAGTTTCATGGGCGTCCCCTCATAAAGGGTCAAGGGGCAGTAATTTCAAAAGTTGTTTTTAAGTAAATTTTTGCTATGGGGATGTCTAATGTAAAGTTTGGAGTAACCCTAGAGTGTAAATTTACTATTTCTAACAGTTTCATGGGCGTCCCCTCATAAAGGGGTCAAGGGGAAAAACTCCTATAAAGTCGCCTGGTATTGCATCATAGGTCAAAATCTATTTTTAGAAACTCCACGGGCATCACGTCAGCAGTCAAAAGCTATTTTTAGTAACACTTCCGGTATTGCATCAGCGGTCAGTTCTATTTTTAGTAACACTTCCGGTGTTTCTGGCGTATATATAACGCGACTTTGAAGCTTGTAATCAGACTTTCGCTTACAGTTGTTGCCGACGGATGTGTCTCGTGCCTTCAAACACATAAAAAGTAAGTGTTATATTAGATCTTTAATGTTATAGTATGTTACTTTAGTAACCTATTTTCGATAAGTTGGTTGTTTAGTATCCACGTGTTACTTTTGTGACCTAACTTCGCTAAGTTGGTTTTTTAGTATCCACGTGTTACTTTTGTGACCTAATTTCGATAAGTTGTGTATCTTGTTGTTTACTTTTCTTGTTTTCTTTTCTTGTAATGTTTCAATTTCTTTTCTACAGATGTCTAACACTTGTCATCTCTGCTCCAAAACTTTCACCCGGAGCCGAGACCTAAAACGACACGTTGCTAGTGTACATGGGTGTCATGAATACAAATGTGATGTTTGTGAACGAGAATATAATAGAGCTGACAATCTTGCCAAGCATATTAAGACAGAGCATCCTGCGTCTCTTGTATCAGCAGTTCCTGCATCACCAACTCCTGCGTCAACAGATCACGTACTTTCAAAAGAACCCAGTGTTACCCCACATATCTGCCATATCTGCCAACAAAGCTTTACTGGGGCAAGCCATCTGCAAGTACATCTTGGTAGCCATGACATAGCTGTGGACACCTCAACACCATCAACACTACCAGGCCCACTGGTATCGACAACCTCACGCAAGCGGACAGTAAAGAGTTCGACTCAAGAGCCCTCAAAGAGACCAAGACTTATTAATGAAATAGACTCTTTAAATAAGTTACCTCAAGATATTAAGAAGCTATATAAGAACAACTGGTTAGCTATTAGAACACATGAACGTCGGAACAAATACATGGATACGTACACTATATTTCATCAACCTGATACTCCTATGGATTGGAAGACCCTTGTAAACCCAATTTTTCTAGCCCAGAAAAAACGTTTCAAAGTGAATTATAGTCATCACCTAGTTTTAAGACATAGGGAGACACAGGGACTGCGTTACTTTCACGCCAGTTCAAATAACGCGACAGGGTTAGACAAACCCCTGTTAGTTAACAACAGAAATGATTTTGAAACATTTGTTGATAGATTAAATGAAAGTGATATATTAGGGTATGCAAATAAAAACAGGAAGACAACCAAATATACATTAGAAGCCTTAGTCAGTACGAGTGTTTATGTTTATAAACTTCAAGATTATCCTATAGGGTGTCTGCTAGATATCCCACCCTACATTGCATCAAATCATGGTATTAATATCCTTCAAACCGATTCCCATTCTAAAGTTTACAATGATAATCTCTGCTTCTTCCGTTGTCTAGCTGTCCATCGAGGAACTTCAAATACTGATGTTAGGAAGGCTTCGAGACTACTTTTCAAACAGTTTAACCCCTCTCTAAAGTTAGGTAACTTTCTGGGTGTAACTCTTGCTGAAATGTCTCTCTTAGAAAATTGTTTTGCACTAAATATAGATATTTTTGAATTTGATACTGAGCAAGCCTTGCGTATTGTTCTGAGAAGCGGTAGTAGTTATAATGAAACTCTCCGTCTTTTACTTTACAAAAACCACTTCTTTTATATAAACGATCTTTCTAGGGCTAGTAAAAGCTTTTCTTGTGGAAAATGTGGAAAATTGTGGAAAAAGTTTTGGCGTATGGATAGGCATGAAAAAACTTGCAATGGGGATATGGCTGTAGAGACATATAAGGGTGGGGCTTACTCTTCACCTGAAAGTGTATGGGACGCGATCAGCGCTGAAGGGATCAGTACTCCAGAGTGTTTTATTTACCCATTCAGGGCGACATTCGATTATGAATGTTACTTTGATAGTAGGAATGTTCCCAAAGAGACGCACTCGACTACCTTTGTAGCTAAACACGTACCCCTTTCCTGCTCTATAGCGTCAAATGTCCCCGGGTGGGAGACCCCAAAATGCTTCATAACCAAGGGTGACCCACAAATTTTAGTTAGTCAGATGCTTGATTATCTCACTAGTGTCGCTGATAAGGCCTACTCGTTATTGCGATCTCGGTTTGAAAGTATTTTTACTCAACTCCATGAACTGAATAAAGACAAGATAGTAGTTAGGTTTGATGAGTATTTAAAAGAGCTTCCAGTGATAGGGTTTAACTCGGGGAAATATGACGTCAACGTCATTAAACCTTATTTAATAAAGCACTTCATGGATGCCGCTCCACAAGTGGACGAAGAAGGTGATAGTATGGAAGAGGAAGAAGAAGCCGCTGCTGCTAACGAAGAAGAGGAAGATACAATGGAAGGAGACTACAAAGTAGCAAAACCGTTCAAGTTTATAGTTAAAAGAAACAATAACTTTATGTGTATTGCAACGCCGAATCTAAAATTCTTAGATATAGTAAACTATCTAGCCCCCGGGTTTAGCTATAGTAAATATCTGGCGGCTTATAAGATTAGTGAAACAAAGGGTTACTTTTGTTATGAATATATAGACGACCCCCAAAAGTTGGACGAGACAGAACTACCCCCACACGAAACGTTTTATTCGTCGTTAAAAAATGCCAACATTTCCAAGGAGGAGTACGCCCTGTGCCAAAAGGTCTGGAAGGACAATAACATGATCACACTTAGGGACTTTTTGGTGTGGTATAACAACAAAGATGTAGTCCCCTTTTTAGAAGCCTTGGAGCAGCAGGTTCGCTTTTATGGGGAGCGGGGTGTGGACTGTTTTAAAGACGCCATTTCGGTTCCGGGTGTTTGTTTAAAGTATCTTTTTAAGACCTTTGATAGGGGTGTAATGTTTAGTTTATGTTCGAGCAAACAGGCGAGTCTACACAAAATGATTAGAGATAATATTGTCGGGGGTCCCTCTATAATTTTCCATAGGTATCACGAGGTAGGCAAAACGTTTATTAGGGGCGGAAAGGTAGTCAAATCCATCCAAGGTTACGATGCCAACGCGTTGTATCTTTGGGCTCTGATGAACCCAATGCCAACAGATTACCCAATTATTAGAAGAATGGAGACCGGGTTTAGGGTCGAAAAAGATAACTATTATGTCCAACAAAGTAGAGAGTGGCTAACGTGGGTCGCTCACCAGAAAGGTGTGGAGTTGAAAACTCAGTTTAATGGGAGGGAGTTTCGGTTAGGTGATAGAAATATCCCTGTGGATGGGTGGGATAAATCCAATAGAAGAGGCTATAATTTTCATGGTTGTTTGTACCATGGTCACAAAGACTGTCCCCTCACCAAAGATAAAGATAGAAACCCTGTTAATAATAAGCCCTTGTTCGAGCTGTTTGAAAAAACATGTGAGATACACACCTATCTAACTGAGGAGGTCAAAGTCCCAGTAGAAGTTATGTGGGAATGTGAGTGGCAGGCTCTGAAAAAGTCTGACCCAAACATTAGGGCTTTCCTTTCTAAAGCCATCCCCCGAGCTAGACCCTCTTACTCTAAAGAAGGGCTCCCTCTCAGTGATAAACAGATTCTGACTTCTGTTTCAGATGGGACATGTTTTGGTTTAGTGGAATGTGATCTACACGTCCCCGACCGCCTGAAGGAACATTTCAGTGAGATGACTCCAATTTTCAAAAATATTGACGTCACGCGTGCTGATATTGGACCGTTTATGGGTGAATATGCCCTCAAACATAACTTGTTGTTAACCCCTCGTCGCACCCTAATAGGTAGTTATGTCGGGGAAAAAATTTTGTTGGCAACGCCACTGTTAAAATGGTATTTAGACCATGGATTGGTGGTAACAAAAATTTATCAAGTGATAGAATATCAACCGTCTAGTTGTTTTAAAAAGTTTGGCGAAATGGTTTCTGACGCTAGGAGGGGTGGTGATCTAGACGAAAGTCAATCTATAGTAAGCGATACGATGAAGCTCTTAGGAAACTCAGCCTACGGGAAGACTCTAACCAATAAGGCCAATCATAGCGCTGTCTCGTACGTTCAGGGGGATGAGATATCGAAAATGATTAATAGTTCCCGGTTTAAAAAGATGACTGAAATAGGGGAGGATCTTTTTGAAATTGAGATGGAGAAAAAGAAAACTGTTTGGGATTTACCCCTACAAATCGGTTTCTTCGTCTACCAGTACGCAAAACTTCGTATGTTAGATTTTTATTTCGAGTTCTTAGATAAGTTTGTAGATAGGTCCAACTTTCAGTTATGTGAAACAGATACTGATAGTTTATACTTGGCTTTAAGTACACCTAAGTTAGAGGACATAGTTAAGTCAGGTCTGCGGGCTGAGTTTAATAGCGTATATAAAGACTGGTTTCCTGCCGAGTTTTGCGATGAACATACTAGCAAAACAGACTGTATAAACTGTAAGGGTGTTAAAGCGTACACCAAACGAACGCCCGGGCTTTTTAAACTAGAGTACGAAGGGACAGCTCTTGTTAGCTTATGTAGTAAGACGTACCATTGTAGTGGGGATTACGATAAAATCAGTTGTAAGGGGTTAAGCAAGCAACACAACAAATTAGATAAAGATATGTTTTTAGAGGTTCTCGCCACGCAAACGGCCAAGGGTGGGAAAAATGTAGGTTTCAAAGTCTTAAATAATTCCATATTTTCCTACAGTCAAACAAGAAATGCTCTTTCCTATTTCTATATAAAAAGAAAGGTAGCTGATGATAACGTCTCGACTACGCCTCTAGCTATTTAACTCTTTACACTACCAGCTTAGACTACCCAGCAATCTCTAACAGTTTCACCCCTTATGATTCATTTATGACATAGAGCTAAGCAGACACCCAACTACATAGCTATAAATAATTGTTATCCTTGTACTATATATTTACTCAATGTACTGAATATGTTTGTAATGATATATAATATCCATTGTATGTTATATACCTATTGAGATAATAAAAAGAATAAAATATATCTTTTGTCTTTTGTTTTATATTGATTGTTTTTCATTGATGTTGTACAATATACTAACCTATCACTATCGCTCAAGTATATCAAGAACTCCAAAGCCAGGCCACACCAGACATAAGCAGGTCACTTCCGGGGTCACCGAGACTAGAGGTCAACATCTGGACACGAAATGTCACGGTTAACTCCCCCTGCGCCTACGGTACATTAGGCGCGCCGCGCGCCTACTATATATCTTTGTTAATTTACGGGCCAAATGCTAATCAAATACAACCTTGTATACTACTCATGTACCCTGCCGGTTGGCGTAGGCGATCATGTCCCTCCACAATCTTCTATCTACAGTGCATCGTATCAGTTCTGTTGTTGAATGTTTTCCATGCCATGACACCAGGCTATCCAGTATTTTCTCTCTTTGTCGTCCGCGATCTCTCTTTCCTTTTATTTTGCCAGTTGTAACCAAGTATTCCAACTTTTCTCTTCTCATGATGTGCCCGAAAAATGTTGATTGCTTCTTTCTGATGTTTTTTAAGAGCTCCCTTTTTGTGTTGGCCTCTTTGAGAACTTCCTCATTGGTCTTTTTTATCTGTCCAGGAAACTTTCAACATTTTTCTGAGAAATCCCATCTCTGTGGCCTCTAATCGTCTTTTCATTTGTTTGTCTACTGTCCATGATTCGCTTCCATAGGTCAGTTCTATATGGTTCTATATAGCACCGATGAACTCTCTTTAGTTTCTCATTTTTATTGACATAGATTTGTTACATAAGATAATTTTCATTTTCTGAAATGCTATTTTGGCCTGAGCTATTCTGCTTTTTATTTCTGTGGTGCATCTCCCATCTGATGTAATTATTGTGCCCAAGTATTTGAAACGTTGTACTTGTTTTGTTTCAGATTTGTCTCGTTTATTTTTATTCTGCATGATGGTGATGATTGTTTCTTCGATATAACCATTATTTCTGTTTTATAGTGATGTTTATAATCTTACTTCTAGCTCCAACTATATGATCTAGTATAGTAATGTTTATAATCTTACTTCTAACTCCAACTATATGACCTAGTATAGTGATGTTTATAATCTTACTTCTAGCTCCAACTATATGACCTAGCATAGTGATGTTTATAATCTTACTTCTAGCTCCAACTATATGATCTAGTACAGTGATGTTTATAATCTTACTTCTAACTCAAACTATATCACCTAGTATAGTGATGATTATAATCTAAACCATTATATCCAGCAGCAATTCCTTACACTTTATAATATTATTAGAAATACAGTTCATTAATCAGAACTGGTCATCTAAATAGGTAAGAATGTATTGAACTTTCTATTCTATTATTCAGCAACTTCTACAAAATAAAAAAGATACCCGTCTTGTGAATTTAATAATGAAATAATACATCTCAGACAATTTTCTCATATCAAAGATCATAATGAACCAAAAGAATAACACTCAAAAGTATTTCTCTTGGAAAGTGAAGAAGGATAGGACGAAGATATCAATGACTTCTTACTGTCGTTTTGAACTGGGCCAGAAACATTCAGATGACAGATAAAAGAGCAATATATCGGACATAATTTCTGATGATAAACTTGCACGTCTAATGTTCAAACAATGACCAAACACCCTATTTCAGTTATCATATTAATCTAACTTTAATTATTGAGTTATTTGTGAGTTATCATCATTGCATTCCGGACACGTCCATAGGTGCTCAGATTCCCTCTTCAGCATGTCCCTCAACCACCAACGACTCCAGTTCTGTGTTGATTGTTAAGTCCTCTCATACGTCCCCTAAGTCTTCCGTTTCTAGATGTGCCCATCTTACCTTCCATCTCTTTCAGCCGAAGGAGTGGTATGGACTCATACAAAGTCCTATGCCCTTCCCGTATCTTGTAGGGTATTTATTGTAAACGTGGAAAGCGATACTGAACTTAACCGACACCCAGGTGTGTTCATAGTGCGTGTAATTAAAAACTGAAAATGTAATCAAGGCCGTCATTATCATGTACGTACAAAAATATACTACTAGACTGTGTGGGCGGACAGACTCAGGGTCATCATTAAGACGTGGGTGTAAATAAATATTTAAAAAATATTTATTAACAGACACGTAGGAGGGTAAAAAGGAGTGCCCAGCATATAAAAACACTCACTCAGAGGCCTCAAGAGAGAGAAAATAGCAGCGAGCAATAGGGAGCAGAGACACAAACCTTAGAGGTTAGCAGAGAAAGGTAGAGATAAGCACAGATTAGCGATAACGAGCAATAATTGGCGGAGCACAATTAGTAAGGCTACGATTACTAATGAGAAGTTAATAAATAGCAGATGTAGTC
The DNA here is from genome assembly GCA_032433765.1 of Megaustenia siamemsis. Taxonomy (NCBI): domain Eukaryota; kingdom Metazoa; phylum Mollusca; class Gastropoda; order Stylommatophora; family Ariophantidae; genus Megaustenia; species Megaustenia siamemsis. Next base: position 91,517,443 of record JAVIAB010000092.1, read on the forward strand.
AGTTCACAACAGGACTGGTGTTTAGACATCTATAAATGTGTTCTGTGATTTATTGATTCCATGATTATGTGAGTCCGGTGGTTATTGAGACCGCCTGGTAGTTTGATTATAATATTACTGACTGTACTTTATTATGTGAAAATATAACGTGTGACTGTAGAAATGCAATGATAGTAAGTAATTAAATATGTTTCAAGTGATGAAACACCTCAAGAGTTTGTTTGACTGTCAAAAATAGATGAAGAACGGGCTATATGAAGAACGAAGAAGCACGGCACAAAAGACAGTATATTATATTTAAAAGTTTACATACGTAGATATCGAGGCAAAAACGTGATATAATAGTTCAACAAGATCAAATTAAAAAAAAAACAAACAGACTTTCACATAAAGACGTTCACCTGATCCATTGGTTGGACTTCTTCGACGACAGTACAGCCGTCTAACATGTGACGTTTGAACATGCTCTCATGCCATCTATTTTGAAGTTTATTTTGCCCTGCATGAGGTGCCCAAGGTCTGCTTAATCATGCTTTCATTGTCCACTCTCATGTCTACCTGAATCCAAGCCTCTTATAATCGCAATGGTCGTCTCCTGGCAAGCGAGCCACTTATATTAAGAATATCTATTTTCTTTGTTCTTAAGTTCTTAAGCAACTAACTCTCTAGAATATTCTGCTCTTGCAAAATGAACACTTTGTAAAATTATTGTTAGTATTTGTTTGTACTCTTATCTAACACTTTTCAAATGCATTTACTACTTAAAGATATTTTCCACTCTCATTGAAAAGACAAAAGTTATGAACAATCAAATTTGCCCGAAAGAAAATATTGATCTCCAAGGTAAAGCAGTGGAATAAGTATATCATTGTGTATATCTTAAAAGCTGCAAAAATCAAGAAGAGACATAAAGAAAGAAATTAGAATCAGAATAGCAAATATAGCAATCGCTTCAAGAAGCCTTGAGAAAATATGGAAATCAATATTATTAAGCATAAAAACAAAGCTCAGAATTTTCATATCAATTCTTCTTATCTTCTTCTTCTTCCTTTCAACCCAATGTGGAGCATAGGTCTTCAATAAATACTTCTCAAGCCGTTCTATTTCTTGCTATTCTTTTCAAATCTTTTTTTTTATTTATCTTGGCGTCACCATGAATCGCAGAATGACTCGGAAAAATCAGATAGACAGAGCACGGAAAATAGCCAGAAAACGAACTAATATGAAGAAATTGGCAGGAACGGACTGTGGGGCAGACATCAATATTTTGAAAAGACTATACGTAGGAAGAGTCCGGCCAGTTCTAGAGTATGAAGCCACAGCCTGGGCTATGGCTTCCAAATCGCATCTTAGCAAAATTAACAGAACACAGATCCAAGCTGCCCGTATCATCACTGGTGCTATGAAATCTACACCTATCGTGACTCTAGAAACAGTAACAAGTTTACAACCCTTAGATGACAGACGGGTCACTAAAGTATTGCAACAAGCGGAGAAATATAGAAGGCTCCTTAGCCACCACATGCACCAAAGTATGACTGGTTCCGGAATTGTACGACTAAAGAGGAGCAACTTCGCTGCAATTGCCAATGAAATAACTACTGGAGACCTAGTACTTTCCCTAACAATATCGAAACCCTTGGGCCCATCTGATTTGTCTCCTAATGGAAAATATAAAATACCAGAACTTAAGGAAAATATAACAGGAATCATGAAAAAAGGCACCCAATCAGACACAGAAAGAAAACATGTAGCAGAAAAACACATACACGATACCTACCCACAGGACTCTTGATCCCACATATACACAGATGGCTCTGCTACAAATGCCACCAGAAATGGAGGGGGAAGGGGTGTTCTTGACGCTGAATAACCAGGACGAGATCACCAAGTCAATAGCTACTGGGAAATTCTCAAACAACTTTAAAGCATAAACGGAGTCCATCAGAGATGCTGCAACACTGGCTACTCAACACACAAATAACATGCACAATAAATTTGTGATTCTGACTGATGCACTGTCAGTACTATCAGCTCTAAAATGTCACAAGAACAATGAACTAGATGACTTGAGAACAATCCTGGACCAACTATGCAATAACTTCCAGAGAGTAGTCATTCAGTGGATACCATCACACTGTAATATACACGGGAGATTGCCACAAGAGAACCATCCGCTCAGTTATGATGAAGCCAAATCCATCTTCAAAGGTCAGTTCCATGAAAAAATGGAAACGAGAACACCCAAAGCATAACGAGAGTGACGGATACCACCAACTATCAAGGAGGGATCAAGTCATCATACTTCGCCTACGCATTGGCCACAATGATGAGAAATCACATGTTCACCAAATTCAGAATAGGTACAACCAGCCTATGCCACTGTACATTGGACAATATGACTACAAAACATGTTCTACAGGATTGCCCCCAGTACACAGACCTGAGAAGAGCAATGTGGTCCACCTCCCTGGAAGAAAAACTATATGGGGCAATCGATTAGCTTAAACAGACAGATGACTTCATGAGAGAGTCTGGAATCCTACTTTGATTGAGTCTTGATCACAGAGAGAGAGAAATCTTTCCATGTCTTTTCGTCATCTTCACCTCTGCATCCATCTGTCTTCTCCGAGAATATTTTGGTCTTCCTCTTTGTCTCTTCCCCTGGGAATTCCAAAAAAGTGTATGTAGTGCAGTACCCTCAGTTGGCTTTCGCGGTGTGTATACTATCGTCTTGATCGCATCACAATATCCACTGGTATTTGACGGGTAAAAAAAAAAGTAAAGTCACGGTAAGTGGCGTATATGGTGTTAGTGACCATAAATTTTACAGACCTTCAGCACATGATTTTTTTTGGTAATGTGGTCGGTATTACGCCCGTGCCGCTTTACTTTCCCAGAAAAAAATCTGGTACCCATTAAAGGTTGGGTGAACCGGAGCCGTCGGCTGGGATCGATCCCTCCTCTTGCCCTTTGTAGTCCAGTTCACTAACCACTGAGCTATCGCGGCTACCTATTTGACTGTACTTTTCAATAATTCTACGCTTGTACTTTTTTCCTGCCATTTCTATAACTTAATTCTGCGCAAGCATTCATTAATGAAGGTCGGTATTTTACTGATTGTCATTATTGTTTTTCTCCATATTTCACAGCCATATAATAAGATTGATTTAACAGGAGTTGAAAATTGTTATGCTTGTAATTAACCTAATTTCTTTGGATTTCCATGTTTCCTAGTGCAACGAATGACCCTCTTGCTTTTTATATAATTATTTTGGCAGCATTCTCTGTCCCTCCTTTGTATATATTCCAGCCCCGATATATTTAATATTAAACGTCTAGTAGAGATATTTCTCCTATTGAGTTTTTGTTTGTTTGTTAATGCCAATGCATTAATTCTCATAAATTTGGTTTTATCTCTATTGTCAGTCTCAGCTGTTGTGATCTCTCATCAAGTATGCTCATTTTATAGTGCATCTGTTTATTATTATGTGATAGGTGACAGTAGTGTATTCTCTATGATACCGCAGCTACCACCGGTAGCCTGAACAATTAAGGAAATACAAAAGGAAATGATCATTTATTATATTTAAAAAAATAATTATATTACAAATTTTCGAATATTCTTTTACACATTTCGTAGGCCAATATGATTTATATGCTTTGATTTGCATTTATTAAAGCAAGGTTTTCCTCTGGCCACTATAACGTTTGTGAATGAAACCAAAACTACTCTACATTGAAACCTCTAGTAGCTAGCGGTATATTTTTCCTCTATCCGGACCTAGTATTAACGACCTTGACATTCAAAAATGGGAGTCAAAATAATATAGCTAGAGGAATGCGGTTTCATGGGTTATTTTTAGCTCTAGCCAATTAGAAGCGTTAAAAGTGAAAGTCTCTCTCTCTCTCTCTCTCTCTCTCTCTTTCTCTCTCTCTCTCTCTCTCTCTCTCTCTCTCTGCGATCAGGACTCAGTCAGAGTAGGATTCCAGACTCCCACATGAAGTCAGCTGTCAGGTTAAGTGTGTTGATCGCCCCCACAGACAGAACGTCACATTTAGAGTCCGCCAGATCCACTCTGACTGAACACCCGTTAATGCGTTGCACTGTGTTCTGCGCCAGTGGCCCAGTGCATCCGATTTCAGCCAGCATTTTTTCAGGTTTGCTTTCCTTAGCCTTTGATTGTCCCCAATCTTCCTGCAAGGCAGCAGATTGTCTTTTCTGTAGGGGGATTCTGCCCTTAGATGGTCGGCCCTCCCAGGAAATTCTTTGATGCAGTCTGCACTTTCCTTGGGCCCATCTGATATGTCTCCTCACGGAAAACATAAAATACCAGAACTTCAGGAAAACATAACAGGAATCATGAAAAAAGGCACCCAATCAGACACAGAAAGAAAACACGTAATTATGTCAGCGGTAGCCCAAACTCCAAAACCAGTTTACGCCACTGATAGGAGAGCTGTGTCATCAGCAAAGTCTAAATCATCAACTTGCTTGGTCAGTGACCACTGGATTCCACTTCTGTTGTTATGCGTTATTCTCATAAACTAATCTTTTGCAGGCAGAGAAAAGAAATGGAGATAGAAGGCATCCTTGCTTTATTTCTGTTCTTATTTCAAATGAATCTGTGACCTGCCCTTCGTGCACAACATTACATTTTTTGGGGCACTGGTTGGTCTCGAGACAGAGAGGTTGTTAGTTCAAATCCCGGCTACACCGGTTGTGATTTTTATCTATGATTTTTCTCTGCGGCAACCACCTCTGGTCTCAGCAGCGAAGCTCGGCTTGAAACATCAATTACTCATCGACGGAAAAAATATGAGTACTTCCGAAGTCTGAGTTATCTGCCTGTGCGGCGAGGGATCCCTGTGCACACGGATGCCAGGGAAAAATGGATTAACACGCAAAGTTCAGTTCCTAGTCTCTAGGGACTTCGTCAGAGGTAAAAGCTGGCGAACGAAGAAAGAAAGAAAAAAAAAGAAAACACTACATTTAATTTCTTCATACATTTTTTCTTATCAGAATGGGGTTTCAGTAATGACTCAATAACTTATAAAGCATTCCTCTGCCTAACCTATCACATGATTTTTCGTAATCTATAAATCCGATATAAAATGGGGACTGTAGTTTTAAGCTTTGTTCAACTATTATACTTAAGGTAGTTATTTTATCAGTGCATGATCAGTTTTTTTCCTAAAACCTGCTTATTCATCTCTCAAATGTTTCTCTATGGCCTCCAAAATGATTCTGCTTAGTATTTTTCCTGGCACTGAAAGTAGCATAATTCCCCTACAATTTATGCACTCCTGTTAACTTCCTTTCTTTGGTAGTTTGATCACAAAACCTTCTTTCCAATCTTTAGGTATTTCTCACCATTACCATATTTTATCTAGTAGATTATGTGACATCTTGGTAGAGGTGTTAATATCTGCTTTTGATAGCTTCTGAAGGAACTTCATCTAGTCCTGTAGCTTTACCATTTTTATTAGTTCTTGATGGCTTTCATTATTTCTTCCTTGCTTGACTTTCCATAGTTAACATGCAACTCTTCTTCTGCTGGTAGTATATCTGGAGAATTATTTGGTCCGGGTCTGTTTAGGTTTTTCAAAGTGCTCCTTCCATCTCTTCATTTGTTCCCTTATATCACTAGGCAGATTTACTTTCCAATCTTTAATAAAGGCATTGATCTCTGTTTGTATAATCTGCTTAATTTCTTTGTGCTGTTGTACAGTTCTTTCATATTTCCTTTGTTTTGTTTGCCGCTCCTCTGCCTCTTTAGCTAGTTCCATCTGCATATTTCCTCTTATCCCTTTTAATGCATCTTCTCAATTTTGTGTTCACCTCTGTGTAAGTTTCTTGTGGGCTTTAGTACTTCTCGTTTTGCTTTTATTTATGTCTGCTTGCTTGTTCTTTCTTTTTTTAATTTTCTCCAGGGTCTCTGCTCTGATCCATGCCGTATTCTGGTGTTCTAGCAAGTCTCCTTCCAAATATCCTTCACCTGTTCCAATGATCTTCTATATCTATTGTATTTTCTAGTTGGTGGATGATTTTGTATTTGCTTAATACTGTGACATAAAATTTACCTTGAATCCGTTGCTCTTTAAAAAAACCTTGAAATGAAATAATGTATACCTTTATGTGTTGTATAACTTCACAGCTTATGTTTGGCTAAAACTAGATGATGATCTAAAGCAGGGGTGGCCAAATGGCGGCCCGCGGGCCGGATCCGGCCCGCCAGCCTAGTTTTCTTGGCCCGCGAAGCTCCACGGACTTACTTCATTTTTTACCCCTAATAGCGGATTTCTCCTGGTTTTAACCCGTGTCGGAGTTAACTCTTCTATCGTTCAAGAATACACAATTTGAAAATCTCTGTCAGTTTCTCGCAACAGCTAGATTGGCAACATAATTTCAAATAACACACACACACACACACACACACACACACACACACACACGCACGCACGCACGCACGCACGCACGCACGCACACACACACACACACACACGCACGCACGCACGCACGCACGCACGCACGCACTGCACAACTAATGGTGCCGACAATATTCAAAGTCTTTGCTTCGAGTTGGTACCGCAAAGTTGCTTTATTGTCAGTGCGGTGATAGCGTCAGATCTTTGGCTCAACATTTGTCGTCTGGACTTGTGGTGGCTCTTTCATTTCGCGGTAAGGGGTTAATGAGGTTGGGAGGGACAGGGGTGAGGGGACTTCGTAGCTCTAATTCTGTCTTTGAAGTTACATTCAAAATGTTTCACTGTTCGCCTTCATTCCCTTTGATCCCATCGTCTTGTCTTGTCCATAAAATGACTGCAACGTGTTTATTTGGTCACAATCTTTTGATTTCATTGTCAAACACAAGTCTGTGTATTACTGTCAAATCTGGACTTATTTTCGATAGTGGACCAACATTCTGTGACTTTTAACTTTGATGTGAGATTTTGTATTAAATCATGTTAAAACGTAGAAAAGTTGATTGTGAAAATCGCATATTTAAACCTGAATGGGAATTAGATTATTTGTTCATCTTCAATAAGGATAGTAAACCTCAGTGCTTAATTTGCGTTCAAGTGTTAGCCGTTTTGAAGGAATATAATTTAAAACGGCACTATGCCACACATCATCAAAACATGTATAAGAAACATAGTATTGAAGCTAGGAAGCTTTTGGTTGAACAGCTGAAGACAAAGTTGAATCAACAGCAAAGTATGTATACAAAGGGCAATAAAATTAAAGAGTCATCGATCATTGCATCATATACAGTTACCTATGAGCTTGAAAAATCTAAAAAACCCTTTACTGACGGAAATTTTGTGAAGAAATGTGCGATTCAAATGGCAAAGGCATTCGGTCAAGAAAAAATAGCCAAAGAATTTGAATCTGTGCCTCTTTCAAAACAAACTGTAGCCAGAAGAACAGAAGACATCAGTCTGCAACTGTCTCAAAGTTTAAAATCTTGTATTGAAAACTGCTCATATTTTTCGCTCGCGATTGATGAAAGTACTGACATCACTGACACTTGCCAGCTTCTTATTTTTGTTAAAGTTATCCAGGAGGATTTTACTGTTATTGAAGAATTGTTGAAAGTTTGCTCTTTGCATGACACTTGTAGAGGGACATACATATTTTCTGCAGTTCATAGTGCCGTAGATGAAGTAGGTGGTTTTGGAAAGTTGTCTGCAGTGTGTACTGATGGTTGCAAAGCTTTTATTGGTTCAAATACTGGTTTTGTTGGACTTCTAAAGCAAAACAAAATTAACGTACCTACACTGCATTGCATAATTCATCAAGAGGCCCTTTGTGCAAAGTCCATAAATCTAAAAGACACCATGGCTACTGTTGTGAAAATAACAAATTTGATAAGAGGAGGACACCAGTCTTTAAATCACAGGAAGTTTTTATCATTTTTAGAGGAAGTAGATTCTAGCTACGGTGATCTCCTGCTTTATACAGAAGTAAGATGGCTTAGTCGAGGGAAATGTTTAATAATATTTTTTGAACTGAAGAATGACATTTATGACTTCCTGCGAGAGAACTTACCATGCTCCATTGATCTTCAACATGCACTCAAAGACATTAATTTCCTTCATAATCTGGCATATCTCACAGACATCACACAACATTTGAACATATTGAATTTGCAGCTACAAGGGGAAAAGCAAACCATTTTTCAATTGATGGGATATGTTGATGGTTTTAAAAAGAAGCTGAATCTATTTAGACTTTCTTTGCAAAAAAATGATCTGTTCCATTTTTCAAGTTGTAAGCAGTTGTTGTCAGAAATAGAAAGTGCAAACTTCAGTAAGTACGCAGCTGACATTGAACATTTGATTTGTGAATTTGATCGACGATTTCAAGATTTTGAAATGTTTCGTCCGCAAACGGAACTTTTTAATAACCCAATTAAGTGCACAGTGGAGTGCCAGCCATCAGATCTTCAACTAGAGTTGTGTGACCTTCAGTGTGACCCCTTCCTCAGTACTGTAAAGGCATTAGGAGCTGACTTCTGGAAATTGCTACCAAATGAACGTTACCCGTGTCTGAGAAAATGGGCACTAAAGATGTGCTCTATATTCGGCAGCACATATCTCTGCGAGACAACATTCTCTTCCATGAAGTTAATTAAATCTAAGACCAGGAACAGAATGACCGATTCGACATTGTCCCATACTCTCCGAATCGCCACGTCAAAAATGGAAGTGGACTTCAAATCTCTGGTGGAAAGCTGTGACAAGTCACAATCGTCGCACTGAGACATTAAAGGTAATTTTAAAATGAATAATTAATGGATTTGTTACAAATCAAATATGTAGTCAAAGTGCAAGCATTATTTATATATTACTATATCGAATAGGTCCCTACTGTCATTTTTGACGATATTCTTAAGTGTGGCCCGCGGGTCTTGGCCTTGGCTTTAATCCGGCCCTCGGGCAACCTCAAGTTGGCCACCACTGATCTAAAGCCATATCTGCTCCTCTATAAACTTTTACATCATGTAAGGATGACTTAAACTTATTATTAATACATAAGTGTCCAATTTGATTCCCTGTTCTATGATCTGGAGACAATCATATAGCAAGTTTTATGTATTCTTTTATGTTGGAATAATGTTCCTCCTAGCCTCATTTGATTAATATCACAGATGTTCACGAATATCTCTCCATTCTCATTAATTTCTCCAAGTCCATGTTTTCCCATGATCTCTTCGAATCCTCTGTTGTCTGATCCTACTTTTGCGCGTAGATCTCCCATCAAGATTATACTGTCTTTGGCTCGTTTTCCATCCATCTGACATTGCTACTGTTTATAGAACTCATCTTTAAATCTTCCTTATGATTGGATGGTGCGTAGTATTGGATAATATGTATTTTAATTGTGTTTATTGTTCTTTTAAATGTTGCTCTTATTTGTCTTGGCCTTACTTCTTCCAATTCTGTCAGTGCTTTATGTGCTTCCCTTGATGACATAATAGTCACCCCTTCACTATGTTGTGCTCCAGGTTCCTGATGATAAAGTCATCTATCCTGTATTTAGTTTTATCCTTTCTGCTCCTAACCATCTTGTTTCGTACGTTTCTAGAATGTTTACTGTGTAGTTTATCATTTTTGCTGCTACTTTTGGCAGCTTTTCCTTGCTCATTTAGAGAACGTACGTTCCAGACGCCAGTTCTGGAGGATTTCCTGGTAGACAAAAGGCGAGTCAGCGACCGGGACACCTTGCGGCTTTCTCCGGATTGTGTCATAATACCTCTTAGACAGCCCTTATTCTTTCTGGATCACGGATTTACTTTTTTTTCTTTTCTTTGAGTTGTCCATGTTTGTGAAGTTTTTGCGGCTTATTTTTTTTTTTAACAGTACGGAGTAGCCAGTCCCATGTCCAAGCCTTCTTAGTCGCTCCTTACAAACATGCCTGGTAGGGAACAGCGCTAAAATTCCTTACTCCTCTTTCGGGTGCCAGCCACACACGTGCAAAATCAAATGTATTATCCTCCATTACTTTATGCATGCGAGACCTGGAAAACAACTACAGAAATTGAAAATAAACTTTGGAAAACGAATGCCTGAGGAAAGTACTTCGTGTACCATGGAATTAATTCAAGGTTAGTGCAGAAATAAGAGAAGTAACAAAACACGCAACAATATCATCTGTGTTCAAGAGAAGGATGTGGTCATATGGGAAGGATGTGGCCTGATGAGAAGAGACAATAAGAGAATATCAAAGTAACCCCTGAAATGGGAACGTCAGAGGGTAAAAAAAAAGAGAAGCCGACCTAGAGAAACACTAAAAAGAATATTGAGGCGAGAGCCAACAACAGCAGGCATCAGCTCCATCGCCGAGATTGTGCCACTCGCCCAGAACAGAAAATTGTGACGAGATATAATGGGGGTCCTGTGCAAGGTCTAAGGCTTGATAACAAAGATCGTTGGACCTAAGAGTCTATCATTTCTACCCTTGATGCCGTCTTCGGCTCGAAATGACAGATGGGCGGACAGACTAAAAGACAGGCAGATAGATAGAATCTGATAGAAGTCCAGGTTAAACTGTCCTGTTTTCATGGGGAAAATGCTGATTCTTAGAAATTTAAGTTTTGTTACAACATCAGTTTGTTTATTGTCATTTTTTACAGTTTTGTTTTACTCATTATTAAATAGGTTCCTTGTCACGTTTTATATTGTTGTTTTGTTTTATTCATTGTTATACCAGTTTTTTGTCATGTTTTAAACTGTTTTTTTTTTGTTTTATTCATTGTTATAACATTTTTTGTCATGTTTTAAACTGTTGTTTTGTTTTAATCAAAGCTATGCTCAACTTTTATTTTTTTCTACTTTGCAGTCTTTCTGTCGATTGTTAGCAATGAACCGAAATGTTCAAAACTCGTTCAAAAGTGTGTCCATTAATACATTTATCAGCTGTTTCATCTGTTGTAAACATTGTAATTTCTGCTATATTTAGTTGCAGAAGTGTTTTTTCTTTTATTTACCTTAGTTTTATTGTCTTGAACAAAGATCAATTTCACCATGCTGTCTAGTAAAGTGGATACAAGTCCTAAATCATCAGCGTATTAAATTATATTTTTGATAGTACGTAACCTGTAATACTAAGAACGTCATATCGCTCCTTGTAATCTGCTTCACTAATGTTTCTAATTTTCTTCTGTACTTGCTTATTAATACATGAGGTGAAAAGATGTACCCTTGTCTAGCTCCGTAGTCTATGCTAAACAAAAGTTTGCCTTTAAATAAGCTTGTCGGAATGTATAAAGCACACTCTGTTATCACGTGCTCTATATGAGATGACAGCCCTATATTTATCATTATTTCCCACACACATTTGATGTTGAGAGTAGTGAAATGCTTTTAAATAATCATGAAAACATGTCAGTAGATCATTCTGTGCTTTTTAAAATTGTCTCTTTACATTAAAACAAATGCAATCATCATCACGGAGTGCCTTCTCCGCAACAAAGGTTGGCTACCATGGAGCGCCATTCTGCTCTGTCTCTTGCTTTGATAGTGCTGGTTGTCATAGGCTGACTTGTCCATCTTTTGATGTTACTTGTCCATGTTAGTATTGGTCTGCCTCTGCCTCTTTTACCTTGTATTTTCCCCTCCAGGATTACTTTTAGTAGGCTGTTGTGTCTTTTAACATGGCCCAAAGATCGCATTTGTCTTGTTTGAATTGTGCTTAGTAGTTCTCTTTTCATTTTTAGTTGTTTTAAGACTTCATCGTTTGTTTTATTTTCCTTCCATCCAATTCTACCTATTCTTCTATATATCCACATTTCAAAGGCTTCAATTCTCTTTTCTATTTTCTTGTCTAATGTTCATGTTTCTGCACCATATAGGGATATTGAGAAGATGTAATATTTTGCTATTCTTAGTTTTAGTCCCGGTGTTATTTGTTTTGATGTTAGTATGTTCTTCATGACATTAAAATTACTTTTTGCCATTCCTATTCTTTTGTTTATTTCAGTTGTACATTTTCCAGCACTGGTTATAGTATGTCCAAGGTAGTTGTAGTTCTGAAATATCTCCAGTTTTCCTTCAATTTTGATATCCACTTGTGGGTTTTGAGTATTTTCTTTGTTTATGATCATAGTTTAGTCTTTTTGATATTCATATCTAGTCCATATTTTTTGCTTGTCATGTTTATTTCATTAAGTAATTGTTGTAGATCTTTAGGATTTTCTGCTATAGCTCGTTTCAAATCATGTGCCCAACTTTTAAAATCGATATCTTTTTAATCTCTTTTTGTAATTTTTTTCAAAATTTGCATGTAAAGTTATAATGATTAGAACCCAACAGGGAATTAATTTCATTAAAAAAAAACATTTGATTATTATTGTTGCTTATTTGATTTATATAAATTTATAACGACCCATTGATGTAGTCAAAACTTAATGTTTACCGTATTTTAAGTTAAAAATAGCGAGAAAAATCCATACACGGTACAATTGACGTTTTTGCACACTTTCCACGTGGGCTTTCTGACACAATTAGACACTTGTAGAAAACACGAGGCATTGTGTGTTCCATTTCCGTTCATTCATAGGTGGAGACGTGGAACGATAACATTTATCATGAGTCTTAAAATGAAATTCTGCAGTTTACAAAACATCACAATAAAAATGTATGACTATTTTTGCAAAGAGGCTAAACTAGGAAGATTATTTAATTCTTTAGAAAACCCTGAGAATAGGACAAGACACATTTTGGATTTATCTAAACGGTCATTTAATCGCTGGATTCAAGCATGTGACCGTCAATGTTCCAAATATACAAAATCACAAGGAAGAGCAAAAATGTTGGATAATTTCGACAGTGAACTTATTAGAAGTGAAATTCGCAAAATGTTGGGTATGAATGAAACTGTTACAATAAGAAAATTAAAAGTATCGCTGAAAAAGAACAACAGTATTGAAATATCAAAGTCTACATTATGGAGGAATATGAGAGCTCCAGGCTTTACATTCAGAAAGTATTCCAATGGACGAAACATCATCTGTGAGAAGCCACATATAGTAGTCATGAGAAGCAAGTACTTACGTGAAGTAAAAGAGGTGCGCAAGCTAGGTTATGATATTGTGTACTTGGATGAAACATGGATCAATGCTCACCACACTAACCAAAGGGAATGGCAGTCATCAGATGGAAAGATTAAGAGATTAATACCTAGCAGCAAAGGAACAGCGCTTGATAATTGCTCATGCAGGTAGTCGACAACATGGACTAATACAGAATGCAGAGCTCATTTTTCTTTCAAAATCCATAGACAATCGGGATTATCACTCTGAGATGAATGGTCATATATTTAGACATTGGATTGAAAATTCTGTTCTCCCATCACTAGATCGACCATCTTGCCTAATAATGGACAATGCAGCGTACCACAACATTGTTGCACTTGAAGATAAAGTCCCGACGTCATCCAGTACAAAAGATGCTATTAAGATATGGCTCACAAAGGAGCACATACAATTTAATAACATGTACTTAAAACCTGAATTACTATCTCTAGTAAAGCAAAAACAGAGGACAAAGATTTTTCAAATAGATAAGATTATCTAAGAGCACGGTCATATAAGTTTGAGGCTGCCACCTTACCATGCTCATTTAAATCCAATAGAACTAATCTGGGCAAAATTAAAAGGACAAGTGGCAGATGAAAATACAACATTCAAAATATGCGATGTAAAGACTCTTGCTAATCTCGCTTTATTAAATATAGACAAAGATTATTGGACTAAATGTGAAGACCACGTCTTAAAACAGGAAGAGGAATATTGGAAAAATGATGGTTTGTGGAATGTTCAACCCCAAACAGTTATTAATCTTTTAGACTCGTCTGATTCAGAATGAAAGTATATAGCCCCCACAATGTTGGCCCCTACATTACCTTAAATTATTTCAACAAACGGTCCTTTTCAGGACCACGCAACTATGAAAATTGGACATACCTTGATATTATCGTCCGTCCTCGAACTGAGCAGACAATAATTCTCCTGGTGTTTTGTTTTATCCAGTTATTTCCCCATTACGGCCACGCCTTTACCTAGTGAAAATTAATCATAGACCAGCAACTACGGTAATTTCTATTCTTTAGGGCTTCACAATTTACAATTTTGACAAACATCAAAGAAATATCGCCGCTTTAAGAAAACTGCAGCTGCAAGATATTTGTTAAATATACATTTAAAGGGTCTTTTGCATTCTAATAACATTTGGAAAATTTCAAAAGTTTTTAACAAACGGTTAGAGAGTAATAGCGTTTTAAAGTTGGGCAGATGATTTGAAACGAGCTATAGTAGTACAGTATCGTCAGCATATCTTAGGTTATTGATTATCTTTCCATTAATTTGTAGACCTGGAATCTCTATGATGTTTTTTTTTAAATTTTGCTCACTGTATAGATTGAACAAGCTTGGTGATAGGATGCATCCCTGTCTTGCTCCTCTTTTTATATCAATGGGTGTAGATTTCTCTTTGTTATATTTTATTATTGCCGTTTGCTCCCAGTATAGATTACATATTAGTCGTATGTCCATGTCATCTAGATGTATCTCTTTTAGGCATTCTATAAGTTGTTTGTGGTGTACTCTATCAAAAACTTTGGTGTAGTCTATGAAGCAGGCATATATTGGTTTGTTTACTTCTGTGTATTTTTCGATTAATGTTCTCATGCAGAATATGACTTCTTTTGTCCCGCTATTTTTCCCAAATCCAAATTGCTGTTCATCTAATTCAGTATTGATTTTATTCTGAACCCTTCCTTGTATAACTTTTAGCAAGATTTTTGTAACATGGCTTATTAGGCTTATTGTTCTAAAGTCACTGCATTCAACTGCACCATTCTTTTTAGGCAATGTAACGAAAGTTGATGTTTTTAGATCATTTGGTATGTATCCTATGTGGTATATAAAAATTGTCTCTTTACATTAAAACAAATGCAATAAAAAATTTAATTATACAGACAAATTAATTTTTTTTTTACAAATAAATTCAAGTTCACATTTTTAAAGAACTAGTAATTTCAAGTAGGCCTATACTAAGAACAATAATAATTGTAAAATAACAAAAGGAAATTTGTTCTTACTCGCTTCACGACTTCTTTGTTACCAGCTAAACCAGCCACAATGGATAAAAACCAGCAGGTTCCAGCCTGGCCTTGACCCGTGTCAAAAAGTGTTGGACCATTTGTGAACAGCCTTGGATCTTTCATAAACTCCTGCAAGTATAAAGCGCTGCTTGGATTTGATATCAAGACTATAAACGTTAGAACCCAGTTTTGTATCTTTAACTTTCTTTTATGAACTATTTTTAAAATGACCTTTAACTAACGTTTTATGCTGATTTTTTTTGTAGAAAAAAATGTTGACTGCTTTGATCCGATATCAAAATGAATAACATCATCCAATTTCTAAAATGAACGCCAAGAACGCTCCACAGTTAAACTATCTAGGGTTGTATTGTATATCTTTTTATAACATCTTGACAGTTATACCTTCGGCCGTTTCCATTCAACTTTTTTCTTGCCCTTGTTCTTACACATTCCTGTCTTCAGAAATAACTCGGTGTCCACATAGAGGTCGCCTGGACTCACTTGTGGTCGTTTCTTCAGCTTCTCATCCAGGAACCTGCTTCGGAAATCGCGAGTTTTGACCATGATACCGTTGTTACTGCTGCAATATTTCTCATTGTCAACGACATTACAGTCATCGTCCTTTTCATTACCTGCTTGTAATTGTTTGTTGTTGTAAATACCATTCTCTTGTACAGCAACAATAACGGATGGTTTACACCCCATTATCGCTTGAGAATAAAATGTCTTTAAATCTCACTGCTAGAACTAATACTTTAGCTGAAATTATATAAATACATATTTTAATATTTAAAAATAAACAAGTTAAATACACAGTTGAACAGACTGAACCGATAGTATATGCTTTAACGGTCACAATTTAATGAACTTTTAGCAGAAAAAACATCTTGACTTTGTTTAGCACATTTGAACATATATTTTATGTTTCTTTCTACAATGTTCTATTTCTATCTCTGTTCTAGCTCATTGTCAATAAAGTTAAACGATTTCAATAACCACACTGAACGCGATATTATATTGTAGAGTCATTCAAATGTTTAACACTGACTGTCTTATCTTGATTCGCGTAGTCACTAGCTATCGCGTCGGCAGGTTATAACTAATCTTGACGCTAAAGACTGGTATCTTTAACACAGGTTTAAATAAAGTCTGACTGGCATGAACAAATCACAACAGCTAGAGTTTCAAAGCGACTGTACGTGTTGCGTATGCTTATATCATAATCGTTTAACTATTAATAGTCCTACTGTCAACATACAAGTGTGTGTGTGTGAGAGAGAGAGAGAGAGAGAGGGAGGGAGGATATATCGTTTTTATGATAGTGGGGGTGTCAGTCACACTTGGCCGGATATGAAAAGCTTCTCAAAAGAAAAGGAAGTAAAAGTCTCTAGAAGCTTCCTTGTAGACTCTTGTTATTCTAAGATGGTAAGTCTCCTACCGCAGACTGTGAAGGATCGACGAGAGTGCACGTCTGTTAGATGTTATACATGTTCTAAATTACAACAACCATTTAAGGAAGATTTTGAACATCGGATGGTATAACGAGATACAAATGAAGATATCTAGAATAAAACAAGGATCAATCGAGCACATCAACAGATTATGAATAGAAAATAGAAATGGATTGGACACACGCTAATAAATGTTGATACTAGCATAGCAAGACAGACACTGTCATGGAACCCACAGGATAATATAAAGCCAGGAAAGCCTAGGAATACATGGAGGAGAGAAGTAATAGAACATTGGTCTTGACTGGAGAGAAGTAAGGAAAATATCCAAGAACAGGGATAGATGGAGAGACCTTGTTCGTGGTCAACTCTCAAATAAGTGATCTAAATGATTTTGATTAACTATCAGATGTTAAAATAACTGAGAACTGAGTGATTATAATGAGAGGGTTTGGTAGTCAAGTGATTTAAACCGATATTTTGCTGATCTGAAGGGTGGTTTGATTCCGGAAGTGACTTCATGATCCTTCTACGGTTGGGCTGAAGTAGGTGGGGAGGGGGAAATAGCAACCCTAACTTGTATGCTTTCAACGTGATTATTGCATTGGACGTCGCGTTGTTCCCAGCGTCTCCTCAACTTTTAGGCAAACCCCATAAATCAGAGACTGTCGAAATATGACGTTGTTATGATTTGTATGTCACTTAATTTGGTCTCTATGTCCCAAATGACATCGGTTATTACACATGGAGAGATTGATCACCCACTATTTGTCCAACGCCATTTGTTTTCTAGACAGACTAATCCCGAATTGACAGTCACGATGACTTTACACTGCATCAATAATTAAGAGCTCACAACTTGCTCTATACTGCATCATTTGAATCTATTTCATGATCACTCCTGCTGCCGACATGAAACTTTTTACCTCAACCGTCTCTGATTGAGACTCGTGCCTAAGACGTCATTTGTGACATTTCTATGAACTTTAGCCTTCGAAATAAGGTCGTGCCATTTAATGAGCAGAATTTATCTGATCTGATGCAAGATTGAGCACATCTTGACGAGGTTCCTTCTCAGCTTGTAGAGCGTTCAGGTCAATATTGTGTAGCGAGGTCAATAGGGCACTGATTTCTCTCTCTTTGTGAGTGTCTATTTTGCTGAGCATTCCCGTCACTCACACACCCACACACATGCACACACGGACATTCTAAACAATGCACAACAGAAAAGACAGGAGCCTTAGAGACAAGATCAGAAATGAAGAACTGAGAATATAGCTAAGATTCGTGACAAGTCTGAGTGATCAAAACACAACACAACGAGCCCCCAATGAACGTTGCAAGAACACCAGACCTAAATGTCGACCACGAAAAGATGTATCGACGGAATATTAGAAGCACTAGGAAAGATAGCAGCAGAAGCGAACAAAAGAGCAAAAGAACGCAAATTGTATATCCCCTCGACGCTGAAAGGCAAATGAGGAAGGAAAGAAGAAGAAGAAGAACTATAGAAAAAGAAACTATATTTTCACAAATGAGTTTGTACTATCGCGATGCTGGCATAATTGCATTAATTGTGAAAAAAAAATGTGTTTGATCCTTTGTCGCGGTGATTCTAAAATCCAGTGTTTACTCTGTATAGCACGCGATAGTTCAACATTGTTATGGCTACATATTGTGTGCAAATAAATAACAAAAGTAACAACCAATAAGCCGAACAAGTTGAGTCTTTTTTGAATCAGGCGTCATTTATCAGGGCTCTGAACTCTGAAAACTTTTTTTTTCAGAATTGCACTTTAATGTCTTGACAAAACTAAGAGAAATTTAAAACATCATTCCCCGCTCAAAGAACTAGATGAACTATATACTTTTATCTAAGGAGCCGCGATAGCTCAGTGGTTAGTGATCTGGACTACAATGGACAAGAGGTAGGGTTCGATCCCAACCGACGGCTTCCGGGTTCACCCAACCTTAAATGGGTACCGGATTAACACCTTATTCCCTATGTGACTGGGGCTCTTTACTTTTTTTTACTATATACTTTATCTCATAATCACATCCATCTTTCAATAAACTTCCGAGACCGGGATTCTCAAGCATGCCCAAAGACAGAAAAAACACAAGGAAAGAAAATTAAAAGTTGTAGACAATTCTCATGTCGGTGTTTTCCTATCACAGTCATAGAACGAGGGCTTGGTATATTAATATCGATCTTATCGTTTTATAGGACAAAGTTCATGTAAACTTGTACACATAAATAAAGCACTGATTTTATGTGTTCTCAGGGCCGGCACGAATAGCGAGCCAGGAGCGCGGCGGCCCGGGGCGCCGATTCAAGGAAGTATCAAATAACGAAAAATAACATTGATATAATGTATTTAGGTGAAGATGTTGATACTTTTATAGCAAATTTGTTTACAATAGGTGAGTCCCTTTATCAGACTTTTCCAAAGTAATTAAATACCGTAATTATTGTGTGTGTGTGTATTTAAAGCATTAAACATTGCATATATTACGTGGCACCTACTACATTTCACGTTTCTGTATGATATAAATCGATCTTGTGTCGCGCGTGTGCCCAGTAATGACAATCATATTACACTTCTTACTGACAACATTGCTGAAAGATTTATTCTCGTGTAATCATTTTTAAATTCGACTCCGACATTATGGTTCCCCTATTGAGAACTATATGGTCCACCAAGTACCGATATAATCGTTGTGATAGGATCTATTGAATGTTTGTTTCCAGGAGCGGTAATTATGGTTTAACTGATGTTTTAATTTTCCTTGCAAAAAATGATGTACCACATTAGCTGTAGCAGCGATAGCTCAGTGGACTACAAAGGACAAGAGGTAGGGTTCGATCCAAACCGACGACTTCCGGTTCACCCAGCCTTAAATGGGTACCGGATTTTTTCTGGGAAAGTAAAGCGGCACGGGCGTAATACCGACCACATTACCCCAAAAATCATGTGGTGAAGGTCTGTAAAATTTATGGTCACTTACACCATATTCCCTATACGCCACTTGGCGTGACGGGGGTACTTTACTTTTTTTTTTTTTTTACATTAGCTGTAGTATGAAGTGGTAAAATAACACGGGTGGGTGATAACAAATTAGCACTTTCCAAAAATATGTTTTTAAACAATTTCCTGTGCACTGATAGTTGGGATTCGGATGTGGTCGACAAGGCCCGACCAAGCAACCAGTCAAATTTGGTGCCAGAATGGAACGAGTTTCTACAAATGATTTTGAGTAACTATGTTACTATTCAAACAACTCAAATGAAGGTCAGAAATCCAAATTGGTTTAACTGAAAGTTGTTTCTGGATTCCTTCAACGGTGTTCTCTTTTTTTTAAACCGCCATTTATATTAGTTCTTTTGTGTTCTTTAGGAAGATATCTTTTCAGATTAATAACGACAATATTACAAATATATTTTTTTAATATATTGGGGTCCCTTGTACACTTCTGCATAAGTGCGTAATATTTTGAAAGAGGCCTGATTGTTGTGAATTTTTTCTTGTTAACTTTTAATTACCATACCACCACGGCGAAAATGTCAACCGAATCATAGGTATCTAAGGGGACTTGACGAATATGGATCTTTTAATCAATGTATAATGTAATTCCTGAAAGATAAGATCAGAGATAAAGTGAGAAAAAAACTAAGAATATTTCCCGCCAAAGAATACATAAAGAAACAACAGATAAAATAGTTTGGCCACGTGATAAGACAGAAAGACCAAAAGCCACACAACTCAACGAACCTTTAATAAACGTTGCAAAAAATCCTAACTCAAGGGTTTACAACGAAAAAGATGGATTAATAGAATGTTAAAAACACTAGGAAACATAACAGCTGCATAGGCCACCAAAAGGACCGCAAATTATATCTTTCCTCGGCGCCATGAAAGGCAAATGAGAAAGGAAAAAAGTAGAAAAAGAATATAATTAAAACAGATAATATTTTAGTATGTTAATTAACCACATATTGCGATTTTGCTATGCATTCATTCATAAGTATGTGAAATGTAATGTTTCATCTTTTACAATTAACACTTTTAAAACAATGACGCAATATTTTATAAGTTCCATTGCGACATTATATATCAAGAGACTTTAGGTCCGTTGCTATATGTTTATTTACTATTCACTTGTTTAGCTTTGTAACTAATACTAGTCTTAATTATTTCTTATATTTATGTTAATGTCTGCTGATGTCTGTTTTCTTATTGCGTGATGACAATGGTTGTGAGTATAATAAAAATCTGAGGCATGAGACGACATTGCCGGAACGAAAACACGAGCTAGTAGTGACAAGACTACTGGAACACACTGCAATGGCAACACATAAATGATATAGATTTAAAGCCAGCTTCAAACATCATATTCGAGACTAGTAGATATGGGAAGAACTCAATAACTCAATTCGAGACTAGTTCTTCCCATATCTATCTATCTATCTATCTGTCTGTCTGTCTGTCTGTCTGTCTGTCTGTCTGTCTGTCTGTCTGTCTGTCTGTCTGTCTGTCTGTCTGTCTGTCTGTCTGTCTGTCTGTCGATCTATTATCCTTTCCAGCCGACGACGGCACATAGAGCAGAAATCCTGGACTCTTGTGTCCAACGATCAAACACCACACCTTACACAAGACCCACATTGTATCTCGCTACACGACTCTGTTCGGGGCGATGTTCTCAATCTCGGCAAAGGAGCTGATGCCTGCTGCTGTTGCTCTCGCCTCCGTGTCATTTTTAGTGTTTCTCTAGGTCGGCCTTTTTTCTTTTACCCTCTGTTCCCATTTGAGGGTCTACTTTGAAATTATCTTGTTGTCTTTTCTCATCACATGGCCAACCTTCTTCTCTGGGTTTCAGTTGCTATATTTGAACACTTTGTCATTTCTCTTATTTCTGCACTAATCTTAAATTCATCCCATGAAATATGAAGTATTTTCCTGAGGCTCTTGTTTCAAAAAGTACTCAGTTTATTTTCTATTTCACTATTTATTTTATCTGACAGACTCTAATTGTGATGTTCTGTCTGTGGGGGCGATCAACACACTTAGCCTGACAGCTGACTGCATATGAGAGTCTGGAATCCTTACTCTGATTGAGTCCTGAACGCAGAGAGAGAGAGAGAGAGAGAGATTTTCCAACTCTCGCATTGATCAGTAAGCGTGGATAACTCATTTGATTTGAAAATCATGAGCTTTGTTATCGTGCTCAGTAATTTTAATTTCCATATTTTATCACGGTTTCTGAAAGTCGTTACCGCCTTTTATCCTTCTTGTTCTATGCAGCTTCCAAGATACATAAAGTGATCTACTTCCTCTACTGTTTTTCCTTCCAGATATGTTTTTTTCCTTCTATGCGAATTTGGTTTTTCATTACTTTTGTCTTTTCTTGGTTGATCTCTAGTCCTATTTTTCTAGCCATTGATGACGGGTCATTCGTGTTTTCTTGCGTCACGTTCACAGTGCTATGGAAGAAGACTCTCATTGCATATCGTCCACAAAATAAATATTTGGTTCTGATTCACTGTTTCTATTTGATACTTTGAAAAAAGTTAAAAATAAATAATTCAGAATTGTTCAAAGTCTGAATCATTTTTTTTCTTCATAAATAATGGAAAGTGGACTAATCTTGCGCCCAGACCTTAGACGATACCCATTTTTGATAAACGTAAACAGCATAGATACTGAATTCAAGATAAGGAAGGATAAGACACTTAAATGCTGCAAATAATAAACCAAAACATAACAAAATAATGAAAATATAAATGTTATTTTAAAAATTTAATTTTATTGACTGTAATTTAGTGGTGTGTCCTGTATGGCTGGAGGAGAGTAAGATAAAGGTTACTGTCTAGAACAGGAGTAAAGTAAAGTAAAAGTAAAGTACCCCCGTCACGCCAAGTGGCATATAGAGAAATATGGTGTTAGTGACCCTATATTTTACAGACCTTCAGCACATGATTTTTGGGGTAATGTGGTCAGTATTACGCCCGTGCTGCTTTACTTTCCCAGAAAAATCCGGTACCCTTTTAAGTCTGGGTGAACCCGGAAGCCATCGGTTGGGATCGAACCCTACCCCTTGTCCGTGGTAGTCCAGTTCACTAACCACTGAGCTATCGCGGCTCCCAGAACAGGAGTTCCCTTACATAAACACGCCGTACAACTGAGCTTCTGATGTTTTCTTTCTCTCCTTTTCTCCCCCTCCCGCTCTTTACCTCTCTATTTGTTTCTACATATATATATATATATATATATATATATATATATATATATATATATATAACATTTAGTCTTTAGAACGAGTTACCGTGGTGTCACAACATAGCTAACAATTCTCGAACATTTAGTGAAGAAGAGTATATCCCCTCCTCCCCATCATCCGTTTTTACTTCAAACACCCAACTAAATTAGAATGAGATAACCCTACTTTTGAACCCAGCTTTGACAAGCGTTTCAAAAGTGAATGAAAGGGCCAAAAACTCAAATCTCAATGAAAAAATTTGCAGAAAACAAAGTAAAATGCCGACAAATTGTGTGGCGATGTAGCGTAAGGTGTTTCCTTATAGTGTAGGAAAAGTGTGTCTTGTGAGAAAAAACTCTTGAGATTTTGGTCGGGACTGAAAATATATTAGTCTGGACTGATTTTAGTCTGGACACGCAAAAGGTGTTACTTTCTAAACTTCACATTAACATTAACAATGAAGTTTAGAAAGTAACAACTTGAGTGTTTAAATAAATGTGATGCTAGTAGGATGTTCTGGACAATAGTAACATCATCATATACTAATGTCGTCGGATGGATTCTTCAATAATAGAAAATCACTTTAAATGCTATCATTAATGATGTGGTCAGACCAAGATTAACATGAACGAGTAACATCAAAAGATGGACAAATCAGCCTATGACAACCTGCACCATCAAAGCAAGAGACAGAGCGGAATGGCACTCCAAGGTAGCCAACCTCCGAATGCGGAAACGGCACACAATGTTGATGTTAAATTATTGACGTTCAAGTGTTCAAAAGACGGATTCCTTGAAAAAACCTGAAGGCCAGCATCGTAAGTTGTCTGTGTAAAAAATTATCCACGTTGAAGTGTTCTCTACACACTGACAGAGACATGGAAATGACGCAAAACCCAGTTGTCAAAGGGAATAAACACCACGTGTTTTCATTGCCAGAATACGAAGTTTACATAAAATCACTGTATCTCTGCTTTACAAACAAAATTTGGACTTGAGTTACTTAATGACTTTCTTTTCTCTAGGACTGAGAGACATAACCCGGTCAGCAGCCAAAAAGACTGCTCGAGCTTTGCTCTCCATAATGTCCATCTATTGAAATGAACCAGGTTTTTTACTGCTTAAGTTTACATGAAAAACAAATTTAGGAACAGATTGTATACCGCTCTGGATTTACGTATTCAGCTGTCGGATATAAAGATCTATGGGGAAAAAAACTATTTTAAGTATAACAATTCATTCATCCCTTTCATGGTGTCGATCCAATATTTTCTTGCAACAAAAAGAAAATGTTTGAGGTTATAAATGATGTGTCCTTATTTTCAAAGCTACCACGTTGTGCAACAAAAAGAAAATGTTTGAGGTTATATTTAAAATGATGTGTCCTTATTTTCAAAGCTACCACGTTGTGCAACAAAAAGAAAATGTTTGAGGTTATATTTAAAATGTTGTGTCCTTATTTTCAAAGCTACCACGTTGTGCAACAAAAAGAAAATGTTTGAGGTTATATTTAAAATGATGTGTCCTTATTTTCAAAGCTACCACGTTGTGCAACAAAAAAAAAAAAAAAAAAAAAAAAAAAAAAAAAAAAAAAAACTCAATTGAAAAAAGTAATAAGGTTGTGAGTTTACGATGGTTTTTATAAATGCTGGATAGAGTGAGGGCTTCTGGATTAAAACAATGTCTACTGAAGGATTTCATAACTGAAACAAATTTGGAAACCACTGGTGTAACGTAAGTTCCAGTGGCGTGCATTCTGGCTATGCTGTGCTTACCTAACACTGATCATAAGTCAAATTAAAATGCTTGCTTTCGATTTTTGACTAAATTGATCAAATTTGACTCAATGTATTTATATTTTTATGCTGACGCATACGCAAAAAGACAAGTTGAAAGCACAGATGGTTCTTGTCCCCTGTCTTTCATGGCTGCATGCATACATTTTTACGTCAGAAATAAACGAATCGTGCATAGCTTTGCAGCTGGTCCAGACTTGACACATTTCCGATTTCAGTCCTTTAAGTGTGTAAAACATGCAATTTATTTGTTAACTTAACGATACCTTGGTGGTATCGTTTGACAAGTAATTGACACAATTGCTGATAGTATTAGATTTCATGAACTTTGATTATATAATTTTTTTAAAATTATTTGTGAAAGACATTAATATGTGATATCATACTGTGTGTATAAATTGGTATGATATCGTAAGTTTTGATTCGCAGTTCGTTATGCACGATTGAATAATTACTAAAATATCCATACAATTTGCAGGCACATATTTTTAGTTCTCTACAATTTAAATCATTTGGGTCCTGTTGGAAAAGCATTATAGCTGAATAGGCAACTCCGCGTCAGTGTCGAGCAACACAATGACATGATTCTAAACAAAAATAAATGGGACGTATTAAAGAGGTTTATTGATACGGTCGGCTTTTTAGTCATATCCGAATTTCCATTTCGTGGCCTGTCTGAATCACAAGAGACAGTTGAGAAAGGAGTTTATTTGGGTGCTCTCAACTACTTTGTAGATGTGACGCAAACTCTCTGTGTTCATCTGTTAACTTCGTCCAGAAAATAAGATTTATTTTTTGAAAGTAGGTGGTGATTTATTAGTCATGTTTAACGTAATAGTAGCGGTCAGTAAACTTCAGAGTTTACCCACACACAAAACCTACTACACGCCACTGAACTTAACGTGCTTGACTTGAGATCACAGTTGAAATAACTGCATGCCTCTTGAAAGAGGTAGGTGGTGGGGAAGGGGGTGGTGGTCAAAGTACTGATCAGACTAAATACAACGAAATCGGCACAAAAGCCCAGATCGATAAAACGATATAAAACTTGATGACGTAGCACTAACAAGAAGTTCAAATGGGGCACCTTTCAAGCAGGTGGGATTGGTGCCGGTGCTTTATGGCTTTCTTAGAACAGGACGAGGAAGAACTAATATCAGGATATCGGATTGATAATATAACGACAGGATACAAGATACCCTATCGGGTTTAATGTTGTACTCGTATATAACGACAGGATACAAGATACCCTATCGGGTTTAATGTTGTACTCGTATATAACGACAGGATACAAGATACCCTATCGGGTTTAATGTTGTACTCGTATATAACGACAGGATACAAGATACCCTATCGGGTTTAATGTTGTACTCGTATATAACGACAGGATACAAGATACCCTATCGGGTTTAATGTTGTACTCGTATATAACGACAGGATACAAGATACCCTATCGGGTTTAATGTTGTACTCGTATATAACGACAGGATACAAGATACCCTATCGGGTTTAATGTTGTACTCGTATATAACGACAGGATACAAGATACCCTATCGGGTTTAATGTTGTACTCGTATATAACGAAAGAGTTTCTTAATTAGAAATTGATTGAAATTGATTGAAAATGTTGCCACAGTTGACAAATTATATTATTGATTATTTATGACAGAACCCGAGGGCTATAATTCATAAACAGGAAGTGCGTGTCAGTTGTTAGGTTAAACATGGACAATCCCGCAATCATTGACGCTACATGTTGGTGACAAGCTCTTAGGAAGCTGTAATAGAGCAGCACGTTGTATGTATTCTAGGTGCCAGTAATTAAGCAGTAATGGTCCCCTCCATGTAAGTCATGTATGGAAAATGGTAATAACGTCTACATTTGTCAATGGTCAAGGGCCCATTTTATGTGAGAGGTGGTCGGTATCACGCAAGGTCGTCCTACTTTCCCCGAAAAGTCTCTTATATTCTCAGATCCTGTGTGATTTATGACTGCGTGTAGGTCCAAGAAAAATAAAACTCTCGCTGTAATGGGAATTAAACTAAGGAGCTTCTGGTCAGTGACGAGCGCTGTAATGGGAATTAAACTAAGGAGCTTCTGGTCAGTGACGAGCGCTGTAATGGGAATTAAACTAAGGAGCTTCTGGTCAGTGACGAGCGCTGTAATGGGAATTAAACTAAGGAGTTTCTGGTCAGTGACGAGCGCAGTGCCTCGGCTTATGTACGCCAGACTTGACTGTTGTGGAGAATGATGGCCAGGTTTCCCGGGGTCGTATGTCACTGCAAGAGCTAGGCCAGACAAAGCACAGGGAACGAAGAGTGACAAGATCTTAGTCCTTCTAGAGAAAAGAAAGGGAGAGAGAGAGAAAGAAAGAGAGAGAAGAAAAAAAAAGAAAGAAAGAAAGAAAGAAAGAAAGAAAGAAAGAAAGAAAGAAAGAAAGAAAGAAAGAAAGAAAGAAAGAAAGAAAGAAAGAAAGAAAGAAAGAAAGAAAGAAAGACAGAATAAGGACTTTTTGTCCTTATTTGTCCAGTTCATTAACCCTAACCACAGAGCTACTGCAGCACCTGATGACCATAACAATATGGACACTAACAGTATGTTGTTACACATACATCTCAAGGCGTGGCAGAGACCTTCTTTTAAAGATCAAAGTCCGTCTAGAATCATGTTACACAATATAAGCCTCTCTCTGAGTTACAGTCAAATCCACCTTCATGTTAGTTCTCTATTGCCTGTCTCAATACATAGAACGAACGATTAATTTCACGTGTGAACTAAACGGCTGTATGTCAACTTCAATTTGTTCTGACGTCATCTTTCTGTCTATAACATCTCACCTTTCTCTCGTGCTCTTTAGGTAAAAACCACTTTTAACATTGGTCATAAAGATATGACAAATAGAAACATGATAGAAATACGCTGTTTGTTATATGTTATTAACTTAGCAACAACACAAGTAGGAAAGACATTATTCTTGTAATAGTAGGAGAGACAACTCTACAAAAACTACCGCCTTATAGGTAGGTCAACTAAAATGAAATACTAAAGACGAACAAATGTCTCATCATACAATTCATTACTGTAACAGCGTAGACTATAACAAATAACTTTTTTCTAAATAAAAGTTTACCGGAACTCTATAATCTCATCCATAAAAACGACAAAATCATAATACATCGAGACCCTATACCAAGGGTTCTCAAACAGTTTACACTAGCGACTCTCTTTCCCTGCCGACCATACATCGACGGCGCCCTCATGACAGTTACCATCGTATAAGTCAGGTCAACTCTGAATCTTGTATTTATTTTTGGGTAGGTTACTATCTTAAATGTGTACATGAAGTTCAGTAGCAATTAAGATATAGAAGTGATTTAATGTAGAAAAAAAACCTATAGCAAATTATGTTTGCAATATCGAAAGCATACATCAATGACCTGCAATGCTCAAGTGATGCTCTTATAAAACCACTAGCAGCCTCCGCTGTCACGCGTGCAGCAGCCATTATTTTGATACATTACATCACAAGCTCTACACAACATATGTAATATGATTCCGAAATCACCGGCCTCGACTCAACGCTACTTCGATCTACTTCGTTCCATCCTGTCTACAAATATGTGTTCATTATGTTTTGTCTATTAGGTTGTTCAGCAAACACCATATCACACCCGTAGTGTATAAAGACACAACAAATTTAATGCTTCGATAAAACAGAAACAGCTACACAATCCACACATCTAACAAACACATTCAAACGACAGAAGAAACTAGATAGTTCTATCTTTCAGCTCATGGCAAGACCGCTCTCAGCTTAGTTGATGGTGGACGTTTTGGCTCGGAACTTGGCAAATAGATCAAATATATCATAAGCATGTTATATCATATTATATATATATATATATTAGGTTTACTATGTTTATGATTTATTGTTATGCTTCCTGAAAGCCTCTGATCGTAATGTGAATATTGCACTTTGTGCAGTTAATTTGTATTAACATCATCGTCATCATCATCATCATCGAGTGCCGTCTCCGCAATGAAGGTTGGCCACCATGGAGCGCCATTCTGCTCTGTCTCTTGCTTTGATGTGTGCAGGTTGTCATAGGCTGACTTGTCCATCTTTTGATGTTACTTGTCCATGTTAGTATTGGTCTGCCTCTGCCTCTTTTACCTTGTATTTTTCCCTCCAGGATTACTTTTAGTACGCTGTTGTGTTTTTTAACATGGCCCAAATATCGCATTTGTCTTGTTTGAATTGTGCTTAGTAGTTCTCGTTTCATTTTTATTTGTTTTAAGACTTCATCGTTTGTTTTCTTTTCCTTCCATCCAATTCTACCTATTCTTCTATATATCCACATTTCAACGGCTTCAATTCTCTATTCTGTTTTCTTGTCTAATGGCCATGTTTCTGCACCATATAGGAATATTGAGAAGATGTAACATTTTGCTATTCTTAGTTTTAGCCCCGGTGTTATTTGTTTTGATGTTAGTATGTTCTTCATGACATTAAAATTACTTTTTGCCATTCCTATTCTTTTGTTTATTTCAGTTGTACATTTTCCATCACTGGTTATAGTATGTCCAAGGTTTATTCCTTCAATTTTGATATCCACTTGTGGGTTTTGAGTATTTTCTTTGTTTATGATCATAGTTTTAGTCTTTTTGACATTCATATCGAGTCCATATTTTTTGCTTGTCATGTTTATTTCATTAAGTAATTGTTGTAGATCTTTAGAATTTTCTGCTTGTAGTACAGTATCGTCAGCATATCGTAGGTTATTGATCATCTTTCCATTAATTTGTAGGCCTGGCATCTCTATGATGTTTTTAAACATTTGCTCAGTGTATAGATTGAACAAGCTTGGTGATAGGATGCATCCCTGTCTTACTCCTCTTTTTATATCAATGGGTGTAGAGTTCTCTTTGTTATATTTTATTATTGCTGTTTGCTCCCAGTATAGATTGCATATTAGTCGTATATCCATGTCATCTAGATGTATCTCTTTTAAGCATTCTATAAGTTGTTTGTGGTGTACTCTATCAAAAGCGTATGTCGGAGCTTCGGAATGATTCGAACTTATGTCGGAGGAAAGATCTTAAAATAAGTACTTGGAATGTTAGGACTCTATATCAAGAAGGGAAATTGGAAAATCTGATTCAAGAAGCAAAACGAATAAATATAGATATTTTAGGCATATCAGAGACAAGATGGAAAGAATGTGGGTACATTGAGGGAAAAAAATATACATTTATATACTCAGGAAACACAATAGAACATCAAAGGGGGTAGGAATACTGATAAAAAGAGAGCTACAAAAATATATAATTACCCACTGGATATACAGTGATAGGATTATACTACTCAAGTTGAAAGCAAAACCATTCGACATAGCAATAATACAGACATATGCACCTACTCAAGACTACACAGATGAACAAATAGAGACATACTACGAAGACCTAAATAAAGTTATGAAGCAAGTGAAATCTTCAGACATCTTGATTGTAATGGGTGACATGAACGCTAAAGTAGGTATTAATATATATGCTATTTATTATTACATTTTAGAATACGAAAATCACAAATTAAAAGTAAAAGTGTTAATGTAATTACAATTATTATTCTCTTAACGAAGTCCCTTTATTTTAGAAGAGCATCTATGCAATAAAGGTTGCTCTAAGGATTTCTTTAAAGCATTTAGATAGCAATACTTATAGTTATAGTTATAGTTATAGTTATAGTTATAGTTATAGTTATAGTTATAGTTATAGTTATAGTTATAGTTATAGTTATAGTTATAGTTATACTTATAGTTATAGTTATAGTTATTCGAAACACCTGGTATCACTGCAAACAAATTTAATTTAATAATCGCTCAACTGCCCGTGCCAGCGGAATCATCCGGATGAACATCTCATCTCATTGAAGAATCCAAACTAAGAAAGGTAACTGCAGTTCCCATCATAGCAAACACAGCACACGTCAAAAGACACAAGGCGTATCAGCGCCAAAAGTGAACGCAGCTGAACTGTCCTTCGTCGTACGATATCATCATTCTTAGTAAACAATCGGAATATCGAAACACGATCCGAATGACAAAAACATATCACAGTGTGCACAGAGCATTAAACTCGTAGCTCCTTCATCAAGCCGGACTTGGAATATGAGAAAACTGCAACATGAAACACTTTTTCAGACAGAGGTTCAACGGTTCCCGCCGACTATCCGCCATATTAACCGGAAGTCCAATCTTTAAGATATCAATCTCTCGACCTAACATTCTAATAACCGTAAGTACAATACCAACTAACATCAGTTTACCAAACAAGTGGCGACGCCATCTTTGAAATGTTTACATTAAAAATTCCTTTATTATCAAACAGAGAAAAATGTTCGGTCTAGGACCAGCTTTAAACAACAAAGAAGACATTTGGTTAAAACATAACACATGTTATGATTTTCTGTTCCACAATCTTGGATCATCTGAAATACTTCCTATTTTGATCTGTGTCTATTTTGTGTTCCACAATCTTGGATC
This sequence comes from Megaustenia siamemsis, assembly GCA_032433765.1. Lineage (NCBI taxonomy): Eukaryota > Metazoa > Mollusca > Gastropoda > Stylommatophora > Ariophantidae > Megaustenia > Megaustenia siamemsis. Next base: position 91,548,603 of record JAVIAB010000092.1, read on the forward strand.
ATCTGAAATACTTCCTATTTTGATCTGTGTCTATTTTGTGTTCCACAATCTTGGATCATCTGAAATACTTCCTATTTTGATCTGTGTCTATTTTGTGTTCCACAATCTTGGATCATCTGAAATACTTCCTATTTTGATCTGTGTCTATTTTGTGTTCCACAATCTTGCATCATCTGAAATACTTCCTATTTTGATCTGTGTCTATTTTGTGTTCCACAATCTTGCATCATCTGAAATACTTCCTATTTTGATCTGTGTCTATTTTGTGTTCCACAATCTTGGATCATCTGAAATACTTCCTATTTTGATCTGTGTCTATTTTGTGTTCCACAATCTTGGATCATCTGAAATACTTCCTATTTTGATCTGTGTCTATTTTGTGTTCCACAATCTTGGATCATCTGAAATACTTCCTATTTTGATCTGTGTCTATTTTGTGTTCCACAATCTTGGATCATCTGAAATACTTCCTATTTTGATCTGTGTCTATTTTGTGTTCCACAATCTTGGATCATCTGAAATACTTCCTATTTTGATCTGTGTCTATTTTGTGTTCCACAATCTTGCATCATCTGAAATACTTCCTATTTTGATCTGTGTCTATTTTGTGTTCCACAATCTTGCATCATCTGAAATACTTCCTATTTTGATCTGTGTCTATTTTGTGTTCCACAATCTTGCATCATCTGAAATACTTCCTATTTTGATCTGTGTCTATTTTGTGTTCCACAATCTTGGATCATCTGAAATACTTCCTATTTTGATCTGTGTCTATTTTGTGTTCCACAATCTTGGATCATCTGAAATACTTCCTATTTTGATCTGTGTCTATTTTGTGTTCCACAATCTTGGATCATCTGAAATACTTCCTATTTTGATCTGTGTCTATTTTGTGTTCCACAATCTTGCATCATCTGAAATACTTCCTATTTTGATCTGTGTCTATTTTGTGTTCCACAATCTTGCATCATCTGAAATACTTCCTATTTTGATCTGTGTCTATTTTGTGTTCCACAATCTTGGATCATCTGAAATACTTCCTATTTTGATCTGTGTCTATTTTGTGTTCCACAATCTTGCATCATCTGAAATACTTCCTATTTTGATCTGTGTCTATTTTGTGTTCCACAATCTTGCATCATCTGAAATACTTCCTATTTTGATCTGTGTCTATTTTGTGTTCCACAATCTTGGATCATCTGAAATACTTCCTATTTTGATCTGTGTCTATTTTGTGTTCCACAATCTTGGATCATCTGAAATACTTCCTATTTTGATCTGTGTCTATTTTGTGTTCCACAATCTTGGATCATCTGAAATACTTCCTATTTTGATCTGTGTCTATTTTGTGTTCCACAATCTTGCATCATCTGAAATACTTCCTATTTTGATCTGTGTCTATTTTGTGTTCCACAATCTTGCATCATCTGAAATACTTCCTATTTTGATCTGTGTCTATTTTGTGTTCCACAATCTTGGATCATCTGAAATACTTCCTATTTTGATCTGTGTCTATTTTGTGTTCCACAATCTTGCATCATCTGAAATACTTCCTATTTTGATCTGTGTCTATTTTGTGTTCCACAATCTTGCATCATCTGAAATACTTCCTATTTTGATCTGTGTCTATTTTCTGTTCCACAATCTTGCATCATCTGAAATACTTCCTATTTTGATCTGTGTCTATTTGGTCCCCCCTTCTTCTAAAGATGGAGATTCACACAATCGAGATCGACGACGCTGATGAGAAGGCTACACATGAGCTGAACTATTGTGTCGGTGCACCAGATATTGCGGCTGGACTATTGTGTCGGTGCACCAGATATTGCGGCTGGACTATTGTGTCGGTGCACCAGATATTGCGGCTGGACTATTGTGTCGGTGCACCAGATATTGCGGCTGGACTATTGTGTCGGTGCACCAGATATTGCGGCTGAACTATTGTGTCGGTGCACCAGATATTGCGGCTGAACTATTGTGTCGGTGCACCAGATATTGCGGCTGGACTATTGTGTCGGTGCACCAGATATTGCGGCTGAGCTATTGTGTCGGTGCACCAGATATTGCGGCTGAACTATTGTGTCGGTGCACCAGATATTGCGGAAATGAACCTCTTTTTTTATCAAGTATTTTGGCTGGTCCAGCTGAGATCCGTCCAAATAGAATATTTAGTCTGTACAGATTTGATAATCTCAATAAATGGGTTTTTACTTTTACACACCATTTGCTATCATAATCTGAATGGCATAAAATAGTTAATTTCTAACGCTAAGACTAAGCACAACGACTGAGCAGCTAGAGAAAGAGAAAAAGAAAGAACTCGACCATTGGCTGACTTCCACATTTGTTAAAAAAAAACAAACATGGAAATCTTTGTAACCAAGATGACGGGAGGCAGAGAAGCAAAGGTTGTGAAAATGGGCCTGTCACGCCATTGACTCTTTAGGTATTGTCTTACAGCGGGTGTTCAAATTCCCCAATATACCATCATAAAAACAGGCAGCAGAACAGCCATTACCTGGTTTACACTGCCAGGCAAGCGTACACAATGCAAGAACTCCACAAATTACGCTCAATGGAACAGCGATGCGACTGCAACAAGAATAACAGAGAGGGCAGTAGTAATAGAGACGATTCAGAATGAGCGACATCGCGATAAACCTACCAGAGATAATAACACAGACAGTATAGTAAACGCAACCTGCCAAATAAATAACGCAGACAGTAGAATAATTGCACCCAGCCACAGAAATAACGCAGACAGAACAGTTGCACCCTGACACAGAATTAACACAGACAGTACAACAATTGCACCCTGCCATAGAAATAACGCAAACAGTAGAATAATTGCACCCTGCCACAGAAATAACGCAGACAGTAGAATAATTGCACCTGCCACAGAAATAACGCAGACAGTAGAATAATTGCACACTGCCACAGAAATAACGCAAACAGTAGAACAGTTGCACCCTGACACAGAATTAACACAGACAGTAGAACAATTGCACCCTGACACAGAAATAACACAAACAGTAGAACAGTTGCACCCTGCCATAGAAATAACGCAGACTTTAGAACAATTGCACCCTGACACAGAAATAACGCAGACAGTAGAACAATTGCATACTGACACAGAAATAACAGATAGTAGAACAATTGCACCCTGCCATAGAAATAACGCAGACAGCAGACAATAGAACAATTGCACCCTGCCATAGAAATAACGCAGACAGCAGACAGTAGAACAATTGCACCCTGCCATAGGAATAACACAGACAGTAGAACAAATACAAACAACCATATAAATAACGCAGACAGTAGAACAATTGCACCCTGCCATATAAATAACGCAGGCAGTAGAACAAATACAAACAACCATGTAAATAACGCAGACAGTAGAACAAATACAAACAACCATATAAATAACGCAGACAGTAGAACAATTGCACCCTGCTATAGAAATAACGCAGACAGTAGAACAATTGCACCCTGCCATATAAATAACGCAGACAGTATGAAAAATGCAACCTACCACAGAGTCCAATCCGATACCTGTTGGCCAACAATCACAAACCAACATCGTTTAACCAATGATCAATCTAGACTGCACCCATCAACAGATTCCTGAAGGTGCTGGCTGCCAGAAAGCGTCGCCACCAAAAAGCAGCTAAAGAATGGGAATTTCCATCCAGGAAAACTCGTAAACCAGCCAAACAAGGCAGCCATATAAAGATCTGGAGAAACCGAAAGTTAAAAGGATGAATATTCAGCTAAAGGCTCCCGCTTGATTGCCACAGACATCCGCATTTCATTGCGCAAGACGTGTCGACACCATAGAAAAGCACCCATCAGGACAAAAGGAAGCAGATTATTTAAATTGTTAAAAATGTCATAATGGGTTGCCATCTGTTAGGTAATATTCAACATTTGTGGCGACATGTAAGTGCTTTCGTGGGTTTCCGTTTTAGTACAACCTCACCCGCCCCTTCCAAATGTTTCTACACCAATAGATTCGTATTAACGTACGTTTTGCAATACGAGGTATGGGTGTGTTAGTTAATGTTTCTCGTATGATCACCTGCATGATATCTTGATTCGATTTTTGCATGTTAAAAATTATATTTGGTCATTTTCTTTCAATTGTGTAAATGGCAATAGCAATAACTGCACTATCTATTAATGTTAGAAGTCTCAGATCCACATTAGACTACATTATTACATTCTCACACAACTATAAACCAGACTTCATCTACTGCAAGAAACGATATACACACAGACGACCACACAGCAAGGCTGCGGCGCACTTGCTTCAGCCAAGCCATAAACAACTCAGAAGTAACAATTCTACAAACACCAGACAGTTGGACGATCGGTAGGCAAGACAGACGATGACAAGACAGTCGATGGTAAGACGGCAAGACAGGCTATGACAAGACAGTCGATGGCAAGACGACAAGACAGGCTATTACAAGACAGGCGATGACAAGACGGCAAGACAGGCTATCACAAGACAGGCGATGACAAGACCACAAGACAAGCGATGGCAAGTCGACAAGACCGGCGATGGTAAGACGGCAAGACAGTCTATGACAAGACAGTCGATCGCAAAGCGTCAAGACAGGCGATGGCAAGACAGGCTATGACAAGACAGGTAAAGGCAAGACGACAAGACACGCTAAGACAAGACAGGCGATGGCAAGACGGCTATAGTATAAGAAAGATACGACATTCACATACACACACACACACGCCTGCTGACACACATACACACACAAACTTGTTTGCATACATGTACCACCAATGTACGGATATCAACCTATGTTTTATGAAAGACATGAGAACTTGTAGCAAACTCATATAGGGAACAGAACACTAAACTTTATGGGAACATTGCGTCCTAATATGGATGTTGTTGGAGGAGAGGCCGGGGTGCAGAAAAGAAGAGCAAAAAATGAAGACAATCACCAACTTGATTTTTAATAGACGATAATTGATACCCACAGCTTGACAGACGCAAAAAGACAAACGCATAAACAAGGCATTGACTTCACACGCAGAAATCCACGCTTACAACAAGGCATTGACTTCACACGCAGAAATCCACGCTTACAACAAGGCATTGACTTCACACCTCATCAAGGCCAGCTCCTTGTCGTGGGGATGGGGCTTAAAAATCACCGGGGACTGAAAACCAAGACTGGCCAGGCCTTCCTACAACCGAGCAAGACCACAGTCTGCTCTAGCAAGTTCAAGTGCTGAAGTCGGCGGCAACCAGCCAAAAGGCGCGCTACAAAAATCAGGATGCCACGCACTCAACGCAAATGGAAGTATGTCTATAACCGCAAATCAATATGGCACTCACCCTGTGATGGACACTCAGGCAGGTGCAGCACCGGGCCCTCAGCCTCGAAAGGGCCCAACCTCTATTACTGGATGTCCTTCTCAACCGCTCTGTGGAGTCAGGGGGCGAGAGAATAGAGCTACTGGCCAATCCAAAATAAGACCACTCAAAATAATGCACTGGAATGCTGAAGGCATCAACAGCAAAAGAGATGGGTACAGTAAAAAGATAGAATTAGAAAATATCCTGCATGAATAACAAATAAGCATATGCTGTTTGCAGGAAACCCATCTAAACAACGAAATAGCCTTGAAGATTAGGAGATACCAGTGCTACCGATCTGACAGGAAAAACAGACAGAAGGGCGGAATATTGACTCTTGTAAAGAACAACGTCAATGCATGTCAGATTGAAGTGTGTATGGATGGAGCGGAATATCAAATACTACACCTCAGGACAGGAAATACAGATTTCCATCTACTTAACTACTACTGTCCGAGTGACCGCCCACTAGCACTAGACACAATTACATTAAAAGAAAGAATAATTGTATGTGGAGACTTTAACAGCCATTCACAGAGCTGGGGCTATAAACATATGGACAAGAGAGGTGAAGAGCTTGAAAATTGGCAGGATGACAATGGGCTTATACTATTAAACCAGACAACAGATCCCCCAACATTCTACTCCAGATCATGGCATACCACATCTACACCAGACCTTGCTTTCCATTCACCAGACCTGGATTGGAATATCACACGTATTGTTGGGAAAAAAACTTGGAGGCAGCGACCACCGACCAGTCTTTTTAGTGGTGCAAAATGAGGCCGTCAGGGAGAGCAGCACTCTCTCCAGATGGAATTACAAAAAGGCAGACTGGAAAATGTATCAACACTACACCAGTGTACTGACTAAAGATATAAATACAGACAGAGACATCAACAAAATAGTTGATGAATTCAGTACACTAATAATACAAGCTGCCAGTGAAACAATACCTAGAGGGGCACGGAAACACTACAAACCATACTGGAGTAGTGAACTGGAGCAACTACACAATGACATGGAAACATCTCGAAAGCAAGCAGAAAATAACCCTTGCCAAGAACACCACAACAACTACCAGCATGCTAAAGCCAAATTTCAACGGGCTAAACTACAAGCCAGACGGAGAAGCTGGAAAGAGAAAACAGAGTCCTTGAATCTTGAACGAGACACAAGAAAAGTGTGGAAGCTTGTAAATCAGCTGAATGATGAGGGTACAGAAAGGAACACCAAAATTACACTGAAGAAGGATGGAAACATTCTAACAGGTAAACATGCAGCAAATTACTTTGCAGACTCCTTTGCAAATGACAATAATATTGAAATCAACCTAGAGAAACGACAAGAGACCCGTCTAAAACAACAAAATGCAAGACAAGAAGAGACCACACATGAAGTCATGGAAACACCCATTACACAAAGAGAGCTATAGCTGGCAATATCCAAATTAAAAATGAAAAAGTCACCAGGCAATGATGGAGTGTCCAATGAAATGATCAAGAACTTGGGAACTGCAGCTAAAGCAAAACTACTGTAGATCTACAACATTTGCTGGATCACAGGTAGAGTGCCACAGGCATGGAGAGAAGCAATTATGATACCATTACTAAAGCCAGGAAAAGATGGTTCAATGACATCCAGCTATAGACCAATCAGCCTTACAAGCTGTTTGTGTAAAACAATGGAACGTATAATCAATCTCAGACTGCAGTGGTGCCTGGAAAGTGAAAATCTCCTTGTCCCACAACAAGCAGGCTTTAGACAGTGTTACTCTACCGAAGATCAGGCAACCTATCTTTCCCAGGAAATTGAGGATGCGTTTCAAGAAAAGAAACTGGTACTAGCAGCATGGATAGACTTAAAGAAAGCATTTGATAAGGTATGGATGGAAGGGCTTTTGAAGAAACTGAGAAATTATGGAGTAAATGGCAGGATGTACAAATGGGTCAAAGCATACCTGCATAACAGGAGAGCCAGAGTGCAACTGGATGGTCTTAAGAGTAAGAAGGTCTTACTGTGTCAGGGCGCTCCACGGGGAGGGGTACTATCTCCAACACTTTTTCTGATCTACATCAATGACCTAGTTACTGAACTACCACATGGCATCAAAGTGGCAATGTATGCAGATGACTTGGTAATGTGGTGCACAGAGGAGTATGCAACAGTGGCCTCCAAATTGCTACAAAGAGCTATGAATGCACTGAATTCATGGACAAATAGATGGTGTATCAGCATCAATACAGACAAATGCAGTACTACACTTTTCACACTCTCCCCAAAACAAAAAGCAGGAACCATCTACATAAACAATGAGCCTGTGAAAGAAGACATACAAGCTACATATCTCGGAGTTACATTTGATAACAAACTATCTTGGAAACAGCAGATAAATAAGGCAACCCAAAAAGCAAGGAGGAAATTGGCTATTCTAAGAAAGCTGTGTGGAACCACATGGGGTGCGAGTGGGAAAATACTCAGTAAAGTTTACCAACAGAGTATACGCCAACATTTAGAATATGGATCATCCGCATGGTGCTCAGCATCAAACACCACATTGCAAGAACTGGATAAAGTACAAAACCAGGCACTTAGGGTCATCACAGGAGCAATGAAATCAACACCAATATTGGAGATGGAGAAATTGTGGAGGATACCAGCACTGAGAGAACGGAGAGACACAAAGGTGCTGATACAGGCAGAAAAATTTGCATGCATGCCAAGACATCCAATGAAGGACCGATTCCAAAATCTTGCATTGGGACGACTTAAGAGAAGCAGTTTTATCCACCAAGCCACGCGTATTAGTAGACAAACACCGGACATGCCAAGAGTTGTTAAATCCCTTCTGTCCATACCAGAACAGACTCCCTGGACAGATGAATCAGGATTATCAGTTCAAATACGGACAGAAGTGAAAGGAATAGTTGACAAAGAGGAAAAGAATAGTCTACAGCGGAAAACAATAACTCTCAGTTTCCTGGATGAAGAATACCCACAAGACCTATGGATTCGTGTGTACACAGATGGATCAGCACAGAATGCAATAAGGAATGGGGGAGCAGGTGCATATATAGAGTACCCAAATAACACTAGGGATATGAATAAAATAGCAACAGGAAAATATTGTCACAATTATGATGCAGAAATACAAGCAATAAAGTTGGCAATAGAAAAACTGCTGAACACTAATCTTAGACCACAGCCTGTAGTGTTTTTGACAGATGCAAGATCAGTACTCCAGGCACTACAATCCAAAAAAATTACCACATCTGCTGACCTTATTGACTGAACTCTGCAAGCACCACAGGGTTGCCCTGCAATGGATCCCATCTCAATGTGGAATACCAGGAAATGAGAAAGCAGATCAGTTGGCAAAGGAAGGTTCAACAGGCACACAACTAGATACACCGGTTACATACCATCATAAGAAACAGATAATCAAATCAATCAGAGGCCCACAAGCCCCAAATCAGGATGCCTTTCATAATATGAATAGATATGAACAAGTTATCATATACGCCTCAGAACAGGACACAATCGACCCCATAGTCACACGTATACAAAATTCAAGATCGGCACATCAACTACTTGTACATGTGGACAGGCGCCCCAGACTGCTGAACACATACTTCAAGACTGCACTGAATATAGTAGACTGAGGAAAATCCATTGGCCCATAGATACAACACTACAGACAAAACTGTATGGGCCACTGCAAGAATTACAAAAGACAGTAAAATTCATACAGGAAACGACATTGCTGAAATAGACAATACTTCGAGCGAACGAAAGATAGATAGATAGACACGCAGAAGTCCACGCTTACAACAAGGCATTGACTTCACACGCAGAAATCCACGCTTACAACAAGGCATTGACTTCACACGCAGTAATCCACGCTTACAACAAGGCAACACGACTAGAAAGAATTTACATCAACTCACCTTATCAGCCAGATCAGACACATTGCAGACACCCTCCAGTTATAAAAGCAGCCAACGCAACAATTGACAGTGTACATACAAATACTGAACTCAGGTCTTCACACTGGAAGTTAACAATACGCTGCTACAGAACAAAACGTATGTAGAACATATAACATAACTTATCTACATGTTTACTGACAACAAACATATAGACGGCGTAGAGCTATACTGGAAAATAAAGAACTCGTAACGAGAGAGAACACACATTTTAGAACGGTAGATAAATAGAGACATGAGAAAATGCTAGATGAAGCCATTAAATTAACAAAACAAATAGATAAACGTGTGCTCAACATTAGAGGAGTACCCAGAACAGCACAGATACCACATATTTTACGGAGCACTGCTTTTTACAGGCTAAAGACAATCACTTGGGAAACTCTAAGCAAACAATGCTTTAGAATAAAACGTACAGCGCAAGAGGCACATAGGAAAAATAGTAGACTCAAAACACAGACAGATGCTTCAAATGTAACAAAAGCGTTTGAAATCTACTGCAGGAACCTCTATACAGGAAGTGGCACAGAACCATGGGTAATGAACAAGTTCATGCAATACACAAACATTACGGGAAGTAGACAAGAAAAAAAACTCGAAGCAGAACTCAAACGAGCAGACATGTCAAAAGCAGTACAGACAATGAGAAGAAAAAAAAACAAATCACCAGGCATCACAGCAGAATTCTATCAATATTTCTTTCATATTTCATATTCTAGATCCTCTTTCCAAAATATTCACAGTTTCAGTCACAAAGAAACAATTACCACCAAGCCTAAACATGTTTTATATATCAGTGTTTCGCAAGGATAACACAGACAAGACACTTCTACAAAACTACAGACCCATTTCATCACTTAACACAAGCTACAAGATCTTAACATTAACGTTAACAAACTCAAACCTTTCATGACGTCATTCATTCATAAAGACCAACACTGTAGTCTCCAAGACAGGAACATCCACCAGAGCGCGCACACACATTTATACGAAACATGATCAATTACACACATGACAAACACAGTCAAGATCCATTCTATCGCTCGACCAAGAAGAAGCCTTCGAAATGTATCACATTCCTGCCTCTCGCAAGGCATTACTAAACTGCAACCTAGAGGTACACTTCAGAAGATCAAAATTATCGATTCTAATGCTGAGAGTAAGGTCCTAGTAAATCACACACCCACGCAGACTTTCAGGCCAACAGATCAGTCAGATATTCTCCATCCACTTGACTTTACATACTGACCGTAGAGTCGCTCTTAGAGTGTATCAGACCAGACAGTTTCATAAGAGATGCATTCACACCAGGGAAAGGGGAACAGTAGTTACTAGCCTACGCTCACTGCGCTCTCTTCTTTCCATAAACAATAAGCTTAATAGACGATATCTGCAATACACCCACAAGATTTGGAAAAATGTAGAGGGGCACAGACAAAAATACAGAAATCATTCATCGTGGGCATATGCCGATGGAAGAACAAAGAGGACTTTTTCTAAACACCTGTCAATTCTGAAATCAAGCTGTTTAAGTTGGACACTTCGACATCCAGCATTGTCTTTCTGGGCTGAATAACCTTGCTAGTTGAACTTTACATAATAAATAATTTGAGGTTCTATTATGTATCTATATTTTATCTACACCCTACACAACATTGTAAAGAAGAGTATTGCTGTAAAAAAAAGACATATTAATGCTTGAAATAAAAAAAAAATATTAAAAGTAACAACAGTAATACTTATACTGCACAACAACAAATTAATATCATTATGGAAATTATTAAAATTCTTCAAAGTCCTAATAAGAATGAACTGGCTATCAATTTTGCTCTAGTTTTGTCAACAGCAATCTTAAATCACCAAGATCAGCTATTTGCAGTCAGTTTCAATTTTAGTTAACAGATTTGTAACTGCGCTGAATCTACAATCCACGTTCCGCTAAATATGAGGGAAATGCAACCAAAAACTTTAGTACCACTCTCCATAACAAGGGATAATGTTTTGGTATCTACTTTTGATACCAGGACTGTTGGTAACTTTAAATTAAAATTTTGTTGTTGAACGTTTGGGCACGTCACAATGCAGAAAGAACAAAATACAACACATCGAGTCTTCAACAAACGTTGTAAGAACACCAGACCCAAAGGCCGACCGTGAAAAAGATGGATCGATGGAATATCAGAAGCACTAGGAAACAGGGCAGCAGAAGCGAATAAAAGAGCAAAAGACAGCAGTGCAAATTATTATCTCCCCTCGACGCTGAAAGTAGTGAAAGTGTGAAAGGCAGATGAGGAAGGAAAGAAAAAAAGAAGAATAAAAACACATTTAGTAATAAGATTTTAGCACCACACGGCGTATTAAAGGCCATTCAGCAGGGCTGAAACTAAGAATGGCAAAATGTTACATCTTCTCAATATTCCTGAATGGTGCAGAAACATGGACATTAGACAAGAAAACAGAACAGAAAATTGAAGCCTTTGAAATGTGGATTTATAGAAGAATAGGCAGAATTGGATGGAAACAAAAGATAACAAACGATGAAGTTTTAAAACAACTGAAAATAAAAAGAGAACTGCTGAACACAATAAAGACAAGACAAATTAAATTTTGGGGGCACGTTAAAAGACACAACAGCCTACTAAAAGTAATATTGGAAGGAAAAAATACAAGGCAAAAGAGGCAGAGGCAGACCAAGACTAACATGGACGAGTAACATCAACAGATGGACTAGCCAATCTTTGTCAGCCTGCACCATCAAAGCAAGAAACAGAGTAGGATGGCGATCCATGGTAGCCAACCTTCGTTGCGGAGAGGGCACACGATGATGATGATAGTACCTATAATTTAATTTATTTTATTTAACATTTTATTGCCCCGATCACGGTGTCAGTTCCTCTCATAACCATTTTACCCATGAAGCTGTTTCTTTTCACGACATACTGTTGCTATGGAATATGGAACAAGTCCTATTTGCATGACCTCTGACATTTGACCCATAGCTTTGTTTGTTTTGTTTGTCACAAGCTGTTACCTCAGTCAACAGGAGATGCTCTGTAAGTTCTATTTTCTTTTCTTTTTTTTTTGTGATGGTTTCTTTATTGTATGTTTTATATGCTTACCCTTACATATACCGAACTTTCTGGAATTGTTTTGCAATTAATACCTAAATGAATATTTAGTTTATTCTTTTCTTTTTAAAGTTACAGTACGGCTACTTCTTTAAAATCTAGCACATTCACTATGAAAAGTACATAATAATGCAGCGCATGCACGCAGTAGCTGCCTAGTACTAGTAGTAAGCTATCGGCTATATTATATTAACAATATTATAATTTAATATACGTTTAAAAGTACTGCATAAAAGTAAATTAATATAGTCAGTTGAAGTGTCTTTAGTTATATTATAGTAGTATTATACTTGAGTAGAGTAAAACAGCAGAGATAGAATCAAGATGCAACAAAGCTTGTCAAATTATTGGACAGATTAAACCACTATTGTCCAACAAGGAAATAACTCTAAAGGCGAAACGAGAACTAAACAATACAATCTTCATACCAACGTTGTGCTACCAATGCCAGACCTGGGCCCCAGATGCAAGAACAATAAGAAAAAATAACCTCTACAGAGATGAAATGTGTTAGACGAATGACAGGAAACAGTCTGAGAGATAAGATCAGAAATGAAGAACTGAGAAAAAAGCTAGGAATAGCCCCCGCTATAGAATATGTATATAATATATGCGGCCATAAGAACTGGAAACCAATTGGGAATGTTTCAACAAATAAAACAGGGCGTTAAACAAGGTTGTGTGCTGTCACCAGATTTGTTTAATATTTATAGTGAGATTATTTTAAGATCCATAAGGGACATGCCTGGAATAACAATTGGAGGTCATAATATAAATAATCTAAGGTATGCTGATGATACAGTCTTAATCACTAAGAGTGAAAATGAGTTACAAGAAATGTTAGACATTATAGTGAAAGAAAGCAAAAATAAAGGACTCAGCCTTAATAGCAAAAAGACAGAGACAATGGTAACAACAAAGAGAAAGACATCACCTCAGTGCAAAATAAAGACAAGTGGAACAATATTAAAACAGGTAAATGAATTTAAATATTTGGGAACTTTGTTAACCTCAAACGGAAAATGTACAAAAGAGGTGAGATGCAGAATGGCTCAGGCAAAAGCAGCTTTCCAAACAAATGAGGAATGGTATTGTGCAAACCATTTTTGATAATAGGAACAAGAAAAAGAGTTCTTAAATGTTATGTAGATCGAGTCTTATAATATGGATGTGAATCGTTAACAATAGGACATCAGACGAGAAAATCACTGGAAGCTGTAGAAATGGGGTTTTACAGAAGAATGTTGAGAGTACCATGGACAGCTAAGAAGAGTAATGAAGATGTTCTGAGAGAGGTCAAAGCAAAAAACGAGAGCTAATTTCCAATATTAGGAGGAAACAATCATAATTTTTTGGCCATGTAATGAGAAGAGAACAACTGGAATATTTTATAACAACTGGAAAAATTGAGGGACGAAGAGATAGAGGGAAGCAAAGAGAAAAAATAACAGACAGCTTAAAAGAATGGCTTGGCAGACGGTCAACAACAGAAATGATAAATAGCTGCCGAGATCGAAAGTTGTGGAGAGACATGATCGCCTATACCAGTAGGCCCGGTACTTGATTATGATGAGAGAATATGTAAAGAAACAACAGATATAATATAGTTTGGCCATGTGACAAGGCAGAAAGATCAAAACACAATACAACGAGCCTTCAACAAACGTTGTGAGAACACCAGACCCAATGGCCGACCAGGAAAAAGTGGATGGATGGAATATTAGAAGCACTAGGAAACATAACAGCAGCAGAGGTGAACAGAAGAGCAATAGACCGCAAATTATATCTCCCCTCGGTGCTGAAAGGCAAAGGAGGAAGGAAAAAAGAAGAAAAAGAAGAATACTGAGTAGTAGAGCATGAAATGATATTTATGTTTATAACAGTCATTAATTATAATTAATATTAATAATAGTTTAGTTTATATACACTTCATAATTATTGTATCATAATAATTTTATATTTAACCATGTATCAGTATTATAATTATTATTTTTATTTTATTGATAAAAGATTTAAATATTTGGGAACATTGTTAACCTCTGATGGTAGATGTACAACAGAGGTGAGATGCAGAATGGCTCGATCAAAAGCAACTTTTAAAAAAATAAGGAAGATACTGTGAGTCTTTTTTGACAATAGAAACAAGAAAAAAGATTTCTTAAATGTTATGTAAAGGCAGACTTAACATGTGGATGTGAATCATGGACAATTGGACAGCAAACAAGAAAATCACTGGAGGTTGTTGAAATGTGGTTTTACAGATGAATGTTCAGATTACCATGGATAGCTAAGAAGAGTAATAAAATTGTTCTGAAAGAGGCCAAAGGCAAGAGAGAGCTAATTTCCAATATTGGAAGAATAATCATCATTTTTTGGCCATTTAATTAGAAATATTGGGATTAGGAATAACATAAACGTAAATCTATATGTTGTTGAAAAAAATACAATTAATTACTTAAAAACTTAAAGCCAGTTGGAATATATTGTAACAACTGGGAAAATTGAGGGATGAAAAGATAGAGAGATACAAAGAGAAAAGATACCGGACAGTTTAAAAGAATGGCTTGGCAGAAAGTCAACAACAGAAATGAAAAATAACTGTCAAGATCAAAAGTGTAGATAGACATGATCACCTACGCCAGCAGGTATGGTACTTGATAATGATGATGATCATTGATAAAAGCAACAGTAATAACAATATAATATTTAAATTAAGTTTAATTTTTATTTAACACTGATGGATTGTTGTCCATGTCATGGAGGATAACAGTAACACTTAGACACTACATTACAGTACAGTAATAAAACTAATAAATGTGGAGAAAAAGAAATGCTAAAAATGAAAATGCCCATTAGTACATAAGTATTAGTAGTAGTAAAAACAAGTGGAACAATATTAAAACAGGTAAATGAATGTAAATATCTGGGAACAATGTTAACCTCAGATGGTAGGTGTACAGCAGAGGTGAGATGCAGAATGGCTCAAGCAAAAGCAGCTTTCCAAAAAATGAGGAAGATACTATGCAATCCATTTTTGAAAATAGACACAAGAAAAAGAGTTCTTAAATGTTATGTAGAGCCAGTCTTAACATATGGATGTGAATCAGGAACAATAGGACAACAGACAAGAAAATCACTGGAGGCTGTAGAAATGGGGTTTTACAGAAGAATGTTGAGACTACCATGGACAGCTAAGAAGAGTAATGAAAATGTTTTGAAAGAGGCCAAAGCAAAAAGAGAGCTAATATCAAATATTAGGAAGAAACAATCATCATTTTTTGGTCATGTAATGAGAAGGGAACAACTGGAATATATTGTAACAACTGGGAAGTTTGAAGGATGAAGAGATAGAGGGAAGCAAAGAAAAAAGATACCAGACAGCTTAATAGAATGGCTTGGCAGAAAGGTCAACAACAGAAATGATAAATAACTGTCGTGATCGAAAGTTGTGGAGAGACATGATCACCTACGCCAGCAGGCTTGGTACTTGATGATGATGATGATGAGTAGTAGTAAAGTAATAAGTTGTGTAGTGTCTTTTTTTGGTCTAAATTTAAAACAAATTTCAATAATCAACTTCAGTGTCATTCCTTGTCACCGGCAATAATAATTAAAATAAAATTTAGATAAAATCTTAGTTTAGTTTCTGTTAAATGCGTGATCTCATTGATTAACCACTTATATTTCAATTTATCAACTGCTTTAAGTTTTTAAGTAATTAATTGTATTTTTTTCAACAACATATAGATTTACGTTTATGTTATTCCTAACCCCAACCCTGGAATCTTCTAAAAACAGATTAGAGAATGACCAAATAAAGTGTAATGGACTCCATATTAAGTACTCCAAGCAGAAAGATGCTAAGCTAGGACTCTACCAAAATTTAATCTAATTTTTTTTTAAAATCAGATGCAGTTGTCTTTTAGACGGTCTGAGTTTTATATTTTATAGCCACCAAATCATAAATCCAATGGCTGTTATGGTTATAGCTATGTATTCCTCGGTATCACTGTTAGCATACACATATCAGCAACAAAACATGTTAGATCATCATACAACTGTCACCACTATTGTTTAACAAGGAAATAACACTAGAAGCACACTCAAAACAGGCACTTTACAGCACAATCTTCATTCCATTATTGTGCCTCCAATGCCAGACTTGGATGTAGACTTAAAAACAATAAAAAAAATAATAATTGCCAAAATTTAATGTGTTAGACAAATTACAAGAAACAGCCTAAGAGATAAGCTCAAAAATTAAGAAATTAGAAGAAAGCTAGGAATAATTTCCATCATAGAATACTTAAAGAAACAACAGATAGAGTTGTTTGGCCATGTGATAGACATAAAAACCAAAACTCAAAACAACAAGCTTTTAATTTAAAAAAAAACTATCTTTACGACACATAGTACCATTGCTGGTGTATGTCGGGGGGGGGGGGGGCAACGATAGAACCAGAGGGATAAAGGCCGCTTGGTCAAGCAGTCACCACAACGTGTGCGACTCAGGATTTTTATTTCACCCTCGATAGAAAAAATCCTTTCTGTCTACTGCGGGCTTCGAACACCATACGTCAGCTTTTCAGCCAGCGGAACAGTGGTTTTAGCCGCACGGCCACGCGCACCTCAAACTTTTAATAAATATTGTGAAAACACCAGACTCATGGGTTATGAAAAAGATGGATTGATGAAGTGTTAGAACCACTAGGAAAATAACAGTAGCAGAGGCCAACAAATGAGTAAAAGACAGCATATTATATCTCTGCTCAATGCTGAGAGGCAAATAAGAAGGAAAAGAAGGAGATTCCTATATTATATATATCTTGACAATATATTCTCTATCAAGCATTACCAATCATGTATTTTGATAGTCAGTATAATTCTTTCCTGTGTGTTACCGGGGCCTCATTATGAGGAAAGTAAAGAACAGTAACACTGTGACCTTCCAGGCATGTCGTAAGAGGCGACTAAGGAGGTTGATCGATGACTTGACAAGCTGTCATTGTAAAAAGTATTGTTATGGAAATAGCGCCATAAATTTTAGAGCAGTGATCTCTGCAATATGTGCCACTTTCGCATGCAAGGTTTCTGTTTTTAAGATTGTGGTTCTGCCCTATGTGCCATCTTTGGCTCGAAAGGACAATAGATAGATAGATAGATAATTCTTAACATCTTCTAGATAGCTTAGTGGGCAGTGCACCACTTTTTGATCAGAAGGGTCTGAGTTAAATTCCTAAAAGTGGTGCAAGATTGTTGTTTTTTTTTACTGTTAATGGTGATTCGTTCTTGTAATATATGTTTGGAAGCAGTTTTCTATTTAACGAAGTGAGTGTAAAGCATTTATACTTTTATAGTTGTTAGTATTCTGCATTGAGGTTTATTTCTCTATATTTGTCTACATTAGTTTTACATAGTAAACCAAACAAATGTAATTTGTATTAAAATTATTCTTTGCATTAATAACTTCATTTTTTCCACCAGTTAGTGTATTTGTATTTTGATTTTGGTATGTTATTTATTTATTTATTTTTTAAATTTCAGTCTGTCATTGACTGAACTTATTTGTTTTTCAGTATCGCTTATCAACAGCATTCATGGTGAAGGCAACTACTGACCATAATTATCGTCACTTAATTCAAAGTAAGATATTTTTCCTTTACATTATCTTTATTTTCCTTTACTGATTTTGCTTTTCCTGAAAAATAAAAAGTGTGAAAGCAACAAAGTACTTTACTTAAATGAGTATGAGAAAACACAACTCTTTGGATGAACAGGACTATTACAAAATATTAGTAATTACTATTTAGTTGTTTGTCAATAAAACATGGACGGTGTTTAGTAAACATGCCAGAAAACAATACTACCTGACCATGAGCTATTTCTGCAGATGTTTAGAATAAGTGCCAGGATAAAGTAGGCCTATCAGAAAATTTCACTTCAAAACAAAAATTGTAAGCATCTATACTAAGTTTCTATAGGCCCATGTGATATGGATGGACTGGACATAATGTTCATATGATGATAAACATGCACCGTAGTAACTTTTGTACTGTGAGCTCAGCAAAGGCATGTGTCCAGAGAGTAGTCAGAAGGAACTTGTTAACAATTTTCTCAAGATGTCTCTAAAAAACACTAATATCAACATCACATATGTAGAAACTTTTGCACAAACTGTGGCAACATATTGTTTCTGTAGGTGCCTGTTTTATGGCAATGATTATGATTATTTTATGAACTGGATGGCAAGATTTATATTTATGTGATACATACTGTAACAGAACAGTTACAAGATAAATCTAGTAAGATACTTCAAATGTGAGAAATTATCAGTGGAGAGATAAATGTATGCAGGATGTAATCAAACAATATTTATGGTTTAAATAGGCACTTTGATGTTACTGAATATATGAGCATGTAAGACAATTTATACGAATGTCTTTGTCAGTGAATTAATTTGTTGAAAATAAAACAGCCAAGTCTTCTGTTATAGTAGGTGGCATGACAGCACATTTATTGATATTATGCAATCCATTTTGAGAGTACAAAATTACATTATGTTAATCAATTATTCCATGAAATGTTAGCTGATTTAATATTTTATAGGCCTATAAATATTTTTCACTTGAGGAACTCAGACAATACATAAAGAAACTAAAAAATAACAAGGCAACAGGAGATGATGATTTCTGAGGAGAAATGCTAAAAGCAGCAGATGACAACACCTTAAATCATCTCTTAACACTGTTCAACAAAGTGTGGCACAGTGAATTACCACTACAGCAATGGAATAATGACATAATTGCGAAGCTCCCTAAAGGGAGATTTATCAAATTGTAACAACTGGTGAGGAATCATATTAATATCTATGGTTGGTAAAATCTTCAGCAACTTGATACTAGAAAGATTGAAGAAGTCAGTAGATAAAAAAGCTTAGAGAAGAACAAGCTGGATTCAGATAACATTTCGCTTAAACAGACAGCTACCTTCATGAGAGAGTCTGGAATCCTACTCTGATTGAGTCTTGATCGCAGAGAGAGAGAGAGAGATAAAATTGGTTATTTATTAATCATATTTTCACTTTCAGAACAATCATTGAGGAATCATTAGAATTCAAGCACATTATAAACTTCCAAATAAATTATAACAATATAAATTTCCAAAAGACATTTGATAGTTTTCATTGACCTTACACTATGGACAATTCTTAACTTCTATGGATTTCCTACAAAATATGTGAATATTATAGAAGCCTTTTATTTAGATTCAGCTTGCTGTGTAAGTACAGAAATTGGCAACACTGGCTGGTTCCCAGTAGGTGTGATGGAAGGATGTGTCATGTCACCACTTTTATTTGAAGTTGTTATTGGTTGGGTCATACGAAAACCAATATAAGACCGACAATTTGGTGTTAAGTGGATTGATAATAAATTTCAAGAAGATCTCGACTTTGCAGGTGAATTTTGAGCTCTACACATGCTGATGCTCAAGAAAAGATAGAATGACTTCACGATATACCTGGTCAAATAGTTCTCCAGGTCAATACGACCAAAATGAAAGTTCAGTATACTACCAACAAGCCTCTGATATAACAATTAAGAATTACATTTTATAAAAAGTTGCAAATATTACCTACCTAGGCAGCAAAATGACAAAAGATGGAAACATAATATAAAAAATCATGACACTCACCACATTAGCATCAAATGCTTTCAAGAAACCGACGAACATCTGGAGATTCAAAATTCTAAGTAAATGAACAAATCTTAGACTGTTCAACTCCTGAGTGATACCAGTGCTAACACATGGACGTGAAAGTTGGAAATCCACCAAGACTGTAGACAGGAAATTAAATTCCCATGAAAACAAATGTCTTCTTTGGATTTCAAACATAAGCTGGAAAGAATACATTTCAAATGAAAAGATAAAGAGACAAATGAAAACAATAATATGTGTCAAACTTTATAAGAAAAATGTGTTGGAAATACACTGGTCATGTGCTGAAATGAATAAAGAAACATTTTCCCATCAGGCATTCGTCTGGAGATACTTGTCTTAATAGGAAAAATACAGATACACATTGTATTTCCTAGCTGTGATCACAGTCTTATGCTATAGTCATGAGAACACCTGTGCATAGACATTGTCCACGATAGCTAATTTTTCAGTTAGCTGAGTGGCAGTGTTCCCTAGCGTTTGGCTTTTCGTGGCAAGGTGCTGTGCCACTGAGTACGGGTTCGATCCTGCTTCGGTCCATATATTGTTCCTTGTTTTTTTTTCTGTTGTTGATTATTTGTTATTTTTTCCGAGTGCTGTAAGCATACCTCTTCCTCTGAACTGATTCGCCATTCATCTGGAAACCATCTGGCAAAAGACAATAAAGCATACCAAAAGAATTGCTACATAGAACAATTACTAGAGAAGGCTCAACCAAAGGGAAACAACCAAGAACTACAAGAATTTGCAGCAAATCATCATTCGTGGAGAACTATGTCTTCTGCCCCATGTCTTCGACCTGAGAGGAAAGTGAATGAATACATATTTATATTCTTATATTTGCTATTTTGATGGTGTTCATTAATTGACTGTCTTTTGAATTTTATACACTAGAAGATTTCAGCACAGTACATGAACTCTATATAAAGCATAATTATAAAATGGGGTAATTTACATTTTGAACACATCTCATTTAGCTTTTCTTACATTTTAAATTATTCCGTAATTAAAACACATACTGTAGTTATCCATTTGAAATAGTTAAATATATATATTCCGCTACTTATATTATAATGGCAACTGTCCAATTTCAAGGACATTACTCTTACCCATGTGCTGCCATTTGATGTGGCAAGACTGCTGTCTAAGACAAAAAAACAAACATTCTGATGCCCATGATTGTTTAATAACTGTCCACTGATTCATATTCACAGCTTCTTAGACAGTAAACATGTTTAAATAAATTTGAAGATAAAATTATCACTGTTAGGAAGTAACTATGGCAATATATAAGTATTGAGTATTGGTTTCAGACTTGAAGTAGTAGACCCTATAGTGTACTTGATCAGATATAAACTTGTATATCCTTCCGGCAGATGCAACAACATGATGTGGTCTCCGAAAAAAGCACAAAACAGATGGAGGTTGAAGATGTCCCTTTCAGTGTATCTCTGCCGCTGTTGGGTGTTGGTGCTTTCACTTTGCTGCTCAGTTTTTGTTTTTGCTGTTACTTATGGAAGTGAGTTTTTCTCCTAACTCCTACTGTACTGGCTCAGAATCCACATTTTTACAGAGTATTTTTAAGAGAACAAAAGTAGGGCATAAATGCATATCTTATATATATATATATATATATATATATATATATATATATATATATATATATATATATATATATATATACGTACACACACACGCACGCACACACGCACGTACACACACACACACACAAAAGAGAGGAAATTAGAGAAATTGCCAATCAACCACTAATATCTTCAGTAATAAAGAAAAGATGATGGTCATATGTTGGACATGTGATAAGAAGCAATAATAACCGAATAGCAAAGCAAGCCCTCATATGGGAAACAACAGGTAAGAGGAAAAGAGGAAGACCCAGAGAGACACTGAGAAGAACATTGATGAAAGAGGCAAGAACAGCAGGATTCGGCTCCCTCAATCAGATAGAGCTGCTTGCACAGAACAGAGACAAATGGCGAGATTTGATAAAATATCTTTAAAAGAATTGAAGACTACTATAACAAAAATTCAGATAAGAGAAGGAGTATCTTGGTCTACGCCCTATAGGCCGGCTACGGCTCAAAAGGTCAATAGTAGATAAATATATATATAGATAGAGAGAGAGTTGATGCGATTGAATGATTGAATGCGATGATCATCACACAATAAGCCTTATGAGTCACATGATAAGGTATTTCTAAGAATCATCATGTAAATAGTGCGAAACAAAATCAGTCCAGAAATTAGTAATGAATAGTGTGGTTTTGTTGGAGGTAAATTACAAACAATGATATAAACAATACAAACATCATAAGGCCTTTAGTAGAAAGAGCCATAGAGGTGAAGACAGATCTATAAATATGCTTCATAGATTAAACCAAAGCATTTGAGAAAGTAAAGCACCAAGAAATAATCAAAATTTTAGAAGGCATATACATAGACAGCAAAGATCTAAGAATAATAAAGAACATGTACTGGTAAAATTCAGCGGCCATAAGAACTGGAAGTTTATTGGGAATGTTTCAACAAATAAAACAGGATGTTAGGCAAGGTTGTGTGCTGTCACCAGATTTATTTAATATGTATAGTGAGATTATTTTAAGATCCATAAGGGACATGCCTGGAATAACAATCAGAGGTCATATATAAATAATCTAAGGTATGCTGCTGATAATAGAGTCTTAATCGCTAAAAGTGAAAATGAGTTACAAGAAATGTTAGACATTATAGTGAAGGAAAGCAAAAATAAAGGATTCAGCCTTAATAGCAAAAAGACACAAGTAATGGTAACAACAAAGAAAAAGTCATTGCTGCAGTATATAATAAAGACAAGTGGAACAATATTAAAACAGGTAAATCAATTTAAATATCTGGGAACAATGCTAACCTCAGATGGTAGATGTACAACAGAGTTGAGATGCAGAAATGGCTCAGGCAAAAGCAGCTTTCCAAACAAATGAGGAATGGTATTGTGCAAACCATTTTTGATAATAGGGACAAGAAAAAGAGTTCTTAAATGTTATGTAGATTGAGTCTTATAATATGGATGTGAATCATTAACTATAGGACAACAGACAAGAAAATCACTGGAAGCTGTAGAAATGTTGAGAATACCATGGACAGCTAAGAAGAGTAATGAAAATGTTCTGAAATAGGCCAAAGTATGAAGAGAGCTTCAATATTAGGAAGAAACAATCATCATTTTTGGCCATGTAATGAGAAGAGAACTCTCAGCTGAAATATATTGTACTAACTGGGAAAATTGAGGGACGAAGAGATAGTGAGAAGCAAAGAGAATAGATACCAGACAGCTTAAGAGAATAGCTTGGCAGAAGGTCAACAACAGAAATAATAACTGTCGAGATCAAAAGTTGTGGAGAGACATGATCACCTATGCCAGCAGGCATGGTACTTGATGATGATGATGATGATAAATATAATTAATAATATATAATATAGTAAAGAGCCCCATCATTCAATGTGGCGTATAGGGAATGTGGTGTTAGTGACCATAATTTTTACATACCTTCGGCACATACTTTTTTGATTGATGTGGTTGGTATTGTGCCCATGCTGCTTTACTTTACAAGAAATAATCCTGTATCCATTTAAGACTGGGTGAACATGGAGGCCGTTGATCAGGATTGAACCGGACCTTTTGTTCATAGTAGTTCAGTTCACAAACCACTGAGCTATCATGGCCCCCATACATCTATCTATCTATTGACCTTTCGAGCCGTAACCGGCCCATAGGGCGTAGACCAAGATACACCTTCTCCTATATGAATTTTTGTTCTAGCAGTTTTCTTTTAAAGATATTTTATCAAATCTCGCCATCTGTCTCTGTTCTGTGCAAGCAGTTCTATCTCATTGAGGGAGCCGATTCCTGCTGCTCTTGCCTCTCTCATCAATGTTCTTCTCAGTGTCTCCCTGGGTCTTCCTCTTTTTCTTTTACCTGTTGTTTCCCATATGAGGGCTTGCTTTGCTATTCGATTATTATCTCTTCTCATCACATGTCCAACGTATGACCATCGTCTTTTCTTTATTACTGAAGATATTAGTGGTTGATTGGCGATTTCTCTAATTTCCTCGTTTGTTTTGAATTCGTTCCATTCTATACCAAGTATTTTCCTTAGACATTTATTTTCGAATGCGTTCAACTTTGTTTCTATATCTCTTGTTGTTTTCCAGCTTTCACACGCATACGTAAGGGTTGATAGTACATTTGATTTGAATAGCCTAAGTTTTGTGTTTGTGCTAATGAGTTTTGATTTCCACAACTTTTCAAGGCTTCTGAAAGACATTGCTGCTTTAGCCAGTCTGATTCTAATTTCTTTGCTCGTATCCCCTTCTCGATCAATGTGACTTCCAAGATAGATGAAGTGATCGATCTCTTCTACTGGTTTGTTTTCCATGTATATTTTGTCACTTGTTGGAATTAAACTTTTCATGACTTTAGTCTTTTCATGATTGACCTCAAGCCCAATTTTGCTGGCTATTGATGATAGTTCATTTGTGTTTTCCTGCATCATTTTTATCTGATTGCTGATGAGAACTATGTCATCAGCAAAGTCCAGGTCCTCCAAATGGTCTCCTTGTATCCATTCGATGCCTTTATTACCAGTGCAGCATTTCTTCATTATGAAGTCCATAACAATTCCAAATAACAAGGGCGATAAAATACATCCTTGTTTAACCCCAGTTTCTATTGGGAAACATTCGCTCAGTCCTTCCTCTGTTCGAACTGCACATGTGTAACCATCATACATGTCTTTGATAATATTTATGATTTTTGATGGTAAGCCATATTGCTTCAGAATTTTCCACAAAGAATCTCTATGAATACTATCAAATGCTTTTTTGAAGTCGATGAAGTTAAGTACAAAAGGTTTTTGCTTTTCAATGTGTTCCTCCAATATAAGTCGTAGAGTGAAAATGTGGTCAAGACAGCTTCTCCCTTTTCTAAACCCAGCCTGTTCTTCACGCATTACTGTATCTATTGAATCCTTTATTCTATTTAGGATGATTTTACAGAATAATTTTGAGGCAACTGACAAAAGTGTCACGCCTCTCCAATTGTTACAATCTCTAAGATTGCCCTTTTTTGGGATCTTAACAATGATTCCTTTTTTCCATTTATGAGGCGTCTTCTCTGTTTTCCAAATGATGTTGAACATTTTTTGGAGATGTATTAAATTATGGCTATCAATTGCCTTGAGGATCTCAGCTGTTAACTTATCCTCTCCAGCAGCCTTGTTATTGGTCATTAGCTTTAAGGTGGTTTCTATTTCACTCAAGGTGAAGTCATCTAAATTTACATCTAATTCTGCTGCTGGTGTTTCAGCTTCAAAATCTATTAAACTGTGAGGTAGTGGACGGTTAAGAATTTCTTTGAAGTGTTCCGCCCAACGGGCTTTTATGTCTGCGCTTGTTGTTAGCATTAATCCAGATTTGTCTAGAATTGGTGTTCCACTGGATGTATAGGTGTTTGTCAGCATCTTTTGTACAGTATAAAGAGTTCTGCTGTCTCCTGTAATTGCAGCTGTCTCTGCTTTCTCTGCCAAGTTGTCTATATAAGCTCTTGTATCTCTTCTTGCCGAACTTTTCACTTTGTTGTCTAATTCTTTGTATGTTGCTTTTGCCAGAACCTTTCCAAGATCATCCCATCACCAAGATCCCCCATACATAACGAC
Source organism: Megaustenia siamemsis (assembly GCA_032433765.1). NCBI lineage: Eukaryota > Metazoa > Mollusca > Gastropoda > Stylommatophora > Ariophantidae > Megaustenia > Megaustenia siamemsis. The sequence continues at coordinate 91,574,527 of JAVIAB010000092.1, forward strand.
TATAATATTCCATGATACAAAGTCTGCTTTTACTGTATTGTAAACAGTTTGTCAAGGAATTACAGTAAATTGCAATGTCAATCTCACTAATTTGTTGACTGTCGTGACATTTCTTGCACATTTGCGCAAATATGTTGTTGCTATATGAATATGATATTATAATGTCAATTGCTGCATTAAACTAGATTTAAAACAATCCAACTTTACTTACAAGTTTTTGTATCAAAATATCTGACATGAAAGAGTTCAGTACACAAGCTATCAAAGATTATACAACTGAGCTGGATTCTTTGTGCACAGGCGCAAACATTGTGATCTCCTGCTATACAAAATCTATTATTTCTCATTTATTTTATGTGCCATAGAAGAGATTAGTTAAGAGTATAACAAAAGATTGTCAACTTAAAATAATTAAATTATGTTTTAAGTAATTACAGATAATGTATTTTAAAAAAAGCTTTTGGAATTATTTTTTTAAGAGTTAATATTGATGATGTCAATGCTTTTATTATTAGTGCTATGCCCAAAACCGAAGCCGCGATAGCTCAGTGGTTAGTGAACTGGACTACAAAGGACAAGGGGTAGGGTTCGATCCCAACCGATGGAATCCGGGTTCACCCAGCCTTAAATCTGATTTTTTTCTGGGAAAGTGAAGCGGCACGGGCGTAATACCGACCACATTACCCCAATAATCACATGCTGAAGGTCTGTAAAATTTATGGTCACTAACACCATATTCCCTATACGCCACTTGGCATGACGGAGGTACTTTACTTTTTTACTTATGCCCAAAACCAGGGAAACAACTGAAAGTTTGGGAACGAGGCACTGTGTTCTGATTTTTTTCTCTCGTGCTGTTTCTTGACTTGCATTTAACACATTTCATTTTCTATCTATCTATCTATTGTCCTTTCGAGGCGAAGACGGCACATAGGACAGAACCACAATCTCAAAAACAGAAACTTTGCGTGCCAAAATGACACATTCTAAAATCTATGGCTCTGTTTCCATAACAATACTTTTATAATGACAGCTTGTGAAGCCATCGATCAACCTGCTTAGTCGCCTCTAACGACATGCCTGGTAGGTCACAGTGTCACTATTCTCTACTTCCCTCATAATGAGGGCCCGGTAACACATGGGCATTTCATTTTGGTGGTGGTATTTTCTAATTTTTCTGGAGTTCAGCATCTTGGTCTGATATTCATAGCAGAATATTGTAGAATTCCCATTTTGACTCTAATATAATCATCATTTTTTGGCCATGTAATGAGAAGAGAACAGCTGGAATATATTGTAACAACTGGGAAAATTGAGGGACGAAGAGATAAAGGGAAGCAAAGAGAAAAGATACCAGACAGCTTAAGAGAATGGCTTGGCAGAAGGTCAACATCAGAAATGATAAATAACTGTCGAGATCAAAAGTTATGGAGAGACATGATCACCTATACCAGCAGTCATGGTATTTGATGATGATGATGATGACTCTAATGCTAATTCCTTGTTGGACTGTGGTGGTAACATGTGTCCAATTGTTTGACAAGCTTTGTTGCACCTTGGTGTTATTTCTGCTCCTTATGAATCATTGTCCATAAACAGACTCCTTAGGTTTTTAAATTCTTCCACATACACATTCTGCCATCTATCGCTATGTTGATGTTGATGTTCTGTTTTTTTTTTTTTTTTGTGTGTGATATTCATGCTTCTGTCATGTTGGCTTTGATTTTCATGTTGTATTTGATACCTAATGTTTTGTTAAGTCTATTTAAGGTTTCTTGTAGGTTTTCTATTTTTCCACATATTGTTGCCTGATCATCTGCAAATAGAAGCTCATTAATCTCTGTTCCAGATGTGTTGGCTACATTACATATGTGGTCCATGCAAGTAATAAACAATAGGAGTAATAGTTGACAAGAGTTGATTGTGATTTGCTACACTCTTGTTTTCCTACTTGTGTTCTAAATTCTGACCAAATTTACTTTCCTGTTCTATTCTTGCCTTTTTTACCTTCCTTTGGGACATAGGTCATGAACGAAGATCTATCCAAACTTTATCTCCTTTGCTGCCTCCTCTATTTGTTTCCAGATACAATTTATCATTTTGGTCTCATTTGCAAGGCTATTGTTATGGTTATGGTTATGGAATGCCCCAATATAACTGCAAATGAATTAAAATCCATAATTGCTCAACCACCTGTGTCAGTGGAATCATCTGAATTACTATCTCATCTTTCAAACAAAGAAAGGTAGCTGTAGTTCCCATCATAGCAGTCTCAGCAGATCGCAAAAGACATAAGGCGAAACTGCACAGAAAGTGAACACAGCCATCTGTTCCCTGTCATACGATATCTTCATTCATTGTAAGCAATTTGCCAAGTTTCATCTTCATGTGTTCCTAGATCTTCCCTATTTTCTCTTTCCCTGTGGTTCCAGGTTAGAGCTGGCAGGTGATGCTTGTAGTTTGCTTGTGGAGTGTGTCTCCTATTCTTCCCCATTGTCTTTTCCTTATTATTTCTTCATAATTGGGTTGGTTTGTTCTTTGTCACAGTTCATCATTCCTTATACTGTCTAGTCATTTGATCTGCTGTATTCACCACAAGTAAGCAAAATTTACTGAGCTACGGTCTGTTTCTCAACTGAAACTTAACAAGCTCAAATGTTACTTTATCATAGACATATTTATATAGGTTTATCCATTCTTTTTTATTACAGTTTGAAAAGAAATGCTGTACGTGAAGAACAAGGATATATTGTTGTGAGTAGATTTTAATTTATTTCATCGTAGCTGTCTGTGGTGATTTTAAGGGTAGACATTTTGAACAGTTATTCTTTACCAGTCATTTTATCTTTACATTACTTTACTTATCTCCACCACTGCTGCCTTTCAGTGGCTATGGATAAAAGTATACAGGTCAATGTTCTGTATTTGTTTTGTGCAGGGTGTTTTTTAAAATATATTTTAGTTTATCATCATCATTATTGTCACAACGAGACTTGAATCAGCATCTTAGCAAACGAGTTTTCACCCAAATGTACTCTGCCACCTATCCAGATGTGTTTGGAGACTTCTGGATAGTGTCTTCAAGCATCGAAACTCATGATGCGAGGCAGCATTCCTCACCTTCCCAAAGTGACACCCAGGTACCCATTTCTGCCAGCAGCTAGGTATTTTTTATCCAACCATGAGTACAGCTCACACTGCTTCCAGTGGGAATCGAATATGGGTTGTCCAAATGTCGGTAGCCCAGTTGGGTGGTTATCCCAACTAGACTACCGAGGCCACCAAACCTCAGTTTGTTTCCCATAATGATGATCTACTGGCCCTTAAATTCTTTCTGAATGAAAAAATTACGGTTATAAATATTCAAAAGCCCCGGTATCACTGCAAACGAATAGAAATTCACAGTTGCTCAACCAGCCGTGCCAGTGGAATCATCCAAATTAACAACTCATCGAATATCCACTTTTCGAATATACGGCTTTGAAGCAAGTAGACAACTTTAAATATCTGGGTAGCACGTTAACACAAGACAATAACCAAGAGACAGAGATAGATATAAGGTGTAACAAAGCATGCCAAGTTATAGGCCAAGTATCAACACTATTGAAAAACAAAGCAATAACTACGGAAGCAAAAAGGGCAATATACAAATCAATTTTTCTACCAACTCTGAGTTATCAGTGCCAGAATTGGACGCTGGACTCTAGAACAAGAAGAAAGATAACGACCACCGAAATGAAATGTGTCAGAAGAATGACAGGAAACAGCTTAAGGGACAGAGTAAGAAACACTGACCTGAGGAAGAAACGAAATTGAACCAGCCATCAAATACATAAAGAAACAACAGATAAATTGGTTCGGCCACATAACAAGACAAAAAGAACTAACAATTACTCAAAGAGCCTTAAATAAACGCTACAAAAATGCCAGATTAAGAGGAATACCGAGAAAGAGATGGATAAAGGGAATACTAGAGTCACTAGGAGGAATAACATCAGAAGAGGCCAACAGAAGAGTAAAGAATCGCAGATTGTTTCTCCCCTCGGCGCCAACGGCAGCAGAGGAAGGATAGAAGAAGAAGAAGAAGAAGAAGAAGATCGAATATCCAAACAAAGAAAGGCAGTTGCGGTCCCCATCATAGCAAACACAGCACATGTCAAAAGATATAAGACGTATTATAGCACAGACAGTGAATGCATCTGAACTGTCCTTTGTCATACAATATCATCACTCATCATAAGCAATATGAATTTAGAAACAGCATCAGGATGAATCAAACAGCTCACAGTGTGCACAAAACACTACTCAGTAGCTCTGGCAGCAAACTGGACTTAGAATATGAGGAAACAGCAACAAGGAACACTTTTCAGACAGTGCCTAAATGGATCCCTGTCACCTCTCCATCATATTGATCAAAAGTCCCCTGAATAAAAAAATCCACCTCTCCATCTCAACCTCAGTCCTTCTTTGGTTAGCAGAACTAGTCCTCACGGTTAACTCATGTGGATTTAATGGTGAATTTTTGTGATCAAATTAATGGAATTGTTATTGATACTAAGATAAGTAAAGAATGCAACACAGTCAATGAATGTAGGACAGGAACAATAGTTCAATAGATGAATGCTTTGATAGTTGCTGGAATGGGGGACAGAGTGTATATGAGAATGCCCTGATTACAGTGACATCCGTCCAAACTAAAGACTGCGATAAGTCCTAGCTATGTTTGTCTCTTTGTGGGACACTTATTAGAGTATTCTCCTTAACTTCCTATAACAACCTGACCCCGTTGATGTATCACTGATACATAGACAGTAGTAATTGTATTTCAGATTTACTGGAACAAGATAATGTTACATTCTTTTACTTCTTTGGCAATTTCCATCCATCTATTAAAATAGCATGCTATTTTTACTTCCTCAGTCACATGACAAAGGGATCATTATTTCAACTTGATTCCTTTGACCATACATCCATTTTTATAACCCACAAATAGTCACCATTTTGTACCTTCTTTACACCTTCATTCATCCTCAGTCCTGCTGTGATTCTTTCCTTTTCTTGCAGCTTCTACAAGTCTATCACAGTTGTTACCAAGATGATGACTTCATCAAGCTCATTTTGTGTTACATTTCTTTTGTTATCGCATGTACCCTGAACATGTCATATTATCAATGCACCTAGAAGACCAACATTGGATATTGAGTTATTTGCGGATTATCATCATTACACTCCAAACATGTCAATATGTGCTCAGATTGCCTCCTCAGCAAGTCCTGCAGTGTCCAGTGACTGACCACTTCAGCGACAGATGACCAACATTGGTAAATGGGTAGACATTTATGATGGTCATTTTTGTGAACATCTCCATGACAACTCACTTCATTCTGGCACTCCTGTGGCAGCTCATTTAATTTCCAAAGGCCATTCTGGCAAAGTAACATCCATGTTACAAGCATGGTCGCATGCTTCTCTGAGAAAAAGTCAGTTTGTTTTCAAGAAACTCCTCATGGCTTGATTGGTTCTTTAAACCCAAGTGGGTTTAACTCTTTTCATTCTTTTATTTTATTATACTTCATGTCCCTTTCTTTACATTTTGTTTACATATTTTTGTAGTCTTTTCTGTACACAGTTTTAGAAACCGCTTGTCTTTCAACTTTTGTTGCTATTTGAATCTTCCATTTTGTGTGTACTTATATATCATTTTAGATGACTCTTGCAACTGTTTATATTAAAACTGATTTTTAAAATGTGTATTATATTTTATTTGTTTTTGTCCCAGCTGCAATGTGTTTGCACATACATATGTGAAATATTAATTAGTTAAATACAAAAAAGTACCAATGCATTCTTATATTAAATTATAGCTGTTCGTTCCCCTTCTCCATGTCGTCTTTCCCTAAGTCAATGAATTGACGGTGACAGATCTTGATGCTCGATTGGCCTTGACACTGCCCTTGTACCACCTTCTGTGTTGACACCTTCATGTGCTGCCACACGTCAGTTCAGCATTAGGCTTGACTACTGCTGGACACTCTGATGACCCGAACACACACCTGTCCATCGTGATCGTGTAATACTGTACTTTGCGCTGTCTTGTTAATAAGATCGTTACGACCTGGACGGGCCCGTGCTTGGTGGCCCACCCAGCTTTCGTTCTTCACTAGACACAGACATATACATACTGTATTGATTACATAGTCAATGGAACACCGTTTAAAAGCACACAATCAAGGTTTATTTATGGAACATTCCCTTTGCACAACAATGTACAAATCCATCATCAGTATGATTTTCTGCTACACTTCTCACATTACTGTTAACTATAAGGTGTACTACACACACTCGCCTTGTTTTACTGCGCTGATGTCAATGTGACCCCTTCACGTGGTCGGCTATGCCCAACCACACACCCTAAGCCAACGTGTCTTGGCTTTTCACTAAGGGCTGCATTGGTACCCCTGCCCCTCCATAATTCATACACCTCCAGCACCGGCTTGTAGTTACATCAACTCACTGGACGGCTTCATCATGACACGGTGCAGGGTTTCAGTAGTCCCTTTAGGTCACCATGCTGCTTGGTGACCTTCTATTGGAGCCGACTTCACTCAGTCTGACTCTCTTGAAAAAACTACGCGAGATCTCCCGCTCGCTATCAGCAACTGGTCTTGGCTGAAAAGTTTCACAATTACATCTGTTTGTGTCTATATTGGTGACACAAGTTCATTGATCATTAATATGCGAGAGCTCACTCGCTCATTATCACATAAATTGTCCGTTGCTTATGAGTTACACAAATACATCTGTTTGTGTCTATATTGGTGACACAAGTTCACTGATCATTACTATGCGAGAGCTCACTCGCTCACTATCACATAAATTGTCCGTTGCTTATGAGTTTCACAACTACATCTGTTTGTGTCTATATTGGTGACACAAGTTCACTGAGCATTAATATGTGAGAGCAATCTCGATCAATATCACGTAACTTGTCCTTCACTGATGAGTTCACAACTACATCTGTTTGTGTCTATAATGGCACACAACTTTGCTGAGCTTTAATAGGCTGGAGCTAACTCGCTCCATATCACCTACATTGTCCTTTACTTATGAGTTTCACAACTACAACTATTTGTGTCTCTAATGGCACACAATTTTACTGATCATTAGATATGCGTGACATCACATCCACACACACATTACTTTTTATTTCTCTCTTTTAAAAAAAATACAGCCATGTTATTTCTTGGCTTATCAGCTCTGTCACTATCTAAATTGTCATCCCTAATATGTTGTTATGTTTAAAAAAATGTACTAAAAATACATAATTTGAACAAAATCTTAATCAATGGCTGCTCTTTTCTTCTAAGAGAAAATATACTACAACAGACAAAAAGCAACAAAATGATGTAAGTATTAACCAATATCACTCTACGTGTGTTTGCATTTGATTTTGACTTAAAGATGTAAAGAAATCTGCTTTCTCACTCACTTTTTAGTGGACCATGTATTTTGCACCTTATAGTCTATTGGTTTTATCTATATTATATTTTTGTTCGGAACTGCTTCCCTAGCTTTTGATTTTTCTTGGCCTTCACCAGAGACAACAATTATTGATAGTCAGAGATGTCTCTCCCAGGAAACCAATCTTATCAGACTAGCCTGAGTTTGTATAGAATTGTCCCCCTTTTATGTGGATTGTCCATCACAATTAAAAGCAAGCTCCTCTGTCATGAACCTTTTTTTTTTTTTTTAACTATTCTTTCTCTCAAGGCTTTGCTTCAACAAGTCGTGTACCTTGGGTATAATCTTGATTGAGAAGTCTTGATCTACTGCACATTTAAGATAACTTATAATGAGAATGACTTCATTAGGTTTGGGCTAGAGAAACCCGCTCATAACAGACTATGTTGATGTTCTCCATTGCCAGACTTATGTGTCAAGTGAGCATGATGAGAGCTGATTGATTGATCATAGTTTTTGGAATAGCAACAGGAAAATACTGCCTTGATTACTATGTAAAAGTACAAGCAATACAGCTGGCAATAGAAAAAGAGTGATCTATAATCTAGGCAACCTGTAGTGTTTTTAATAGATACAAGGTTAGCACATCAGACACAACAATCCAGAAAATTACATCATCTGCAGACTTTATTGACTGAACTCTGTAATCATCACAATTTCACCCTGCAGTTAATCGATCTTACGTTGGAATACCAGAAAACAAGAAAGCAGACCAGCTGGCAAAGAAAGGCACAACAGGCAAACAATCAAATGCACCACTTACATACCACCTAAAGAAACAAATAATCAAATTAATCAGAAGACTCCAAGCCCCAGATCAAGATTTACCCATAATATGAATAAATGGGGAAAAGTTATCATCATATGTCTAACAACAAGATATAGTGGTCTCCATAGCCACATGTATGCAAAATTCAAAATTGTCTTAGCGAAGATGCTCCAATTAAAAAAAAAATGTATTTTTTTAATGTCAAATAATATGCAGAACACTTTCAAATAGCAGTGCTAGACATCGCATAGGGCTTGTAGTGTATTTTTTGCTATCCATCTCTATTCTGGACAAGATTTTGATCTTATCCAATGAGTCTATGCCTACCAAATTTGCTTCTCTTATAAATGTTCTTCTCAGTGTCTCTCTAGGTCTTCCTATTTTTTTCTTCAACAGATTTTTCAGCTTCACTCATTATAACACTACAAGATTCTAAAAAAATCATGGTTGATACAACTTTTATCAGATCCAATCAATAAATAATATATATATATATATATATATATGTTGGGGGGTCTAACTGCTACTGCCATTTATGTCCAATTTAAAACACACACCAATTACATGTCAAGGGGAACAACCTGAGAAGTACAAGAAAGAAAAACAAGAAAGAAAATCTATTAAAGCATCCTAGCAGGAGGAACATGTTAGCTGTGGTGTCCAATTCACCTAAAAGATGGACAATTTGATACAAACTCAAGTAGTTCATTAATCTGGTGAGATTTCTTTCATAGGAGAAACAACTACTACCTTTGCAGGATAATAAAGTAAAATCAAAGGCTAGGGAGGCAGTCCCAAACAAATATGTGCTGGATATGGGTACACTAAACTATGGGGTGAAATACAGTGTAACACCATTTTTTAATAAATCACACAAAGAAGAACATATATCCTTAGTTTGGTTTCTATGTTGAGAGGATTTCCAAATGTTTAGATTCTTCTTTACCTTTCAGCTCCCTGTGGAGCATAGGTCTTCAACAAACACTTTCAGCTCCCTGTGGAGCATAGGTCTTCAACAAACACTTTCAGCTCCCTGTGGAGCATAGGTCTTCAACAAACACTCTCAGCTCCCTGTGGAGCATAGGTCTTCAACAAACACTTTCAGCTCCCTGTGGAGCATAGGTCTTCAACAAACACTTTCAGCTCCCTGTGGAGCATAGGTCTTCAACAAACACTTTCAGCTCCCTGTGGAGCATAGGTCTTCAACAAACACTCTCAGCTCCCTGTGGAGCATAGGTCTTCAACAAACACTTTCAGCTCCCTGTGGAGCATAGGTCTTCAACAAACACTTTCAGCTCCCTGTGGAGCATAGGTTTTCAACAAACACTCTCAGCTCCCTGTGGAGCATAGGTCTTCAACAAACACTTTCAGCTCCCTGTGGAGCATAGGTCTTCAACAAACACTTTCAGCTCCCTGTGGAGCATAGGTCTTCAACAAACACTTTCAGCTCCCTGTGGAGCATTGGTCTTCAACAAACACTCTCAGCTCCCTGTGGAGCATAGGTCTTCAACAAACACTCTCAGCTCACTGTGGAGACTAGGTCTTCAACAAACACTTTACAAGCCGTTCTGTTTCTTGCCATTCTTTTAAAATCATTCCATGTCTTCCCCATCATCTTCATCTCTGCTTCTAGTTAGATTCCACGTGGTGTGTCCTAACCAGTGCCTTCATCTTCGCTGTATCTCTTTTATCCACTGGTATTTAACTGGTACTTTTTAATAATTCTATGTTAGTGGTTTTGTCCTGCCATTTCCATCCTTTTATTCTGCACAAGCATCCATTAATGAAGATCTGTCCAAGATATTTAAATTGATTTTCCTGTTTTAATATTGTTCCACTTGTCTTTATTGTGATTTGCGGTAATGTCTTTTTCTTTGTTGTTATCATTAATAAAAATATGACAAATGGCCATGCAACAAATAACTTAATCTATAATCAAAATAAGAAGGTGAGTATATAATGACGATCACAAATAAAATAAACAAATGTGAAACAATAGGAAAAAGAAGACTCCAAGAGATTTTATGAATAACACTGATAAGAGAAGTAATAGCTACAGGCATGAACTCCCTTTACTAGAATGAGATATGCACGCCCATAACAGGGACTTCTGGAGAGGTGGACTGTGATATCTGATAGTACTGGAAGGAGGATAGTGATACATTTGTTAAAGTAAAGACTTTGTTCTTGCCTTAATGTACAACAGAGATCACCCCATTAACAAGTATACGTCATTACAACTTTTTTCATATAATTTCTAGCATGTCTAACAACAATTTTCTTATAACCAATAGTGCTATTAAAGTATTTAGCTTTGTAGATTGTGCTCAACATATCACTTTTTTTAGTCATGAAAGATCTAAATATTATTTTACAATATACAAAGTCAGAAAAAAGAAGAAAAACTGCCAGTCCCATAAATGACAATGATTACATTTTCTTTCTTGTATAATTTGATTATACCTGCATAAAAGAATAATGATTTATTTTTAGCAAATTTAAATATATTATAGTAAAACAAGTGTCTGTCAAATACCAAGAGTTGAGCAATAAGAGAATTTTGGAATGTAAATATATGAAGTTACAAAAATGGTGAACATTTGCAGTCTATATATTTTTACTGCTAGTTAAATGCATCATAATTTATGTTTGAATGTAGTGTGTAATAATTATAGAATTATTTTATTTCTTCTTCAAGACTTGTCCTGTCTGCCTTGAGGAGTTCAAGCCTGGTGAGAAGTTAGCAGTATGTTTATGTAAACATGGGTTTCATTCCAAGTAAGGAGTTTAAAATATAATGTATACATAAATTAGTTACATGACTAGGATGTATAGGGAAGGAAACAGAAAAATAATTGCATTGCTGTGGCAAAGCTGGTAGCAGGAGCAAGTAGTGGAGTGTAAAGTACACTCCTATAAGATATGATGACAGCTTTACAAAAAAGGAGAAATAAACAGAGTGATCACTCTGGAATGATAATCCCTCTGTTTATTTCTCCTTGATTTATCTGTCTCTCACATTCTAGATGTAGTAGTTATCTTTATTTCGTTGCCTGTTTGTGCTGTTCTCATTTTCTGAGGAAGACCACATGTAGGCTGAAACATCAGTATTTTGTTGTGTTCATTTTTTGTAAAGCTGTCCCCATCCCTAATAGGAGTGTACGTTACACCCCACTACTTGCTCCTGTAGGATGTATAGGATGGTCAGTTTTAAAAAATATTAAAGTTTTATCATTTTTGTATTTGTGAAATCTCTTTCAATGATTTTTTAAAATTTTTCAGCCACTATTGAGGGAAGACACAGCTTGCAGTCTTTCTCTCTTTGATTTAACCTCTTCTGCTGTTATATTTATGAGTTTTTTTAGCATTTTAAATGTCCATCTTTTTGAGTTTTTGAGGACACTCTCCCAGTATTGCTTTTGCAGAATTTTTGTAGAAAGCTGTGTGGATTGTGTTTAGTTTTTTTCTGTAATTTGATTTGTTGCTTGCAGTGTCGGATTTAGATGTGGTGCTGCTCTAAGCTAAATGAAACTTTGAACACTCCCCCTTTACCCTTTCCTCCCCTTAAAAATTAACATGGAAGGTCTCACAATACTTTAAATCATATACAGGTATGAAAGAAGTAGCTGTCCCAAAACAAATTATGAACATTTTTTTAGTTCCTTCAAATTGTGTAGCCCTAAGTTATAGCCTATTTGGCTTATAGGTAAATCTGGCACTGGTTGCTTGTGGAATTTTATTTTTAAAATCTGTTTGATTTTCACTCTAACATGATATACTTTTCTTTCCATTTCTACTGATGTTCAGTGTTTCTAAATCTACCACATGTGTGACTACAATCTATCAATTAGTCCTGAACAATGGGGCCATGGCTTCTATATTGCAAAGGAAAGAGTAGAATCACTGTGCATACTTGTCAGCCTAATTTATGATGTTATGTAGACCAAATATAAGTTTAAGGATGGGCATGATGTTATTCTGGACTGTCTCTTGTGATGTTTTTTATGCCATAAAGTTTTAACAATAATGGCTTTTTTTCCTCAATAAAATTATTTTACAAGCACAAAATAATTTGTAAAATAAATGTTTGTCTATAATGAAGACCACCAGTTATAAAATAAAAGAAAAACAGAGAGTGATATTCATAAACTAATTGTACATATTTTCTTATAATTGCATGCATCTCTAAAGCCCAAATGCTGAGTACATTTTTGAGACAGCCATATATGAAATATATGTCATCTGGTAATGTCAGAGACATCCTCTTCTGTACCTTCCTAGGTATTGACTGAGACTCTATCATGACGATTGTTCCATCAAAATGTGGCCTCCCTTTGAAACCCACTTGAGGGGGTAACAGTAACTGTATCAATCTCCAATCCAATACCAGAAGTTGCTGCAGAGCAAGCCCCACTCTGCTCTGATTTTGTGTCTCGCAACCCAAGCCCAGTAAAAAGTAAAGTAAAGTACCCCTGTCACACCAAGCGACGTATAGGGAATATGGTGTTAATGACCATAAATTTTACCGACCTTTGGCAAATGATTTCTGGGGTAATGTGGTCGGTATTATGCCCGTGCCCCAGGCCCAGTATTGTATATAATATTATATATAATAGTATATGGTATATAATAGTCTCCTGTGTGTTACCAGGGCCTCAATATGAGGGAAGTAAAGAATAGTGACACTGTGACCTTCCAGGCATGTCGTAAGAGGCTACTAAGGAGGTTGATCGATGGCTTGACAAGCTGTCATTGTAAAAAGTATTGTTATGAAAACAGAGCCATAGGTTTTGGAAGCAGTGATCTCTGCAATATGTACCATTTTGGCGCGCAAGGTTTCTATTTTTTGAAAATGTGGTTCTGCTCTATGTGCCGTCTTCGGCTTGAAAGGACGATAGATAGATAGATATAATAGTAACATTTTCTTCATAAATGTCAACTATCAACTGTATAATTCCTTGGTTGATACACCCATTGGACAAGTATCTGCACTCCTGGCAGCAGTAGTTACAATCTTTTGATTGTTAATTCTTTTTGGGGTAAGATCCTTCTTTTTTATTTCCTTGAGTATTGTTTCAACATGTCACATCTCCAATTGTCCTCTCAGGATGTGCAATCCATGACCAACTATACCTAACTCTTGTGCTTTTGATTTCAACTGTGTTCATATGGAGTGGATGTCTTTTGTCACCAACAGCTAACACATACATATAGTTGTGATTTGAGGATATATATAAAAAGTACAAATAAAACACTATGTTTCAAATTGGCTGATAAAACGAAGACTAGAAAAACTAAAATTTGATTCAAAAAGTCTTTAGCAAGGGACAAACACAAAGCAGATTAGAAATCATAAAAGTCCTAGAAAAGTGAGCAGTCAGAATAATAGTAACTAGCTCTGAATGACAAGTATTGCTGTGTCAATACTAGCAGTTATATATTTATTTTCTTATTTATTCCTACCATTTGACCTGAACAAATGAGTGCCTCAAATTTATGGACAGCATACCTTGCATAAATTTTTACTTTGCAATGTTGGTATCAAATGAAAAGACGATTAAAGGCCGATTAAAGCAGAGATGGAATTTCTCAGAAGAATGTTGAAAGTTTTCTGGATAGCTAAAAAGACCAATGAAGATATTCTCAAAGAGGCCAACACAAAAAGGGAGCTCCTAAAAAATATCATAAAGAAACAATCAACATTTTTCGGGCACATCATGAGAAGAGGAAAGTTGGAATACTTGGTTACAACAGGCAAAATAAAAGAAAAGAGAGATCACGGATGATAAAGAGAGAAAATACTGAATAGCTTTGCGTCATGGCATGAAAAATAGTCAAAAACAGAACTGATTCGATGCACTGTAGATAGAAGATTGGGGAAGGACATGATCGCCTATGCCAACCGGTATGGCACATGATGATGATGATGAATGTTGGTATCTAGTACAGACCACCATTGTTCATACTTTATCATGTAATATATCCTTCAGGTTGGTCTCTGGATTTAAACAATTTTTTTTGGCCGTCTTCTGGAATATACCCAATCTATTCAAACTCAGAAACTATATTCTAGGCTATAATAGACCACAACTGTCAAATAAAACAATTGTAGTTAAAACTACATTTTTACTTTTGGTGCAAAACAGGCTGTAGAAATGAGATAGTATAGAAAGATCTTGCTTGTGTCTTATATAAACCATTTCACCAGTGATAAAAAGTGCACAAAAAAATTTAATGAACCACAAAATCAATTAAAGAATTAGTGTCAGGATTAAAAATCAAAAATTAAAATTCTCTATCAGTGAAATTCCCTAACAGTTTAAGAAACTAGAAAATTTGGCTGCAGATGGTAAGCACATGGAGAACAAAAGTGAAAAAAAGGCTTAACAACTTTTGAGGCAGTGAAACCTGCTTGTTAGGAAAAAATCTGCCACAGTTATCAGACATATTATGACTTTATCAAATTCAGAAGACAAAAAGTGCAGGAGAATGAGACGAGCCCAGGCACCACGAATATATCTTGTTCATTTTGCGGATGGATCTGACTATCCAATATTAGCAGATTCAGCCATGAGAGAAGCTGTTCAGCAAAGCAGCATCCAGTTTAAGACACTAATATTTTTACCAAACTACTAACTTATCATGATTGCTTGCTACCATCCATCTATCAAGACACCAAAGGCCATACATACATTAACAGTCAATTTGGTAGCGTAACTTATTTTAGTTATTAAAAGTGTTGTAACTAACATTTCTGTTTATATATTTGTATAATTTGGAAAAGTACAAGTGTTCTTTCTGTCAAATGTCTGATGGCTCAATGTATATTCTGTGAAAGGTTCTTTGGAACATTCACTTAGGAACTTAGCATTCAGAAATCCTTAAGATAGAGTTTTTATTTTCTTCATGCAGGCTTTCAGAAACGGGCTACTTTCTCCTATAGGTATTAATAATGGAGCATGAAAAAAAGACATTTTCTTACCACTTGTCATTTAAACTAAACAAGATCCTGTTTTATATCCTCCATTAAAGAATACCAATATTGTGACTGTTTCCTATTATAAGGCACATGAGATTAACTCTGTCTTGGGAGATTTTAAATTAACAATTGGTAAAAGACAAAAGTGTGATGTAGGTGGTGAATATGGACTAGGTGAAAGAAATAAGAGGCAGAAAATTAATAGAATGGGCAAAAATATATAATATGGTCATAGGGAACACATGGTTTAAACAACACCCCATAAAACTTGTAATATAGAGGAATCCACACCAAAAGACATTCAATCAAATAGGTAACAGATTAACATTATATTAACCAACATTTTAGAAATGCATTATTAGCAATAAAAATTATGTCAGGAGCTGATTGTCACAGTGACCATGACCCAGTGTGTGGAAAAATAAGAATAAAAATAAAGAATACAAACAGAAAAGTGAGAAACTCAATACAGAACTCCTTAAATATGATCAAGATCTACAGGAACAATACATAATTTTTTATAACACATTAAAACAATGCAATAGCAAAGATAAAGTCATTAGATGAGCAATGGACAATGTTAAAAAATTACATACCACCTAAACAAAATGTTCAAATAAAAAAATGAATAACAAAAGATAATCTTAAATTGATGGACAAAAGATGGAAGAAATAAAATAAACAAGAAGAGCAATAAAGAAAGAAATAAGACAAAAGAGTGACAAGAATCAAAGGAGAAGTGGTTAACTCTCGAATGTTTGGATAATTCACCTCCGGAACTTTCTTTCCGATGGGCATGTCTGATGTTAGCTGAGTATTTTGCAATATGGGGGGGGGGGGATTATGAGAAATCACGTAATATCAAAATTAATATGTAAGACTTAATATGTAATCAAATGTAAAAGAAATGATTATTTTACAATTTTAGTTTTATAAACATTTAACCCAATGAACACAGTCAATTTCTGTCCGACATGATGCCACTTTGGAAGTTGACAGTTCAGGTCTCTTTGACTGAACGTCTACAATTGATTGTTTTACTAATAAAAAAAAAACATCTAACGATTGTGCTGCATCCATTTTTTAGATTTTAGTACAGATAGTGATGATATCATCACAGACAGGAAATTGTTAACTGAGGATGATGAAGATATTAAACTTGATTTGACAAACTCAGCACTTGGAGCAAGGTATGTTAACATTGTGCTATCTTTGTGTCTCTTTTGCTCTTTTTTGTTTTTATGCTCTGTTAGGTTTCTGGAAGCAGTTTCTGTCATTTTTGTATGTTTTCATGGATATAACAATAGTATTTAATAATTAAAACAAATAAAGATAATATTTGTGCTTTGTTTAATTATTTTCTTCCCCTATAAACAGTTCAATATCAATCAATAAGTATCAATAGATACAGTAATGCGTGAAGAACAGGCTGGGTTTAGAAAAGGGAGAAGCTGTCTTGACCACATTTTCACTCTACGACTTATATTGGAGGAACACATTGAAAAGCAAAAACCTTTTGTACTTAACTTCATCGACTTCAAAAAAGCATTTGATAGTATTCATAGAGATTCTTTGTGGAAAATTCTGAAGCAATATGGCTTACCATCAAAAATCATAAATATTATCAAAGACATGTATGATGGTTACACATGTGCAGTTCGAACAGAGGAAGGACTGAGCGAATGTTTCCCAATAGAAACTGGGGTTAAACAAGGATGTATTTTATCGCCCTTGTTATTTGGAATTGTTATGGACTTCATAATGAAGAAATGCTGCACTGGTAATAAAGGCATCGAATGGATACAAGGAGACCATTTGGAGGACCTGGACTTTGCTGATGACATAGTTCTCATCAGCAATCAGATAAAAACGATGCAGGAAAACACAAATGAACTATCATCAATAGCCAGCAAAATTGGGCTTGAGGTCAATCATGAAAAGACTAAAGTCATGAAAAGTTTAATTCCAACAAGTGACAAAATATACATGGAAAACAAACCAGTAGAAGAGATCGATCACTTCATCTATCTTGGAAGTCACATTGATCGAGAAGGGGATACGAGCAAAGAAATTAGAATCAGACTGGCTAAAGCAGCAATGTCTTTCAGAAGCCTTGAAAAGTTGTGGAAATCAAAACTCATTAGCACAAACACAAAACTTAGGCTATTCAAATCAAATGTACTATCAACCCTTACGTATGCGTGTGAAAGCTGGAAAACAACAAGAGATATAGAAACAAAGTTGAACGCATTCGAAAATAAATGTCTAAGGAAAATACTTGGTATAGAATGGAACGAATTCAAAACAAACGAGGAAATTAGAGAAATCGCCAATCAACCACTAATATCTTCAGTAATAAAGAAAAGACGATGGTCATACGTTGGACATGTGATGAGAAGAGATAATAATCGAATAGCAAAGCAAGCCCTCATATGGGAAACAACAGGTAAAAGAAAAAGAGGAAGACCCAGGGAGACACTGAGAAGAACATTGATGAGAGAGGCAAGAGCAGCAGGAATCGGCTCCCTCAATGAGATAGAACTGCTTGCACAGAACAGAGACAGATGGCGAGATTTGATAAAATATCTTTAAAAGAAAACTGCTAGAACAAAAATTCATATAGGAGAAGGTGTATCTTGGTCTACGCCCTATGGGCCGGTTACGGCTCGGAAGGTCAATAGATAGAGATAAACAGTTCACTGCCAAATACGGTTTTACAATGGTAAACTAGACAATTTATATTTACAATACATTTTTAGGAAGAGTTAATTTATGTATCTTTTATCCAGGTAATGCCTTTACTGTCTAACAAATACAATTTGTAGCTTTTGTTGCTACATAAATGTTGATCTTGTAAAGAATAAATGCTTATTTATTTGTTTATCAACAGCACTTTTAACATTCAACCACATGTTCATGTGACTCAGAAGATTGACTTTTATGCTGATGGACACTTAGACAGTACATCAAGGATAAACCAACAAAGTGGAGAATGAAATAGTGCAGATCATAGATAGAGTAACAGGATATACATATAACTTTGAAGTATACACAAGGCAACACAAGGTTTGGAGTCTGACATTGTTATGCAAATGACGTAAAAGCCTCTTCTGTCAGAGATATAGAATACTTATGGATAATTATTATACTGCTTTTCATTTATTTATAAATTTATTTTAAAAAATTAACAAAGCTTGTGACCATGTTAGTAAATCAATGGGGTTTACAGCAGAGTTAAAAATATGTGGTACCAGGGAAAAGTGTGAGGTGACAAGTAAGATGGTTTGGAAGGGACTATATAGAGATTATTCAGTGGAAGGATAATAAAATTGTTAATACGATTGTGCACAAATTTTTACATTCTAAAACATCATTGCACGTGTAGAACAAATTGTCTTAGTATCTTTGAAAAAAGATGTTGACCTGCCTGTGGTTGTTAACAACATATGATATAAATATATAGGTGGAGAAGATAGGTCTTATCAGGTAATTCTAAATAAAAATCCCTTAGGAAAACTATTAAGTACTGGACAACTTTTAAAAATAATAATTTTGTAGACAATTGCTGGGTTTATGCCTTCATATTATCTCAAGAACATTAAGAGCAGCACCTGGATATACAAGCTTTGGCACAGCCTAAGAAGTATTCACAGCTTTACTTCACTAAGAAGCTCATAAAGGAACTTGCTGAGGTAAAACTATTACTGTCTCACTGTTTGAGGTTGTAAAGAAAGTAAATGACTGCCATCAGGTTGTTCCAGCTATATCTGATTTGTCACTAAATTGTTTCCTCTGTTCATCATCATCATCATTGAGTGCCATCTCTGCATCGAAGGTTGACTACCATGAAGCGCCATTCCCTTCTGTCTCTTGCTTTGATAGTGCAGGTTGTCATAGGCTGACTGGTCCATCTTTTGATGTTACCTATCCATGTTTGTCTTGGTCTGCCTCTTTTACCTTGTATTTCCCTTCTCCAAGATTACTTTTAGTAGGCTGTTGTGTCTTTTAACATGTCCCAAAAATCTCATTTGTCTTATTTGAATTGTGTTTAGTAGTTCTCTTTTCATTTTTAGTTGTTTTAAGACTTCGTCATTTGTTTTCTTTTCTTTCCATCCAATTCTTCGTATTCTTCTATAAATCCACATATCAAAGGCTTCAGTTTTCTGTTCTGTTTTCTTGTCTATTGTCCCTGTTTCTGCACCATATAAGAATGTTGAGAAGATATAACATATTGCTATTCTTTCTCTCTTACCAAACCAAAAAAATAGAAATTGGAAGTGAAATTATAAATAATAGGCATACAAAAGCATTTCTACTTCAGCAGCAAGATAAATTGTCTTCCTCCAAGTCATAATATGTCTGGTAACTGTGGCAGATTTTTTTTCCTTACAAGCAGGTTTCTCTCATTCATTGTATGTTTAGGTTTGTGTATGAAAGTATGTAAGTATGTGTTTTTGCATATGCGCAAGAATGTATATACCTCATTTAAATAACTATTCTATTGCACTTTTTAAAACCTTTGTAAATATACATAACACATAATATGATTTCTTTTCAAATGAATTTTAGTATTCTTCCTTTTTAACATTAGATGTGTTGTTGTAGATGTGTCTGTCTAACATAGAGAGCAATTTGACTATAATTTATCAATTTTATATGCATTTAAAAAATGTATACTGTTAACTGGTTGTTTAATTTTTTTAAATGTATTTTCAGTAATTTATATAAAAATGAGTGTTGTAAAGGACTACATTAAAGATTTTCATAATAATCTTCATACTTTTTTATTCCCTTCTTTTTAACTACTTTCCTTCTTTTTATTGTATGTTTTTAGGTCAGTGTTCATTTTTAGTAACAAAGAAATTAAGTCATCATCGGCTGCCGTTTCTGCAACAAAGGTTGGCTACCATAGATCGCCATTCCACTCTGTTTCTTGCTTTGATGATGCAGGTTGTCATAGGCTGAATTGTCCATCTTTTGATGTTACTCATTTACGTTAGTCTTGGTCTGCCTCTGCCTCTTTTACCTTGTATTTTCCCTTCTAAGATTACTTTTAGTAGGCTCTTGTGACTTCTAACATGCCCCAAAAATCTCATGTCTTGTTTGCAATGTATTTAGTAGTCCTCTTTTTGTCCACAAAAAGGAACCTGAAATATCCCAAAATACTTTAAAAAAAAACCAAGGACTTCTGAGAGTTAAATGAACAATACAAACAAACAAACATAAGACTGTCACTCAAAAAAAACACACAGTTGGTGCATAAAATTTATTGATTTAGTGAACTTACAGGTTGAAAAATCAAAATATAGTACTGGATGTCTGAAATCAAAAGAATGTGAATTGTTACTGAAAAAAAACATTAAGGATAGATGGGCGGAATACATCAAAGAAATATATGGAGGAGAAAGTGGGGAACTACCACCACAAGCAGATATGTAAGTTAATCAGTAAATGAAGAGGAAATAGTATATGTCATAAAAAACATGAAAAAAGGAAAAAGCGACAGGACCAGATAATATATCAATATAGGAATCAACCTATCAATATAGGAATTAGGACCTCAAGGTGTGACAGGAATAAAAATCATAACGAAGTTTACTGAATGACATTTATAACAAACATATTCCTAATGATTTTCTATAATCCACCTTTATAGCCTTCACCAAAGACCAGGAACATAAGAATTTGATGAATATAGAACTATTAATTTTTCAAGTCATATTACAAAAATCCTGCTAAGAACCACTATGAAAAGAACAAGACAAAAGATAAAAACAGAAATAACAAACTAGCAATTTGGATTTGTTGAAGGAAAAGAAACATAAAATGCAATTTATGCCTGAACACTGGCTGATGGACAAGCTTTCAATAAGGTAAATCATGAACAGATAATCAAAATGCTAGAAAATATCAATATAGACAATAAAGATCTGAGGATACAATTTTCAAATATATAAATATATATATTGAAAACAAGAAGGAGCCATTAGTATTAAAAACAAACATGGAGAATATCAATAAATAAGAAATGGAAAGTGACAGAATTGTGCATAAAGTGTATATTGTCACCAGATCTATTTTCTTTGTACATCAAACGTATTTTAAGAACACTATAGTTAAGCCTGGCATTAAAGTGGGGGGAAGCAACATAAACAACCTCTGGTACGTAGGGCACCAACAAGATCTACTAAATCTGTTAGATGAAATCATGCTAGAAAGTGAACAAAAAGCCCTTAACCCCGAACATAAAAAAGGCAGAAACTATGATAATATCAGATAAAATAAATACAGAAGAATGTAGAGTAACATTAATGAAACAATCCTGAAACAAGTGCATAGATTAAAATATCTGGGATCAATAACAGCATTAGATGGAAGATGCCTTGCAGAAATTAGAAGCAGAATAGTTCAAGCAAAAATTGAAAAAAATCCTGTGTAACAAATCACCATCAATTAATATTAGAAAATGTGTCCTAAAGTGCTACAAAGAACCTGTTCTACTATATGAAAGTGAGTCACAGACAATAAGTAGGACTTGCACTGATAGCACAGATAGAATTTGAAGCAGCTGGGATGTGATTTATCAGAAGATTGCTATGAATTCCATGGATGGTAAAAATTACTACTGAAGATCATTTTTAAAGAGCTGGATAAACCAGAAATATCATCAAAATCGTAAGATTAAGATGTCAAAATTTATGTTGCATGATATGTGAAAAGAAATCAATGAGAACACTATACCAACGGTCAGAATGAATAGAAAAATAAGCAAAGGAAAGCTAAAAGAAAAATGTTGAACAGCTTATCCAAATGGCATAATAAAATATCACTGACTGAAATTATGACATACATGAAGGACAGAGAGATGATCGCCTAAGCCAACTGGCTTGGCACTTGATGATGATGATTTTTATTATGCAATTGTCACCTTTTAAGTTTTGCCTCTCTTTGCTTTTTTTTTTTTCAGATGTCTGCTTCAGTGGTTGCAACAAAGAAACACTTGTCCCATGTGTAAGACACCAGTCTGCAATTCTGCAAGAGAAACAACAGGTTTGATTCGTCAGACTTCTTCGGTTTGATTTTTTGTTTTCATTTGTTAAGGATATTAGGACCCCTTCCCCAAAATGTCAAATGTCATATGACTGTAATTGAGCTTCACCAACTTCTACTTCTAAATCACATCAAACTGCTTGAACATCATGGCCATCTACAGACAAGTAGGAAACAAGATGTTTTTTTAACTTTCCTCCATCTGTTGACATTTCTGAGGGATCCTAAAGTAAGGATTCCAAACTTTATCATCAGATACGGATAAAGACTACAAAGTCAACACCACTAAGACACAACAAAATACTCTTCAGCCTGATAGTCTAACAGGATATCAAATATTTCATATATATTTTTGTTATAATTTATTTGTTATTGCTCAATACTGTATTTAGTATTTAAAAGTTGGATTTAAAAATAAAATGTACGAGTACACAGACCTGAGAAGAGCAATGTGGTCCACGCCAACCTCCCTGAAAGAGAAACTATAAGGGGCAATCGATTCGCTTAAACAGACAGTTAACTTCATGAGAGAGTCTGGAATCCTACACTGATTGAGTCTTGATCACAGAGAGAGAGAGAGAGAGAGAGAGAGAGAGAGAGAGAGAGAGAGAGAGAGAGAGAGAGAGAAATGTAGGAGAATAAAAGATCCATAACTTTGCATTTGACATTAATGAACATTGGTGTCCTCATGCCAGTCACTTGTATCAAGGTTTACTACATTCACATAAAGACATGCACATTTATACACAGAAGCACACTCTCTTCTAATTATATCCTGAGTATGTTTTGTACTCATTTCATACCTTCCATCTTGTAAAGGACACTTATGGATGTGTCTGATGTGCATGCAATGAAGATGATCCATCAACTAAACTAAACCTATAATGGAATTAATTTGTGAGGGTTTTACTAAAATTTGGGCAAGGCCATAATTATGGGAAAACAAACCATTTATGTAATATTCTGCATCTTTTTCTTATGAAATAAATCTACACATCCAATTGTATGAAAATAATATTTTGCAAAAGTGTGAACATATTTGTGCTAGCCAATCATATTGTAACAAATCTACAGACTTCAACTTCAAGACCACCAGCTACACTGTATAAATAACCAATTAAAATGTGGTTTTAACTAAACAATTTTAATAGCAAACGTGGTACACCACGTTTAACTTATAAGACATAGTCAAAAACTGAATGAATTGTGTCTTGTCAAGAAAAAGGTGGAAAAATTCCAATCAACCTGACACTCTTCCTGGAAGGATGGGGTAGGGTGGTGGGCATGTCATGTTTTTCCCCTCTTTATAATACTTCTTTTGGTCTATGTACATATTTGCCTTTTTAAAAGGAGATGGAAGCTATGTCATTTGCAATTCTTATTGTCTTTTACAATGTTCTCACCATGATGAATAATATGTGGCATAGGAGATAGAGAACAATGTTATAAATGTTGTGTTATTTTTTTTTAATAAGTGGCTTGTGCAATTTTTTAGTTGTAAATACAGACTAATGTGTAATTTGTTGTAATACAATTAAAAGTGAATAATTTTGGTTTATAAATGTTGATTCTTGTACTGACAATTATTTAGCAGATTATTTTAATGTAATTTAACTGATATTTCTTTGGTGTGGTATACTGGAAATTAAAAAAAAGTGTTGCACATATATTTAGAAAAAAGCCCTTCATTTTAATTAACATTTTTCACTGAAATCTTTCCTTTTTTATTGTTCAACTGAATTCACATATTTCAAGGCAGTTGAACTGGAATCATTAGTTTTGAAAAGCTAAATTATGTTTTTTTTTTTAAATACTACTGATTTAAAAAAAAAAAGAACAGATGTGTTTAAAAATAAATGTACAAGTGAATTATAAAGTGAATTATAATTCTGTTTTCGAAAGACTTTTCTTTCAACATAAGGGTAATGTATGTGTGTAAGTTTTGTTTTTGTTCATGTTATTTGATATGTTCAACGTTAGGTGACTGATACATTGTTCAATAATTTGCATTAAGTATCACAATGGATGTTTTTACCACATTCTTCATGTAGAGCTTCCATTTGTTATTTCCTTGAGAAATTTGCTATAGAAAATTTGTCTTGCAAGATGATTAAGTAGAAATTCTAAAAATGGGATTCTTATTAAGTCTAGATATCAATTAAATCCATTCTCTATTACTTACACTTTTCAGTGACTGAATTTGATAGCCCTCCTCCGTCACATCACTTAATGATAGCCCACATCACTTAATTTGCTGTTACTTTTGCAGATCCTGAGAGTATATATTTTTTTTTACTGATAACTACTGCCCACAAAATTAAACATGAAAGCACCTTATGCAGAAACACTATAGGGTTGTGTATCCTAATTATTGCTTGATATATATTAAATGGAAACCTTGATCCTTCTCTGCCTCTGTTTTTAGCACAATTACTATATTAGACTGTTGCATACTGGGAATGAACTAGAAACTGCTCTTTGTGTTAAGCCTTTAACTTAACTGCCAAGGTTTCATTAGAATTATAATTTGCTAATAAATTATAAATAAGTTCAGTACTTCATTTTGGACTATTTTCTGACAGTGCCTTTGAATTCATTATTACATCACAGACATACTTGTGTTTGTGTTCTTTTATTTCTTGTTCATTCCTTGGTTTCTCCATGAAGCCACCTTAATGGCTGCTTTTCCAAATGTCATTCCAACACAATGGTTGAGGATTCATATGGCTTTTTTACTGACATTTTGACATAGTTCATACAAGAAATTGTCCTGGCCTTGTTCGTGTGCATAACATTTGAGAATACTTTTGGATATTGTGTCAGACTGGACACCTTGAAGATGACACATGACAAATGATTATACTTTCCTGATGCAAATTCATATTTTATAATTGACAGCATTATGGATGATTACTAGGTTTATGACAACCTTTACAGCTGTTACACTGTTGACCTGCCATTACTTAGCATGACAAGGTTTGAACATTGCTGTAATTGACTGAAAGTAACACCACCCACCCCTTTTATTTTCAGTCTAGTACTTATCACTCCTTTCTTTAGTTATAAAACCATTCACTCTTACTGCACTCCTTCTGCTCTATTAGAAATTTCACCAACAGATGTTGACTCTAAGTTACTATAGAAGAAAGCGTTTTGCATTTAATACGAATGAAAGCATATTATTTCTTTAATTTGCCATGATGAAATGAGTTGATGTGAATATCAAATTTTGTTAGATGCTACATTTTTGTATAGACAATTTATATGCTTTTATTCTTTGTGTAAAAATGTATTTTTTCTAGTAAACAATTTTGATCATCTTTCAAATTTATTATAAACTATTGGTCATAACGAGAAAAATTTTTTCACTTTTTATTTCAACTTTCAAGTTGTAAGGTCCTGAGAGTCTTACTCATATAAATAAAGTGGTCGTAACAAGCTAATTTCTTTAATTCTTTCATCATTTGTGTGAATGTGTAAGGTGCCAGCCATATAGCTGGTTCTCTGTAGAAAAATGACAATACGAACATCTTGTATGGGTTATTTCTCTATGGTGTAATTTGCTTCTCATTATGTTCATTTTCAGTTCTGATTATAGGCTATATCATATCAGATGAGAGCAGACCAATTTACTAGCATTTAAAAAAAAATTAATTTGACAGTTTGTTTTTACCATTAAGCTTAAAGAGCTTGAATAGCTCAATAGGATAAGAACTCTGACAATACTTCATCATCATCAGGTCACATGTCATTTGCAGAACATTGCATTCACCACAGCCTGTTAGAAATAATCTCTGTCTCTAGCCAGATCTCCCACAGAACATTGCATTCACCACAGCCTGTTAGAAATAATCTCTGTCTCTAGCCAGATCTCCCACAGAACATTGCATTCACCACAGCCTGTTAGAAATAATCTCTGTCTCTAGCCAGATCTCCCACAGAACATTGCATTCACCACAGCCTGTTAGAAATAATCTTTGTCTCTAGCCAGATCTCCCACAGAACATTGCATTCACCACAGCCTGTTAGAAATAATCTCTGTCTCTAGCCAGATCTCCCAAAGAACATTGCATTCACCACAGCCTGTTAGAAATAATCTCTGTCTCTAGCCAGATCTCCCACAGAACATTGCATTCACCACAGCCTGTTAGAAATAATCTCTGTCTCTAGCCAGATCTCCCACAGAACATTGCATTCACCACAGCCTGTTAGAAATAATCTCTGTCTCTAGCCAGATCTCCCACAGAACATTGCATTCACCACTGCCTGTTAGAAATAATCTCTGTCTCTAGCCAGATCTCCCACAGAACATTGCATTCACCACAGCCTGTTAGAAAGAATCTCTGTCTCTAGCCAGATCTCCCAAAGAACATTGCATTCACCACAGCCTGTTAGAATAATCTTTGTCTCTAGCCAGATCTCCCACAGAACATTGCATTCACCACAGCCTGTTAGAAATAATCTCTGTCTCTAGCCAGATCTCCCACAGAACATTGCATTCACCACAGCCTGTTAAAAATAATCTCTGTCTCTAGCCAGATTCCCACAGAACATTGCATTCACCACTGCCTGTTAGAAATAATCTCTATCTCTAGCCAGATCTCCCACTTCTTCTGTTATCATGTTCAAGATCTCCTTGATGCCTTGAAACCACCTTCATCTTGGTCTGTCACTGATGTGTTGCCCAGGCACCATGCCTTCCATTATTGTTCTTTCCAATATTGAATGTTTAAACTAATTCACATATTTCTTACCCATTCTTATATATGTTAAACTCTATACTATGTACAGAGTTTCCTATTACTTGTCATTAACTGTTCATTATATATATTTATATGGCCCTTTTCGTCTTGTCTGATGGTCTAGTGAAAGCTATTGTGTATTTTTTGGAGGTTTTGTTTTTGTTGAACAGCTTCTCTCGTGGCTATTTCTACCAGTGTTTGACAAACACACACAGCCACAGAATGAACAAAAATGAACTGTTTGTTATATAATGTCAGGCTTTATACACCCATTAAATTATGCTACAGTATAAATCATATGAGGTGCTGATCATTTAACATTCATAGGTAATAAATACATTCATGGATTATTGTGATGTCTATGAAACCAGGATGTATTTTAATTCACACAATCACACTTGCTTTATGTTACTGAAAATTTAATTATGTATCAATGGGATATTTTATAAAAATAAAAATGAAAAAAAAGACAATCATGCCATTATTTTTATTTTTGAGCTCAGTCTCTGGTTAACAGAAGGACTCTCAAATAATCTGTTTCATTTGCTAAAATAATGTTTCATTCACTCTAATAATCTGTTTAATCCACTCAAATAATGTTTCATTCACTCTAATAATCTGTTTCATTCACTCAAATAATCTCTTTGATTCAATCAAATAATGTTTCATTAACTCTAATAATCTGTTTAATCCAATCAAATAATGCTTTATTCACTCTAATAATCTGTTTCATTCACTCAAATAATGTTTCATTAACTCTAATAATCTGTTTCATTCACTTTAATAATCTGTTTCATTCACTCAAATAATCTGTTTAATCCACTCAAATAATGTTTCATTCATTCAAATAATCTGTTTCATTCACTCAAATAATGTTTAATTAACTCTAATAATCTGTTTCATTCACTCTAATAATCTGTTTAATCCACTCAAATAATGTTTTAATTCACTTAAATAATCAGTTTCATTCACTCAAATAATGTTTCATTCACTCTAATAATCTGTTTAATCCACTCAAATAATGTTTCATTCACTCAAATAATGTTTTATTCACTCAAATAATCTGTTTCATTCACTCAAATAATCTGTTTCATTCACTCAAATAATCTGTTTAAAATTACTCAAATAATGTTTCATTTACTCAAATAATCAATTTCATTCACTGTAATAATCTGTTTCATTCACTCAAATGTTTCATTCACTCTAATAATCTGTTTCATTCACTCTAATAATCTGTTTTATTCACTCAAATAATCTGTTTAATCCACTCAAATAATGTTTCATTCACTCAAATAATCTGTTTCATTCACTCAAATAATCTGTTTCATTCACTCAAATAATGTTTCATTCACTCAAATAATCTGTTTAATCTACTCAAATAATCTGTTTAATCCACTCAAATAATCTGTTTAATTCACTCTAATAATCTGTTTAATCCAATCAAATAATGCTTTATTCACTCTAATAATCTGTTTCATTCACTCAAATAATGTCTCATTAACTCTAATAATCTGTTTAATTCACTCTAATAATCTGTTTCATTCACTCAAATAATGTTTCATTCACTCTAATAATCTGTTTCATTCACTCAAATAATGTTTCATTCACTCAAATAATCTGTTTAATCTACTCAAATAATCTTTAAAGAGCTTTTAATTACTTGTAGTTTATGGAAACCAACACATTTGTTGCAGGAGCCAATAATGTTTGTTGTAGAATTTTGATGCAGAATTCAGAAATTGTTGTCCAGTGAAGGGCAGAAATATGACCATTGTGGTTTTAGAAATGGTGGAAGAATTTAGACTAAATGATAGGATTTTGATTAGATTATTTTCTTACTTGACATCAATGATATTTAGATTATATCACAAAACAGTTATCTTCACAGTGTAAGTTTACAATAGTAAATCTTCTGTGATACTAATCTTGGGGAAAAAACTTCTCAATTTATTTTAAATGTGCACAGGGCAAACACTAAGAAAAATGCCAACTTTCATTTAATTCCACCACCGATTTGGCAAATGTAGCTCAAATAAAAACTTGTCATTTCCCTTGTGAAATCAAAATCTTCTTTTACTGCTAAAATTGTGACATAATATTACACATATATACATATATAATTTAAAATGTATGCAAGTAGAACTCTCTAAAAAGAATAATTTAAAAGTGGTGTTAAAAATTATATTATAACATGTTACTACATATGTAGCTGTTTTCACACATAATATATGAATGATGCAAAGAAACTATGTATATGTTAATAATAAATTTGTGAATACACATACACACACATAACAAATGATTATTTTAATATTTTATACACATTGCATTATTTATGTCTGTGAAAATTATATTTCCTATGTATTTTTATAGATTGGTAAATGAATTAGTGTATACCACATAATTACAATGATGGCATCTAGTAAGTACAACCTTAATGTAAGAAGTGTCCCTTTTTTTGCACAGATGCAAACAAAGAACCATCACACTAAATCACTTACAATAAATTACTTGTTCCCTGATATAGTCCTGTAAAGTTTTGACTTAAACGTCGATATGTGTGAGAGCAAAACCTAATTAGCAGCTCATACATCCAATGTCTGAGAACAGTACCAAAATTAACTGTAGAACTCCAATGGCTGTTAAATGCACCATAATCAGTTATTATTCCATTTGGCAGAATTTAGCTGTCATATATTTGTAATTGTCATGTGGCCGGTCAAATTGACATATCTGTGTGTGTGTGTGTGTTGTTTGTTTGATCCTGCTGAAGGCCTATTGAGCCGAAACGTTGTTCAAATTTGTGTTGTCTATCAATCACGTAAAGCTTTTACCATACAGTTTTTTCTATTTTTCTTTCAATTCAGCCTCACATTTAGCTTTTCTGCAGTTTCGCATTTTTATGCATTCATTTGCATTTCTTTGCCTTGACACCCCCCCCCCCCCCACCCCCCCGTCAAATTGAGCATGCATGGAAGTCAGCTTTGTTGCTAGCATTAGTCTATAACAATATGGGAGTATCAAACTGCGATGAAACTGATTGCACTGAAAATAGTTTGTGGTACCACCTAGTGGTATAATAAATGATAGTTTTAGAAAGTTATGTTTTGTACAGCATGGCCCAATTTTTTTGAGTCTGCTGGAGGTTTCTTCTAGGCAGGTTAAGGTTTTTATTTCACCCCAGACAGAAGAAACTCTTGCTGTTTTGGAAATCAGTTTAATCAGCTTAGAGTGTGTGCTCTGTGGTGGATCAAAGTGTTAATTAATACTGTTAATGTGAAATATTGATGGTCATTTGTGTTAAAACAGTGTTAATATGTCAGAGTAACACTCCATCATGCTGGCATATTTTTATGTGGCTTGTACAAACTAATGACACTCCAACACCTGTTTTGGTTTTTTTAATATTCAGACATATTATGTGTAATTTTAACTATTTCTTTAGTTCTTGTATATATGTCTATTTTTGCAATAAGTATTCAGTGAACTATAATTTTTCTATATTATTTATTAAAATTACGATAGCATGTCTTAATGTATATATTTTAGTTTTACTTCTGTCAGTTGCATATACCAGCTTATTTACTGAGTCATGTTGTGTGTCATGATATGTTAACTATGCACTAAAAAGTTATTTTTTTGTCCCTGCATGCTTCAATCTGCGAAAAGTGTTTTTGAAGTAACAGACCTCTCTTTCATACAGTTTCCCTGAATGTTCCAGGCACTTCACATGCCAAAAGAAATAACATGTCTATAGTTCTAGTAACTTGCGGGTTAGAAACATTTGTCAGTCTTTGCACCCAATCTTCATTCAAATCATTTCAAATTATGATCAAGACTGTAATTTTCTCCTCACCCAAAGATTTATCATCCAGGTTCTAGTTTTATCCTCTCCCAAAGATTTATCATCCACATTCTAGTTTTATCCTACCCAAAGATTTATCATCCAGATTCTAGTTTTTTCTCCTCACCCAAAGATTTATCATCCAGATTCTAGTTTTTTCTCCTCATCCAAAGATTTATCATCCAGATTGCAGTTTTATCTTCATTCAAGGAACCACCATATAATGATCATAGTAGACTACACTGGTCTGTAATTCCAAGCTCCATAATTTGTGCCTTGGTTCTTGGTAAAAGTTTCTGTGCAGTACTGGAGGGATGTTACAAATGAAGAGGTTCAAAGTCAGGCAGCACACATATGTCCATATGAAGAAACTCATATTCAAATGGCATGTCAACCATATAACTTCTTTGTTTAACCATATAAAAACAAAAAGGGACAGAAAGACATCACCTAAGGATGGTTGAGTCCTGACTTGACTTGTTAGATGCATTTGGTTGTCCTATCAAAAGATCATCAACAATTTGTTAAAGAAATTGGTGATTACATTTGATTTTTGGTACATCTTTGATTTATGTGCCTTCTGTAACAATTATTCAGTGTTATATTGAATTTCAATAATTTATCTGAAACGCATATTTAATCTAATTTAGTATAACTTTTTATTATGATATTGTCTTACAGGAATTTTATAACAAGCATTTTACTATGACTTTTTGCTACAGAATTCTTATCAATGCACACTTTATATTGTCACATGATTCATTGCATTGCTGCTTGCTTTTACTCTCTAATCAAAGACTTTATTAAGCTTTATTTTTGTCCGTTTTTTTTTTATGAAAGTAAAAATACAAATATTTCATAGCTTTTCTGCTGTTGAGGATGAGTGTGCACTGGGTCTCCACTTCTCTTGAGCACATCTTTGGATGAGTGCTATCTTCATGATGCCTTTCCTTCCCTGGTCATGGGCCAGGCACCAATATTTTTTTGATGGGTCAGCTGAGATTTTTTTGTTGTAGGCACAACAAATACACACCCTGATCCCTCTCTTTTCTCAATTTTATTAACTAATTCGTATTTTATTTTGGACATGTGATGAGGAGAGATAATAACAAAATAACAAAGCAAGCCCTCATGTGGGAAACAACAGGTAAGAGGAAAAGAGGCAGACCCAGAGAGACACTGAGAAGAATCTTGCACAGAACAGAGACAAATGGTGAGATTTGATAAAAGATCTTCACAAGGATTGAAAACTGCTAGAATAAAAATTTAGATAAGAGAAAGAGTATCTGGGTCTATCCCCTATGGGCCGGCTATAGCTCAAAAGGTCAATAGATGGATAGATAGATAGAATTGGTATTTTTAATAATAGTCACATATGGAGATATAACTTCCATAAACTAGTCATGATTTCCTACAATCACACTTAATCTGGCAGAAGAAAATCTACACATATAAATATACAACTTAACATACACACTTTTAAAGATTGTTTCATTATTTTCTGTTTCTCTGTGATGCAGATTCTTATTTTTCTTCTGCATACACAATTTGTTGTCATTTATAAAAATGCACAGAAGGATGTGGTCAGTTCAGAGCTACCGAACAGTCTCAGAGCAGCTTGTCTTGAAACTGTACTGATATTTGCTGTAGAACCTTTCTCTGATCATAGTATAGCGTGCACCTCTGTAGAAAGTTTTCAGCTGCCATTTTATTAGTGCCACAGTAGGCACTGTTGGAGATTCCCTTACTTTATGTGTTGAAAATGTGGTGCTTCACTATGTTTCTACTCAATTTGTAATCTGATAGTGTTCATACATATATTCTGTTCTTAGTTGTTATAATTTTTGCTCTCACTTTCCCCATTATCCATATGCTTCATATCTAGAAAGCAGTGAGAACATTTTATTTTACTCAATATTTAAAGTTTGTTGTTTGATTATCAACACTTCAGGGTTCTCTTAATTAATGTTCATGAGGTATCAAACTCATCTATTGCAAGTTCACAATTTCAGGGTTCTTTTTCAAGGGAAATATAGTTTTAAGTATGATGCAGTATATTCTTTGTTTTAAAAATGAGAAAATTAGCCATTTTCATTCTAAAAATGTGTTATAAATGTATGCATGCAAGACATCAATTGTCCAAGTTGGCCTGGAGTTGGGGTGTACATTTATTTATAGACTTGGTTCATCATAAAGAAGGAAGATGTATGTTAATGGCTCATAAATGTTCGCTGTAGTTTCATATTACAGGAAGTGTAGAACCTTTCCTGCACATTTGTCATAATGTTATGTACACGAGCTTTGCCTATTTATTTCTAAATGTATTTTTGTCAGTTTTTGTGCATTTATTTTTCTCTGTCTGCAAACAATATGGCTGGAAACTTGTTATATATCACTCTCAGAATTAACAGACAGTTAATAACAATTTAGAATAAGATTTGTTTGAGAATTTCCTGAGAAAAAGTTTTTTCTGATTGTTTATGATATACAGACTCTCCATTCTTCATGATAAGTTGTTTCTTCTTCTTCATCTTCTTCTTCTTCTTCTTCTATATAGACTAGCATAGATTAGTAATATAACTGTTTCATGCTTTGTAAGTATTCAGGCAGGTAGACAACAAGAGGACAACACTCTAAACCTCATGATCAAAGGCCATATCTCTATCCACATTTAGAAAAAAAGAAGCTGAAAGACCAATACACTTGCTTGTGGGTGGAGCTCATCTGATGATCATGAAACCACTTGTTGCAGTGATCTATGTAAAGAGATTCCATCCCACTGAATTACAAATTTCCTTTTTTAGTGAATTTTATAGATAGTTCCTCTTGGGTCGAAGACTGCACATAGGGCATAAATCATAACTCTCTATGTCTGATGATTCACTGTGTTGTAGATCTTGTTTTGTTCTTAAGCTCATGGTTGAGCCATCTCTGTTAATTGTTCTGTTTAGATTTTTTATTGGTCTTCCTCTGTTTTCTTTTGCTATCCAGTGTCCACGTGAAGACCTGGCATGAGAGTTTTCTGTCGTCAATTTTCAGCACATGTCCAATGTACTTTCCACTTGGAGTTAATTCTCTCCAACTCATGTTTAAGAGTCATCTGAGACATTTATTTCCAAAGGCAATTAATCTCTTTTCTAAGTGGATTTAATAAATTGAGTTGGCTAAGTAATATTTTCATTTATGAAGCCATTCTTCTACCTTTTTAGCTCCCAGTGGAGCATAGGTCTTCAACAAACACTTTCCAAGTCATTCTGTTTTTTGCCATTCTTTTAAGATCATTCCATGTCTTCCCCATCATCTTCATCTCTGCTTCTATCTGTCTTCTCCAAGAATTCTTTGGTCTACCTCTTTGTCTTTTCCCCTGGGGATTCAAAAAAAGGACCTGTTGTGTAATACTCTCAATTGGCCTCCATAGTGTGTGTCCTATCCAGCGCCATCGTCTTCGCTGTATCTCTTTATCCACTGATATTTGACTGGTACATTTCCATAATTCTATGTTAGTGATTTTGTCCTGCCATTTCCATCCTTTTATTCTGCATAAGCATCCATTAATGAAACTCTGTATCTTCATGATTGTCAGTTTTGTTGTTCTGTATGTTTCACAGCCATATAAAAGGACTGACTTAACATTTGAGTTGAAAATTTTTATTTTTGTATTTAACCTAATTTCTTTGGATTTCCATATGTTTCCCAGTGCAATGAAAGCTCCTCTTTCTTTTGATATCCTTATTTTGGTATCATTTTCTGTTCCTCCCTCTTTATCTATATTACTGCCCAGATATATGTAAGATTGTACATCTAGTAGAGGTATTTCTCCTAGTTTTATTTGGTTATTGCCAACTGTATTAATTCTCATAATGTTGGTCTTATCTCTATTAATCTTCAGTCCTAGCTGTTGTGATCTCTCATCAAGTATACTCATTTTATCCTGCATCTGTTGATGGCTGTGTGATAGGAGAGCTATGTCATCAGCAAAGTCTAAATCATCAAGTTGTTTGGTCAGTGACCACTGGATCCCATTTCTGTTGTTTTGAGTTATTTTCATTATCCAATCTATGGCCAGTAGAAAGAGAAATGGAGACAGAAGGCATCCCTGCCTTACTCCTGTTCTTATTTCAAATGCTTCTGTAAGCTGTCCTTCATGCACCACACTACATTTCGTTCCTTCATACATTGTTTTTATCAGGTTAATAAACTTTATGGGGATTCCATAATGACTCAGCAACTTCCAAAGCATTCTTCTGTCTAAACTATTAAATGCCTTTTTATTATCTATGAATCCAATATAAAGTGGGGATTTTAGTTCTAAACTTTGTTCAACTATTATACGTAGAGTAGTTATTTGATCAGCACATGATCTGTAAAGAAGCCATTGATTTGTATTAATGTGATAAAATAAATTATAAGAATTAAATTGATAAGACAAGACTGAACAATGAACCAATGTTTAACTTTGAAAGGTGTTCAATTGAATAAACACAAACAAAGTAGAAGTCAAATCTAAAAAAACATTGAAAGAAATAGAAGAAATTTAGTGGTAGCCAGATGCCATGTAAACGCTTACAAATTGAGAAGTCATCACAAACAGGGTGG
This sequence comes from Megaustenia siamemsis, assembly GCA_032433765.1. Classification (NCBI taxonomy): domain Eukaryota; kingdom Metazoa; phylum Mollusca; class Gastropoda; order Stylommatophora; family Ariophantidae; genus Megaustenia; species Megaustenia siamemsis. Next base: position 91,610,028 of record JAVIAB010000092.1, read on the forward strand.
GCTTAACAACCTTGGCCAGCACAAACCCTACAAGAATTTGTACATCAGATCTAGATCCAGCCTGCCGAAGATGGAGTGTGTGAGCCACACACACGTTTAGGGGAAAATTATGAACGTGCAGGCACTCACAAGTACCAACCATGTGACCAGCTTATTTCATTGTTGTTCCTAACCTTACATCACAGAAACACGATAAAGAGTCGAGCTCACATGATCAAACGACTTTAACACTGAAGAAGTAGATGAGACTTTATGGTTTCATGTCATTCCTTATAATGTGATATGTTTTTTGCCACTCAGAAAGGAATAAACAGCGCTGTGGAAATAATAGAATTGCAAATAATCTAAGCTGAGATTGTAGTATATTTTTATTTGCTTGTATTTTTTTCAAAATTTGTTGATTAAATTTTATATGAACAAAACAATGAAATGCAAACATACAAGATTACATAAATGAAAGCACCTGATGTGCAAGGCATTGGAAGGTGATCCAAAGATGAATGTCCAGTTATTATTCATGAAACTTCCAGACAAGAAGCTGGAGATCAAATGTAATTAACTCTTGTTAAAGAGACAGCTCTTGATATTTTTGTATTTTTCTGACCTCTTTTTATTATGTAAAGCAATATTGTTTATAACATTTACCACTGCTTTTCTTGATTTATTGTTGATTAACAAGTGTTGTAGCAGTCTGTAATATAACATCTTTACATTACTTGTTGTGTGGATGTCACTCACAATAGTATCTTGTAGAATAGAAACATACTTTCTTACAATTATTGAGATCTCACTTATATATTATTATATATATATATATATATATATATATATATATATATATATAATCATGTGCCATACCGGTTGGCGTTGGCGATCATGTCCTTCCACAATCTTCTATCCACAGTGCATCGTATGAGTTCTGTTGTTGACTGTTTTCAAAGCCATAACACCACGCTATCTAGTATCTTCTTTCTTTATCGTCCGCATTAAACACAGCGACACGTAAGGAATCAAATGGTGGGTGATATATATATACATGATGATATATATATATATATATATACACATATAGATAGAAAGTTCTCAAATAGGCCAACACAAAAAGGGAGCTCTTAAAAAACATCAGAAAGAAGCAATCAACATTTTTTGGGCACATCATGAGAAGAGAAAAGTTGGAATACTTGGTTACAACTGGCAAAATAATCATGGCATGGAAATCGCCAACGCCAACCTGTGCGGCACATGATGATGATGATGATATATATATATATATATATCAGCCTCAGTGAGTCAGCCACCCACCATTTGATTCCTTATGTGTCGCTGTGTTTAATGCCTTCATGTTGCGACAACTGTCCACTTTGTCTTAGTTCATCATATCACGTGGCAAGTCAAGTAGATGACATATTCAAGTAACGGCTTTTTCACGTTAGAAAAAATACCCATTATTGATGAACAAACAATAAAATACATATATAGCAGAAATTCCGTTGGATTCTTGTCAACTTCGGGTTTCCGTTCCAATTTTCTGCATTCCAGTCGAAATGATGTTCTACTTGTTATATCTGCGCCATTGAATTGGCGTTGCACGCACAGCAATGCTCCGTTTTGACAATTCAAGTGTTGTGAATGCGCCTTCCAACGTCTAATGTTGATCTGCGTTTTACGTCACACAAAGTGCTGTTCAGCGACCGCTTGATGGAGATGGTTGACGCAAGTTATTTACAAGTTACAACGCATTAATGTGGTGGGCTCCGTCAAGTCAGTCAAGTCAGCGTCTTTGGGAAGTTTGTACCATGTTTCGTTCGTTGTAGACTGCATTCACTAGAGTAATCATGAATACATGGGCGCAGACATTTTGTGTGTGCTACGTCATCATAATGGATCATCGTGTGTCCCAAGACCGACCATGCGCTAATCTTGCGATCTGTTGTTTGGTGTGCATCGGGGATAATCTGACGACGAACTGTGTTGTGTATGTTCGTAGTTGGAGTCAAACACGATGTCCTAACATCATCAAGCGCCATACATTTACTATGACGATCATCATTTTCAGGAGGACGTGATCTTCCGGGCAATGTGATGGATAGGCGGCAGGAACCATTGAAGGCTATGTCTGCAAAGTGTTCCTTGTTGCAGTTTCCTCATGTTCCAAGTCCGGCTTGTTGCAGGAGCTACTGAGTTAAGTGCTCTGTGCACACCGTGAGCTGTGTGTCTCATCCATTTTGATCATGTTTCGATACTCCAATTGTGTACGATGAATGATGATATCGTATGACAGGGAACAGTTGGCTGTGTTCACTTTCTGTGCGGTTTCGCCTTATGTCTTTTGGCGTGTGCTGAGACTGCTATGATGGGGACTACAGTTACCTTTCTTTGTTTGGAAGATGAGTTATAATTCGGATGATTCCACTGGCACGGGCGGTTGAGCAATTATGGATTTTAATTCGCTTGCAGTGATACCGAGGCCTTCCATAACCAATAACCAATAAAATACAATAGACAGAGGTTGTCTGTTGTAGCTGAGTTGAATGCTATGGTCAATGATTCAACATCTGTATTATGAATTTCACATATGGTGACAGGTGCACATTTTCCTTCTATCATTGTTTGGGTAGCATGACAATGGAGGTGATGGCAGTGACCAAGGCATTCAAATGGTTAGAGTCACTGGACTACACCCACGCATGTATACTGAGTGATTCGATGAGCATGATAAAAAAAAGTGGAGGCGGGCTCTGTACGCATGCAATGGGTAGAGTCGTTGCAGAAATCCAAAATACGTAGGTCACCTTTGTTTATGTCCCTGGACATGCGGGAGTACGGGGAAATGAAAGAGCGGACAGGTTGGCTAGCTGTGCTGTCGTTGAGGACGGGCAACCAATGGATCGGGCGGACATCATCATTGCCCTCTGAGATGTGGAGAGCACAGAACTTCGACAAACACAGATCCACGTCACTTCTTCGGATGATGGAAATGGGAATTACGATGGGCACAGCCAGAAATGAGAAACTTAGTGGCCGTGTAAGAAGACTTATCAACCAACATAGAACTGGAGTCGTCAGTCGCTGGACACTGCGGGACTTGCAGAGGAGGGGATCTGAGCACCTATGGACATGTTCGGAGTGCAATGATGATGACCCGCAAATAACTCAATAGCTCAATTGTTTGGATGGTATCTTTAAAATTATTGTCCTTCAGTTTCTCGATGTCAAACAGGAATCTTGTATGCTTGGATCTATTTACTTTCTTCAAACGGGGACGAATAGTGGTCACAACCAACACAAGGCCACATCCAATGTTCGTTCCTGGAAAACATTATAGTTTTGGCGGTGCTTATTCCCGATTTATTTGGTCTTCTCACCAAAATGTAATCATTCTAAGATATATCTTACATCTGGACTGTGCCAGTTCCTTAAACTGGATGGTTTGTGTTGTCCATGTGTTTTGAGCAGTATCAGAACGTTATACCTGGCAAATTCCTGATGTCATTGCCCTCTTTTTTTGGTACTATCGTTGCAGAATGGTCATAGTTATTAGGCATATGCTTCTGTGTGTCTTTTCCAAATTTGGATTTTAAGTTTCCTTGTATAAATAGTCGATATCTTTTCTTTAGTGTTGTATTAGTGGATGCATGTACTTGATAATAACATTTTTTCTACGCATGTTCTATTTTATCGTATACCGATGTAGGCCAAAATAATTGAATTAATGTAATATTGAATGGCGCGGCCTACAGATGGATGGTACGTATCCTGCTGGCAAGTATTAAACCTCATTTTTATGCAAAAGAATGCCGACACCTTGTTCGTGTCTATCACCTCCACTGAGCTTGTGACATTCATTTGTTGTTATTTCATCACTTTATCCATCATATTTTGCACAATCCTTTTATATTCCAGCTATATTTCATGTGTCAGTTCTTTCAATTTTTCGATGTGTTCTGACATTCCTTGTTGCTATTGTAATGTTGTATAGAGTCAAAGTTCTTAAATTTGTCATATTTGGGAATAGACCCCAGTTCCCCACGACTGGGTAAGGATCTTGTAAAGGTTATGCAACTTGATATACGTTTTTTGTTTCAGTACCTCTGCAGGAGTATTGTCACTCCCTGGGATTTTCTACTTGAGACATCATTGATGGCTTCGAAGAGTTCATGTGCTAAGTTTGACAGAACTATTTCTCTTTCTAATCGTCATCTGCCTGCCTTGTTTGAACGAATAGTATGTATACGAGTATATGAGAAATCTATAGAAACACAATATCGAACGGTGTTGCGGTTCATGAGGCCTTCAGCGTAAACAATAAATAATACGAGCACAGATATATAAGTAAATACAATGAATACTTCATCTTGATCATCCCCGTCGATAGACGTCGCTTAGGGCTTGTGTTTTTCGCCATCCATCTATATTCTGTGCGAGATGTTCTATCTTATCTAATGAGTCTATGCCTGTTAACTTTGCTTCACTTATAAGTGTTCTTTTCAGTGTCTCTCTTGGTCTTCCTCTGTTTCTGTATCCTGATGTTTCACATAGAAGAGCCTGTTTCTGTATCCTGATGTTTCACATAGAAGAGCCTGTTTCTGTATCCTGATGTTTCACATAGAAGAGCCTGTTTCTGTATCCTGATGTTTCACATAGAAGAGCCTGTTTCTGTATCCTGATGTTTCACATAGAAGAGCCTGTTTCTGTATCCTGATGTTTCACATAGAAGAGCCTGTTTCTGTATCCTGATGTTTCACATAGAAGAGCCTGTTTTGAAATTCTCTTGTCGCTTCTCATAACATGTTCGCCGTGTGTCATCTTCTTTTCCTAATTGTAGGTGAGATTGTTGGTTGCGAGGCCATTTTTCTTATCCCAATATTAGTCTTGAATTTATTCCATTGTACACAAAGTATTTTTCTTAGGCATTTGATTTAACAGAGTTTAGTTTTCTCTCAATCTCCTTTGTTGTTTATCAGCTTTCACATGCGTTTGTAAGAGTTTACGTTTGAGTTGGTTATTCCAAGTTTGCTTTCTTGCTTAGTGTTTTTTATTTCTATATTTTGTCTACGTTTTTAAAATTCACTGCTACTTTTTCTATTCTGCTTCTGATCTTTTACTTTGTTTTACCTTCTTTTTTCTATTTTACTACCAATATATATATAGTGATCTACTCTATCCAATGCCTAATGCTTGAGATATATATTTTGCCCTCTGGAGTATTGTTATTTTTCATTATTTTGTTTTATCCCTGTTGATTTATAGTCCTATATTTTGCGATAGATGATAAGGTGTCTGTAATATTTTGCATCTTGTTGATATTGTCATTTATGAAAACTATATCATCGGTAAATTCTAGATCTTCCAAGTAATTCGTGTCATACCCTTTAATGCCATTATTGCCGTTGCAACATTGACTCTTTATGTAATTCCAAATAGCAATGCTGATTTTATACATCCCTGCTTGACTTTTGTTTCAACTCGAAACTAATCAATCATTCCCTCTGTGAGAATTGCGCAAGTATAGCCTTTATATATGTCTTCTATGATGCTAATTTTTTGTGGTATTCTGTAATGTTTCAAGATATTCAACTAAGACAATCAATTTATGTCGTTAAACGCTACTGTTTTTTTTTTAAGTCAATAACATTGCAGATTAATGGTTGTTGTTTTTCTGTATGTTCTTCTAATGTTATCCTTAGAGTGAATATTTGGTCAAGATAGCTTTCCCCTTTCTGTATCCTGCTTGCTCTTCGCGCATATTATCTACAGGATCTTTTGTTCTGTTCAGCATGATTCTACAGAAAACCTTGGAGGTAACTGATAAAAGCGTAATTCCTTTCCAGTTATTGCAATCCTTAAGATTGCCTTTCTTCCAGTTTCTATGAATTTTTTTCTCCATCTCAAATTGTATGAAATACTACATAGCTAACAAATAATGAGATAGCAAAATCAAATAATAATATGAAATAAGAACGAAAGAACTCAATCTCCAGCTGCTGTGGCCAGATCAGAAATCAAAATGTCCTCGCTGAGGAGACGAGCGTTGGGAGGTCACTAGTGCAGGTAGTGGGCTTTTCCTGGAGGGGTTAAAAAATGATGCAGAATTTAAGTTTATGGTTAAACATGCACACCAAGAAGTGTCCACACGTAGGTCAGTGTGCTTATATAAAGCACAAAGAGTAGGCCAGAACAAATATTAGGGGTATCTAACAAGAGTGAAGCGTCTCAGAATGGGTTTCTTTGAGAACAAATACAAAGTAAGGTACCATTTTGTGTAGATAGAAATGGTGTTGTCAGATGTTAAAAGTAACCAGCACAGACAGAATATATATAGGAGACCAATAGAGGGTCGTACAGACAGAAGAAATATAGGGAACCATTAGAGTATCGCACAGATAGAAGAAATATAGGGAACCATTAGAGTATCGCACAGACAAAAGAAATAAAGGGGACCACCAGTGGGTCACACAGACAGAAGAGATATAGGGGACCACGAGAGGGTCGCACAAACAGAAGAAATATAGGGGACCACGAGAGGGTCGCACAAACAGAAGGAATATAGGGGACCACGAGAGGGTCGCACAAACAGAAGGAATATAGGGGACCACGAGAGGGTCGCACAAACAGAAGAAATATAGGGGACCACGAGATGGTTGCACAGACAGAAGAAATATAGGGGACCTCCAGAGAGTCGGACAAGCAGAAGAAATATAGGGGACCACCAGAGGGTCGTACAAACAGAAGAAATATAAGGGACCACCTGAGGGTCGCACAGACAGAAGAATATAGGGGACCTCCAGAGGGTCACACAAACATAAGAAATATAGGGGACCACCAGAAGGTCGCACAGACAGAAGAAATATAGGGGACCACCAGAAGGTCGCATGGACAGAAGAAATATAGGGAACCACCAGAGTGTCGCACAAACAAAAGAAATATAGCGGACCATCAGAGGGTGCACAGACAGAAGAATATAGGGGACCACCAGAAGGTCGCACAGACAGAAGAATATAGAGGACCACCAGAAGGTCGCACAGACAGAAGAATATAGAGGACCACCAGAAGGTCGCACAGACAGAAGAATATAGGGTACCTCCAGAGTGTCGCACAAACAGAAGAAATATAGCGGACCACCAGAGGGTCGCGCGGACAGAAGAAATATAGTGGACCACCAGAGAGTCCAAGAAACAGAAGAAATATAGGGGACCACCAGAGTGTCGTATAAACAGAAGAAATATAGGGGACCACCAGAGGGTCGCACTACAAAGGACAAGAGGAAAGGTTCGATCGCAACCGACGGTTTCCGGGTTCACCCGGCCTTTAATGGGTACCGGATTTTTTCTGGGAAAGTAAAGCGGCACGGGCCTAATACCTACCATATTACCCCAAAAATGCACCGAAGGGCTGTACAATTTATTGTCACTAACACCATATTCCCTATACGCCACTTGGCGTGACGGGGGTACTTTACTACATTACTTTTTAACCAGAGTGTCGCACAGACTGAAAAATATCGGGGACCACCAGAAGGTCGCACAGACAGAAGAATATAGGGGACCTCCAGAGAGTCGGAAAAGCAGAAGAAATATAGGGGACCAACAGAAGGTCGCACAGACAGAAGAGATATAGGGGACCACGAGAGGGTCGCACAAACAGAAGGAATATAGGGGACCACGAGAGGGTCGCACAAACAGAAGAAATGTAGGGGACCACGAGATGGTTGCACAGACAGAAGAAATATAGGGGACCTCCAGAGAGTCGGACAAGCAGAAGAAATATAGGGGACCAACAGAAGGTCGCACAGACAGAAGAGATATAGGGGACCACGAGAGGGTCGCACAAACAGAAGGAATATAGGGGACCACGAGAGGGTCGCACAAACAGAAGAAATGTAGGGGACCACGAGATGGTTGCACAGACAGAAGAAATATAGGGGACCTCCAGAGAGTCGGACAAGCAGAAGAAATATAGGGGACCACCAGAGAGTCGCACAAACAGAAGAAATATAAGGGACCACCTGAGGGTCGCACAGACAGAAGAATATAGGGGACCTCCAGAGGGTCGCACAAACATAAGAAATATAGGGGACCACGAGAGGGTCACACAAATAGAAGAAATATAGGGGACCATCAGAGGGTCGCACAGACAGAAGAAATATAGGGGACCACCAGAAGGTCGCACAGACAGAAGAAATATAGCGAACCACCAGAGTGTCGCACAAACAAAAGAAATATAGCGGACCACCAGAGGGTCGCACAGACAGAAGAATATAGGGGACCACCAGAAGGTCGCACAGACAGAAGAATATAGAGGACCACCAGAAGGTCTCACAGACAGAAGAATATAGGGGACATCCAGAGGGTCGCACAAACATAAGAAATATAGGGGACATCCAGAGGGTCGCACAAACAGAAGAAATATAGCGGACCTCCAGAAGGTCGCACGGACAGAAGAAATATAGGGGACCACCAGAGTGTCGCACAAACAGAAGAAATATAAGAGACCACTAGAGGGTCGCACAGACAGAAGAATATAGGGGACCACCAGAAGGTCGCACAGACAGAAGAATATAGGGTACCTCCAGAGTGTCGCACAAACAGAAGAAATATAGCGGACCACCAGAGGGTCGCGCGGACAGAAGAAATATAGCGGACCACCAGAGAGTCCAAGAAACAGAAGAAATATAGGGGACCACCAGAGTGTCGTATAAACAGAAGAAATATAGGGGACCACCAGAGGGTCGCACAAACAGAAGAAATATAGGGGACCACCAGAGGGTCGCACAGACAGAAGAAATATAGGGGACCACCAGAAGGTCGCACAGACAGAAGAATATAGGGGACATCCAGAGGGTCGCACAAACATAAGAAATATAGGGGACATCCAGAGGGTCGCACAAACAGAAGAAATATAGCGGACCTCCAGAAGGTCGCACGGACAGAAGAAGCGTAGGGGACCACCAGAGTGTCGCATAAACGGAAGAAATATAAGAGACCACTAGAGGGTCGCACAGACAGAAGAATATAGGGGACCACCAGAAGGTCGTACAGACAGAAGAATATAGGGGACCTCCAGAGTGTCGCACAAACAGAAGAAATAAGCGGACCACCAGAGGGTCGCGCGGACAGAAGAAATATAGCGGACCACCAGAGAGTCCAAGAAACATAAGAAATATAGGGGACCACCAGAGTGTCGTATAAACAGAAGAAATATAGGGGACCACCAGAGGGTCGCACTACAAAGGACAAGAGGTAAGGTTCGATTGCAACAGACGGTTTCCGGGTTCACCCAGACTTTAATGGGTGCCGGATTTTTTTCTGGGAAAGTAAAGCGGTGCGGGCCTAATACCGACCACATTACCCCAAAAAATGTGCCGAAGGGCTGTACAATTTATTGTCACTAACACCATATTCCCTATACGCCACTTGGCGTGACGGGGGTACTTTACTACATTACTTTTTTACCAGAGTGTCGCACAGACGGAAGAATATAGGCGGCCACCAGAAGGTCGCACAAACTTTAGAAATATAGGGGACCACGAGAGGATCGTATAGAAAGATGAAATATAGGGGACCACCAGAAGGTCGCACAAACAAGAAATATAATGGGCCACCAGAGGGTCGTATGGACAGAAGAAATATAGGGGATCACGAGAGGGTCGCACAAACTTAAGAAATATAGAGGACGACCAGAGGGTCGTATAGACAAGAAATATAGTGGACCACGAGAGCATCGTATAGACAGAAGAAATATAGGGGACCACGAGAGTGTCGTATAGACAGAAGAAATATAGTGGACCACGAGAGCATCGTATAGACAGAAGAAATATAGGGGACCACGAGAGTGTCGTATAGACAAGAAATATAGGGGACCACCAGAGGGTCGCACAGACAGAAGAAATATAGGGGACCACGAGAGGGACGCAGTTTCGTCTTGTGGAGAGGAGTAGAGATTAGCATATGTGACATTTGCATTTACTAATATACACATACATACACATAAAGGTCAAATATGCAAAATTAGAGGAGGAAGGAACCACTGGACACCTATGTGTATAAGTGTGATATAATAATGCCTCGTGGGATCAGCGAACCAAACTGGACTATGAGGCGATTCTCTAAGTATAAACGGCTTCGGTCGCCAGAGTGGCACAGGAAAATGACGGTTATACGGATGACTTGTTTTCCCCCTAAGGTCTGAATAATTGAAATGGGAAGCCTTTGGATTATGTAGATTGTAGATATTGGCTGTCCAATTTGCTATATCCCCCTCTTGACTCCTCTTTGGATGTGTTTCGAAGGAGGGACGAGGTTATTACGCTGGGAACTAAAGCTGAGTTGCAGGGCATGCCAGGAAATGGACGACCACTGAAGGTCAAACCCTCTGGATTTTATATCTGGGTTGATGTTGCAATCAGATGTTCTTTGTCTTCTTTTCATTAGATTAAAACATTTGTTTTGGTAGAAACATTTTTTGTTGCGTGCATGAAAACCTCAGGAAATCAACGTGCACAATTTTGAAAAAAAAAATACATTTTATAAACATTATTTTGTCATGTTTTTGTTTCTGTGCAGCAATTTCAGTGAATTCGTCATTTAATTCAAATATCACCTGACACATGCAGGAGATGAGCACGTGGGATCAAACCCGGACAACTGTCAGGGTTTTTCTTGTTCTAGTTAAAACAAAAAATGAAGTGACTGTGTCATCGTTAGGCCTATCCCAGAGATTTTAACATGGAGACATAGCATCTGACAGGTTGGCATGTCTGTGAGACAACGTAAACAGTCATTTAAATAACATCATCAAGCCTGGATAAGCGTGTGCAGCCAATGCTGGTATGCATCAAATCAGGGAAAATATACTTTTATCTGAATACATTGTTTGCTCTCAGTAAATCATACGTCTTAATAGCAAAAAGATATAAGTAATGGTAGCAACAAAGAAAAAGACATCACCGCAAAGCACAATAAAGACAAGTGGAACAATATTAAAACAGGTATATCAATTTCAAATCTGGGAACATTGCTATCAGATGGTATATGTACAACAGAGGTGAGATGCAGAATGGCTTAGGCAAAAGCAGCTTTCCAAAAAATGAGGAAGATACTGTGCAATCCATTTTTGACAATAAGTAAAGTAACCCCGTCACGCCAAGTGGCGTATAGGGAATATGGTGTTAGTGACTATATATTTTTACAGACCTTCAGCACATGATTTTTGGGGTAATGTGGTCGGTATTACGCTCGTGCCGCCTTACTTTCCCAGAAAAAAATCCGGTACCCATTGATGGCTGGGTGAACCCGGAAGCCGTCGGTTGGGATCGAACCCTACCTCTTGTCCTTTGTAGCCCAGTTCACTAACCACTGAGCTATCGCGGCTCCGTATTTTTGACAATAGAAACAAGAAAAATAGATCTTAAATGTTATGTAGAGCTAGTCGTAATATATGGATGTGAAACATGGACAATAGAATAACTGACTAGAAAATCACTGGAGGCTGTACAAATCTGGTTATACAGAAGAGAAGAATGTTGAGACAGCTAAGCGTAATGAAAACGTTCTGAAAGAGGCCAGAGCAAAAAGAGAGCTAATATCAAATATTAGGAAGAAACAATCATCATTTTTTGGCCATGTGATGAGAAGGGAACAGCTGGAATATATTGTAAAAACTGGAAATATCTATGATGACTTAGAGGTAGAGAGAAGCAGAGAGAAAAGATACCAGGCAGCTTAAGAAAATGGCTTGGCAGAAGATCAACAACAGAAATTATACATTTCGAGATCTAAAGTTGTGGAGAGACATGATCACCTACGTCAGGTGGCACGGTACTCGCTGATGCTGATGATAACATCATAGGTAAGCAAACTAAGATAAAGATAAACTGAAAGTAACTTGAAACAGTGTGAAGTTTCAAATACCTGAGTTCACTTGTCTCCATGTGTAGTTCCAGCAAGAAATGTTAACGAGAATATGCAGAACCTGGTTTAAGGCCAGTGTGAACGGATTACAAACATATTCAGCTATAGGAAGAATGATTAAAGTAAGAACAATTCTGGCCGAATTGTTCTTACTTTAAACATATTGTTTTATATGCTTTCTATTAGCTAAAGAGGGAGAGAGATTACCACAAGAGAACCATCCGTTCAGTTATGATGAAGCCGAATCCATCCTCAAAGGTCAGTACCATGAAAAATGGAAACGAGAACACCCAAAGCATAATGAAAGGGACGGATACCATCAACTATCAAGGAGGGATCAAGTCATCATACTTCGCCTACGCACTGGCCACAATAGAATGAGAAATCACGTGTTCACCAAATTCGAGATAGGTACAACCAGCCTATGGCACCGTACACTGGACAATATGACTACAAAACATGTTCTACAGGATTGCTCCCAGTACACAGACCTGGGAAGAGCAATGCGGTTCACTCCCACCTCCCTGGAAGAGAAACTATATGGGGCAATCGAATCACTTAAACAGACAGCTGACTTCATGAGAGAGTCTGGAATCCTACTCTGATTGAGTCTTGATCGCAGATATATATATATATATATATATATATATATATATAGACCTTTCAAGCCGTAGCCGGCCCATAGGGCGTAGACCAAGATACTCCTTCTCTTATCTGAATTTTTGTTCTAGCAGTTTTCAATTCTTTTAAAGATATTTTATCAAATCTCTCCATTTGTCTCTGTTCTGTGCAAGCAGCTTTATCTCATTGAGGGAGCCGAATCCTGCTGCTCTTGCCTCTCTCATCAATGTTCTTCTCAGTGTCTCTCGGGTCTTCCTCTTTTTCTCTTACCTGTTGTTTCCCCTATGAGGGCTTGCTTTGCTATTCGGTTATTATCTCTTCTCATCACATGTCCAACATATGACCATCGTCTTTTCTTTATTACTGAAGATATTAGTGGTTGATTGGCGATTTCTCTAATTTCCTCGTTTGTTTTTAATTCGTTCCACGCTATACCAAGTATTTTCCTTAGACATTTATTTTCGAATGCGTTCAACTTTGTTTCTATATCTCTTGTTGTTTTCTAGCTTTCACACGCATACGTAAGGGTTGATAGTACATTTGATTTGAATAGTCTACGTTTTGTGTTTGTGCTGATGATTTTTGATTTCCACAACTTTTCAAGGCTTCTGAAAGACATTGCTGCCTTAGCTATTCTGATTCTAATTTCTTTGCTTGTATCCCCTTCTCGATCAATGTGACTTCCAAGATAGATAAAGTGATCGATCTCTTCTACTGGTTTGTTTACCATGTATATTTTGTCGTCTGTTGGAATTAAACTATTCATGACTTTGGTCTTTTCATGATTGATCTCAAGCCCAATTTTTCTGGCTATTGATGATAGTTCATTTGTGTTTTCCTGCATCGTTTTTATCTGGCTTCTGATGAGAACTATGTCATAAGCAAAGTCGAGGTCCTCCAAATGGTCTCCTTGTATCTATTCGATGCCTTTATTACCAGTGCAGCATTTTTTCATTATGAAGTCCATAACAATTCCAAATAACAAGGGCGACAAAATACATCCTTGTTTAACCCCAGTTTCTATTGAGAAACATTCCCTCAGTCCTTCCTCTGTTCGAACTGCACATGTGTAACCATCATACATGTCTTTGATAATATTTATGATTTTTTATGGTAAGCCATATTGCTTCAGAATTTTCCACAAAGAATCTCTATGAATACGGTCAAATGCTTTTTTGAAGTCGGTGAAGTTAAGTACAGTAAAGGTTTTTGCATTATTAATGTGTTCCTCCAATATAAGTCGTAGAGTGAAAATGTGGTCAAGGCAGCTTCTCCCTTTTCTAAACCCAGCCTGTTCTTCCCGCATTACTGTATGTATTGAATCATTTATTCTATTTAGGATGATTCTGCAGAATAACTGTGAGGCAACTGACAAAAGTGGCACGCCTCTCCAGTTGTTACAATCTCTCAGATTGCCCTTTTTGGGGATCTTAACAATGATTCCTTTTTTCCATTTATGAGGCGTCTTCTTGTTTTCCAAATGATGTTGAACATTTTCTGGAGAAGTATTAGATTATGGCTATCAATTGCCTTGAGGATCTCAGCTGTTAGCTTATCCTCTCCAGCAGCCTTGTTATTGGTCATATGCTTTAAGGTGATTTCTATTTCGCTCAAGGTGAAGTCATCTAAATTTACATCTAATTCTGCTGCTGGTGTTTCAGCTTCAAAATCTATTAAACTGTGGGGTAGTGGATGGTTAAGAATTTCTTTGAAGTGTTCCGCCCAACAGGCTTTTATGTCTGCGCTTGTTGTTAGCATTAATCCAGATTTGTGGTCTGAATTGTTGTTTAATACATATATGTATATATGTGTGCTTTCTAAACATGAGAAATGCAGAATTTCATGGGAAAAGACAGAGATACGAAAATAATACTCCAACAAATTATCTGTATCTCGTATTGAAACCATCTCACTAGCGGCGATATAGAAAGCAGAATTGAGTGAGAAGTTTGAAGACATGATAATGGTCTTATTAATGTGGAAACTGAGGTTATATGTCCACGCGCTCCAATCATTGAGGGTGACCAGTATTGCATGGGCTTTGAGGGGAACTAGGAGAAGCAGGAAACGGAGAAATCTGCAGATAAATGGTGGTGTTGCTGACAATCAGACAACTAGAGAGACATGATGATTAGTTTCGTCGACGAATAGTCGACGGAACATCCTCACTCTCAGTGGTGACACACATCACTATTTTCGAGCCCAACCTCCTTATTTTCTTGAGCATACTTATTGAGTCACTCAGAATAAAATGTATTACTTAAAGAATCAAGACCTTTACGAAATGATGCAGCAACATAGGCGAAGAGTACAAGATATAGTTAAAAAATCATCTTAAAATACCGGGCCTACTGGCGTAGGTGATCATGTCTCTCCACAACTTTCGATCTCGACAGTTCTTTATCATTTCTGTTGTTGACCTTCTGCCAAGCCATTCTCTTAAGCTGTCTGGTATTTTCTCTCTTTGCTTCCCTCTATCTCTTCGTCCCTCAATTTTCCCAGTTGTTACAATTTAAATTCCAGTTGTTCTCTTCTCATTACATGGCCAACAAATGATGATTGAGTTAAAAGAAATAAGTTTGTGATATTGATATGCAATTTTAAAAAAAGAAGATATGCCCAGATGAGTTAGCCGATGATGCGATAAAAATATCAGCAGTTAAGAAATTATATGATTTTTTTATGTTTATAGATTTACACATGAATCGATATAACTGAGAAGGGACGCGAAAACAAAGGGTCGAATAACCGATACCGATAACAGAGCATACGTGAACTTGTCTAGGCAAATAAAACAGCAAATAAAACAGAACATTAGAAAAGACAAGAAAACAATAACTGCAAGACTTCTGTGTCAACAACATGGACGAGAACGAGAAATGTTCAGAGAAATGAGATCTATATGAAGTATATTAATACCGAAACAATAAGTAATCAACAACAAACCGGTTATGATCTTGACAGAAAATACTTACATACTAAACCAGAAGTAGGATTATTGCAGCGAAATGGTTGCTGAAACCAATAACTATAACAACTATAATAACGTCACAGATGAAAACAAACCAGAACCAACATTGAATGACTTTAAATGGAACGATAAGCATGAAGAAACGCCTGGATGTGTATATCGGTTATTTTATTGAAGGTGGGAGTAACGAAAAAGACTTACCGGTAACTAACTTGACATACCCCCTGCTCCCCATTCTTGGCGCTCTCTTGTTCCAGGTATACCTCCCCATCCGTCAACAGCTAGACTTCCTCATTGTCATCACGTCTTTCTGGTCGTGTATCTTCGTATCCTGGCCGCGATGTTCATCGACCTTGCATCGCTGGTGGATTAGGTGGAAACCATTTGATTAATTTCAACTTGTCACCAATAGCACAGACAAAGCAGGCAGTACCACCCATGGCCCGTCTTAGGTCACGTTTTTTGTCTCGCCGATGTTTTGTTTCAGTGGTTCTCAACACTGTTATGCCCCTGGGCAACTTTAAAATGTCCTTTACCTTTGTGGACACCCCTCACCTCTAAACAAACGTTTTTCTTTTTCTACTTATCACAAGTTATCGTTGACACAATCAATTAACGTTCATCCGTTCTAATCTAGCTTTGATGATAATGATTATTCTGATGTTTTGTTGATTATAAGATGATATGTAACGACTCATGACTAGATATAGATACCAAGTTGGAATTTTTCAGCTAAAACTGTTTCCAGAGACTACAGGAACACCGAACCGTGTTGGGTCTAAGAAAATTTGCCATCTCTGGGATCTGAACACGAACCAATCTGGCTGGTAGTGAACGTACTAATCGCTCAGCCTTTTTGTGCACCGTTTAGATTTTTTAAATGTGTATCTTCTTTACCTTTCAGCTCCCTGTGGAGCATAGGTCTTCAACAAACACTTTCCAAGTCGAGACCTGGAGCTTTGCCTCTTTTCATGTGTTGAATTGCCTCCTACACTTCACTCTGCATCATTGAGGGCTCTGTGTCTTTGTTTGAATTGTTTAGCTCTGGTCTTTCATCATTATAGAGTTGACTGATATATTCTGTCCATCTTTCCATTGTCTTCTCCTGTCCCATTATTATATTTCCTTCCTTTGATTTCATACATCCTGATACTTTGACTTCTTTTCTTCCTGTTAATTCATTTAACTGATTGCGCATAAATTTTGAGACTTTCTTTTTTTGTTTTCTATTTCTTCATATTTCTGCCTTAACCATCCTTCCGTTGCTTCTATGCATTTGTTTTGGATCTATTTGTGCAATATTTTATTTGTCTGTTATTTCTAATTTTTCTCGTCTTTCGTCCATTAGTCCTAATATTTCTTCTGTCATCCCTTTCTTTTTTGTTGATTCTTTTAGTCACAGGTATTACTTCTTTTGATGTTTGTTGAATAGTTTTTTAGCATTTCCCAATGCTCCTCGATGTTTTGTATTTTCTCAATAGCATAATATGTATTTTGTACAATCGTACTGTACTTGTCACTCTTGTGGACATGTGAACTGATGTATAATTTCACAAATTCACATTGCAGTGAGATCTTACGTCTGTTGTTTGATGTGCGACGGGGTTAATCCGACCACTAATTGTGTTTCATATGTTTGGATTTGGAGTTAAAAACGATGTCCTAACATCATCAAGCGCTATATATATATATATATATATATATATATATATATATATATATATATATATATATATATATATATATATATTAATATGGTGATCATCATTTTCAGGAAAACGTGAACTTCCGGTTAATATGGTGGATAGGCGGCAGGAACTATTAAAGGCTATGTCTGAAAAGTGTTTCTTGTTGCAGTTTCCTCATATTCCAAGTCTGGTTTGTTGCAGGAGCTACTGAGTTAAGTGCTCTGTGCACACTGTGAGCTGTGCATTTCATCTGCTTTGATCGTGTTTCGATATTCCGATTGTTTACGATGAATGTTGATATCGTATGATGGAGAACTGATGGCTCTGTTCACTTTTTGTGCAGTTTCGCCTTATGTCTTTTGGCGTGTGCTGAGACTGCTATGATGGAGACTACATCTACCTTTTTTTTGGATGATGGGATAGTAATTCGCATGATTCCACTGACACGGGCGGCTGAGCAATTATGGATTTTAATTCGTTTGCAATGAATCTGGGGCCTTCCATAATCATAACCATAACTGTAAATTTCCTAGCCGTTCTGTTTCTTGCCATTCTTTTAAGATCGTTCTATGTCTTCCCCATCATCTTCATCTCTGCTTCTATCTGTCTTCTCCAAGAATTCCTTCGTCTTCCTCTCTGTCTTTTTCCCTGGGGAGTCCAAAAAAATGGCCTCTTGTGCAATACTCTCAGTTGGCTTCCGCAGTGTCCTATCCAGCGCCATCGTCTTCGCTGTATCTCTTTATCCACTGGTATTTGACTGGTACATTTGCATAATTCTATGTTAGTGATTTTGTCCTGCCATTTTCATCCTTTTATTCTGTGTAAGCAGTCATTAATGAAAGTCTGTATCTTCATGATTGTCATTTTAGTTGTTCTTCATGTTTCACAGCCATACAATAAGATTGACTTACCATTGGAGTTGAACATTTTTAATTTTAGTATTGAACCTAATTCCTTTAGACTTCCATATGTTTCCCAGTGCAATAAATGCTCCTCTTGCTTTTGATATCCTTATTTTGGTATCATTTTCTGTTCCTCCCTCTTTGTCTATATTACTGCCCAGATATATGTAAGATTGTACGTCTAGTAGAGATATTTCTCCTATTTTTATTTGGTTATTGTCAATTGCATTAATTCTCATAATTTTGGTTTTATCTCTATTTATTTTCAGTCCAATCTACTGTGATCTGTCATCAAGTATACCCATTTGATCTTGTATCTGTTGATGGTTGTGTGATAGGAGAGCTATATCATCAGCAAAGTCTAAATCATCAAGTTGCTTGGTCAGTGACCACTGGATCCCATTTCTCTTGTCTTGAGTTATTTTCATAATCCAATCTATGGCTAGTAGAAAAAGAAATGGAGATTGAAGGCATCCCGGTCGTACGCCTGTTCTTATTTCAAATGCTTCTATAAACTGTCCTTCATGTACCACACTAAATTTCATTCCTTCATACATTGTTCTTAACAGTTCAATAAACTTTGTAGAGATTCCGTAATGACTCAGCAACTTCCAAAGCATTCCTCTGTCTAAACTATCAAAGGCCTTTTCGTAATCTATGAATCCAACCAGGCTGCCTGTATCATCACTGGTGCTATGAAATCTACACCTATCGTGACTCTAGAAACAGTAACAGGTTTACAACCCCTAGAAGACAGACGGAAAACTAAAGTAATGCTACAAGCGGATAAATATAAACGGCTCCTTAGCAATCCCATGCACCAAAAAAATAACTGGTTTCGGAAAAGTAAGACTAAAGAGGAGCAACTTCGCTGCAATCTCTAAAGAACTGGCTACTAGTGACCCAGTACTGTCTCAAAAACTACCGAAACCCTTATGCCCATCTGATGTGACCCCTCATAAGAAACACAAAATACAGCAACTTAAGGAAGACATAATAGGTATCATGAAAAAAGGCACACAAAGAGACAAAGAGAGAAAACACATGACAGAAAAAGACACAAACAGCAACTTGCCACAGGACTCCTGGTCACACATATACACAGATGGCTCCGCTGCAAATGCCACCAGAAATGGAGGAGGAGGTGTGTTCCTGAGGCTGAAAAACCAGAATAAGATCACCAAGTCAATAGCTACCTGGGTAATTCTCAAACAACTATAAAGCATAAACTGAAGCCATCAAAGATGCTGCAAAACTGACTATCCAACACAAAAATAAAATGTTCAAGAAACTGGTGATACTGATTGATGCACTGTCAGTCGTAGCAGCTCTAAAAAACCACAGGAACTGTGAGCTAGATGACTTGAGAACAACCCTAGTCCAACTATGCAATAACTTCCAGAGAGTGGTCATCCAGTGGATACCATCACACTGTAATATACACGGAAACAAACGTGCAGACAAATAAGCTAAAGAGGGAGGGAGATTATCACAAGAGAACCATCTGGTCAGCTACGATGAAGCCAAATCCATCAACAAAGGCCAGTACCATAAAAAATGGAAACGAGAACACCCACAGTTTAACGAGAGCGACGGATACATCCAACTATCAAGGAGGGATCAAGTCATCATACTTCGTCAACGCACTGGCCACAACAGAATGAGAAACCACATATTCAACAAACTCAAATTAGGTATTACCAGCCTATGCCACTGTACACTGGACATCATCATCATCATCGTGTGCCTTCTCCGCAACGAAGGTTGGCTACCATGGATTGCCATTCTACTCTGTTTCTTGCTTTGATGTAACATTTTGCCATTCTTAGTTTCAGCCCTGTTGATATTTGTTTTGTTTTTAGTACATTTTTCATGGCATTAAAATTACTTTTTGCCATACCTATTTTTTTGTTTATTTCAGTTTTGCATTTTCCATCATTGGTTATAGTATGTCCCAGGTAGTTGTAACTCTTGACTGTCTCCAGATGTATTCCCTCAACTGTGATATTTAATTGTTGGTCTTGATAATTTTCTTTGTTTATGGTCATAGTTTTAGTCTTTTTGATATTCATTTCTAGTCCATGTTTTTTGCTTGTTATGTTTATCGCATTAAGCAATTGTTGTAGGTCTTTAGAATTTTCTGCTAGTAGAACAGTATCATCAGCATATCTTAGGCTATTGATTATTTTTCCATTAATGTTTAGACCTGGCATCTCTGAGATTTTTTTAAAGATTTGCTAGGTGTATAGATTGAACAAGCTTGGTGATAGGATGCATCCTTGTCTTACTCCTCTTTTTATGTCCATGGGTGTAGAGTTCTCCTTGTTATATCCTATTATTGCTGTTTGCTCCCAGTACAAATTACATATTAGTCGTATGTCTGCGTCGTCTAGATTTATATCATTTAGGCAGTCTATAAGTTGGTTATGGTGTATTCTATCGAAAGCTTTGGTGTAGTCTATAAAGCAGGCATATATTAGTTTGTTTACTTCTGTGTACTTTTCAATCAATGTTCTCATGCTGAATATGGCTTCTTTTGTCCCACTGTTTTTCCTGAATCCAAATTGTTGTTCATCTAATTCAGTATTGATTTTATTCTGAATCCTTCCCTGTATAACTTTTAGTAAAATTTTTGTTACCTGGCACATTAGGCTTATTGTTCTGAAGTCACTGCATTCAACTGCACCATTCTTTTTAGGCAATGCAATGAAAATTGATGTTTTTAGATCGTTTGGTATGTATCCTGTATGGTATATGTCATTGCATATGTCTGTGATCACTTCGACGCCAAACTCTTCTAGAGCCTGTATCATCTCCATCTGTATATTGTCAGGCCCTGCTGCTTTTCCCTTTTTCATTGTTTTTATAGATTTTTCTACTTCAGATTTCAGGATTTTATAGTTGTATGTACATTTTATGTCTGGCTTTTTGTCCCTTTCGTCATGAAATAATTATGTTATATATTCTTGCCATCTATCTATTATATCTTTGTTGTCTGTTAGCATTCTTCCCTCTTTGTTTGTAATACATCCGTTTCCTATAGCTTTTTGTCTTTATTCGTCATCCTCTTTATTTCTGTGTGCATCTCTCTTAAGTTTTGTTTACTTTCCATAGTTTCGACTTCTAGACATCTTTGGTTGAGCCAGTCTTCTTTTGCCTTTTTGCACATTCTCCGTATTTCATTGTCTATATCCTTGTATCTGGCAGTGTTTTTCGCTTGTCTTCTTTCTTCCATTTTTTCTAATATTTTGTCAGTTATCCATTTTTGTTTTTTGTTGCTTTCCTTTTTGGGCAAGGTGTTGAAGGATTCTTGCATGCTGTTTTTTATGCATTGCCATTTTCTTGTGACTTTTTCCTGAGGATTTTCTCTTCTGTACTGGTCAATTCCCTCTTCTAGTAGCTTCTGATATGTGTTCTTTACTTGTACAGTATAAGTTTCTTGTACATCTTTCTGGTTTAACGCTGTTATATCTATTGGTGTTGCTGAATTAGTTTTTTTGTTTGCTTCTCTTTAATTTCATTTTCATTTTTATCATTACAGGATTGTGGTCTGAATTTATGTCTGCTCCTGTGTAAGTTTTGGCTTTCTTGGCGTTGTTACTGAATCTGTCTTTTATCATTATGTAATCTATTTGATTTCTCTTCTTGTCTCCAGGGCTTTTCCATGTGTATAATTTCCTTTTCTCTTGCTCAAAGAATGTGTTGCATATTATCAGTCTGTTTTCTTCACAAAATTGTATTAATCTTTCTCCTCTGTTATTCCTTTTTCCTAGACCATGATTTCCTATTATGGTCTTATATTTACCTTTTCCTACTTTAGCGTTCATATCACCCATTATAATCAAGATGTCTGATGATTTCACTTGCTTCATAACTGTGTTTAGATCTTCATAGTATGCCTCTATTTGTTCGTCTGTATAGTCTTGAGTAGGTGCGTATGTCTGTATTATTGCTATGTCGAATGGTTTTGTCTTCATTCTTATTAGTATATTCCTATCATTATTTGTCAATTGAGTATTTATATATTTTTATAGCTCTTAGAGCTATATATATATATTTCTGTAGTTTTATTAGAATGCCTACTCCTCTTTGATGTTCTTTTGTGTTTCCTGAATATATAAATGTATTGGGTGTCTCTTTAATGACTGTGCATTTTTTGTTGTTGAAATAATTACGCACCTAAGTTTTATCTATGTATGACGTAATAGTTCAAGCACCATTTACGTGTTCATTTAAACATCACTGCTACATGATAGACCTGGCTTACAATGGTGTTAACGATTGAAGAAAGAGTATTTATAGTGGAGCATGTGTTCCGTAACGGCGGCAAGTATTCGAATGGGGTTGTTGAACAATTTCTGAATAGATTTCCTGATACACCAGTGCCTCATCGAGATACTGTGAGTAATTTAATAATCAAATTTCAAAACACCGGTAGTGTACATGATGTTAGCCGTGCTGGTAGACCATCTGTTCTTGAAGTAACATCTCTCAACATCCAGGACAGCATTCTAATGAGTCCTGGCAAATCAATAGGAAAGCTGGCACAACAAGTACACAAATCAAGCAGTACTGTTCATAGAGTTCTGAAAAAAAAATTAAAGTTACATCCGTACAAATTTTCCGTCGTTCCTCAATTAAAAGAATTAGATCACCAATCCAGAATTAATTATTGTATGTGGTTTGAGAATTTTCTAGCCCAAGAAGGTGAGGAAATCCTTGATTTCACTTTCTTCACAGATGAAGCATGGTTCCATTTGTCTGGGTACGTGAATAGGCAGAATGATCGTCTTTGGAGTGATGAAAATCCACATGCATTGCACCCAGTGCCTCTCCACGATCAGAAAGTAGGAGTGTGGTGTGCAATGAGTCGTCAGCGGATAATCGGCCCAATTTTCTTCTATGACACAATAAATTCAGAAAGATACAGGATTAACATACTGGAGCGATTCGTAATCCAACTTTCTGAGCCAGAAATTGAAAAAGCTTGGTTTCAACAAGATGGCGCAACTGCTCACACTGCTGTAAAATCACTGGAATTTTTATATGAAATTTTTGCTAATCGTATAATCTCTCGCGGAATTTGGCCTGCACGGTCTCCTGATCTTACTCCCATGGACTACTATCTCTGGGGTGAACTGAAAGGAAAAGTGTACGAAAACAATCCCCACACACTCGATGAGCTGCAGGTTTCAATCGCCAACAACATTAATAATGTTACACAGCCCATACTGCGTAAGGTTTTTGACAGTATGAAAAAACGTATCAACATTTGCCAACTAAAACGTGGTGGATATTTCGAATACCTTTTGTGAATAGTGATGTTATATGTTTAACTTTACCGAAAAAGGAACAAGCTACAGCAGTACATGATGCGTGATTTACATAAACAAATTGGAACAACTAGATTTTCAAATAATGCACAGTCATTAAAGAAACACCCACCGATCTGGAAGACCTTCAATTTCACAAGACCAAATTATGGAACTCCAAGACAGAATTACAATGAGTCCAAATGCATCTTTAAACCACTTGTCTCAACAGGTGCAAATATCTAAGAGTTCTGTTCACAAGGTTTTAAGAAGTGAACTACACTATCGTCCATACAAATTAACTGAAGTGTCTCAACTCCAAGAAAGAGATTATGAATCCCGTTTAAACTACTGCATGTGGTTTCAGAATTTTATTTATGAACATGGCGCTGCCATCCTTGACGTCACTTTTTTCACTGATGAGGCCTGGTTTCATTTATCCGGTTATGTGAACAGTCAGAACAATCAGCTGTGGAGCAGTGAAAACCCCCATGAATTTCATCAAGTGCCGCTTTACGATCAAAAAGTCGGAGTGTGGTGCGCTATAAGTCGTATGCGGATAATAGGACCTATACTTTTTAATGAAACAATAAATGCAGAACGTTACCGTACTTTAATTCTGGAACCGTTCATAGCACACCTTACAGAACGGGAAATTATGGAATCCTGGTTTCAGCAGGATGGGGCAACAGCACACACAGCCACAACAACACTCAATTATTTAGAAAGCATATTTGCAAATCGCATTATTTCACGTGGAATCTGGCCTGCTCGTTCACCAGATCTAACACCCCCAGATTATTATCTGTGGGGGGCATTGAAGGGGAAAGTTTATGAAAATAATCCACAGACAATTAATGACCTAAAGACTGAAATAGTAGACAAGATTAAACAAATATCACCAGACATTATTCTGAAGGTTTTCGCAAATATGGAAAGACGAATCACGACATGTCTTGAGGCCCGTGGTGGACATTTTCAACATATGCTTTAGGCACTTTATTGTGTTAATACCAACATTACCCATTATAAGCTCGCTGATAGCAGTCAAGTATATTTGAATATTTTACAATTTGTGTGACGCATTAGTTAACCGCATTTCTGGTGACGTTTTTCTTCCGAGAGTAGAAATTCACTGCACTGCAACTTTAGAAACACCCTGTATATTTATCGTCTTGTATGTATCAACTTTCCTTCAATCTTGTTTCTGATATGCCTAAGATATATATGTTTAATCGTTCTGCTTCTACCATAAGATTTTCTAGTTTTCCTTGTTGGTATAAGGTCCTAACATTCCATGTAGCTATTTTTATTTTGTTCCTAAAACAGTAGTTAGAATTTCTCTCCACGGCTTTCTTTGGATTGTTACGTGATGAGGCTCCAATCTCTTTCACGGTGGTCTGCCATATTCGCCTTTCGTGTTCTGAATATGCCTCATGTGTACCACACACTTTGCTGTTTTCGCTTTCTGGGCCGTTGATTATTTCAAATTCTTCCGCCCCATCCACCGTCGCAGACTTTTCACATACGGGTTGAACACACCCGGCCGACGCCATTGTTGTCGAACCATGTGCTTTACTATCGAACCGCGAACACCCGACACAAAGGAAGAATAAATCATATTCCACTTAAATATCTTCCAGTCCATCCTCCAGTCAGAAGTAAAAGAACAAAACACTGGACAACATGACAACAAAACATGTTCTACAGGATTGCCCCCAGTACACAGACCTGAGAAGAACAATGTGGTCCACACCCACCTCCCTGAAAGAGAAACTATACGGGGCAACCGAATCACTTAAACAGACAGCTGCCTTCATAAGAAAGTCCGGAATCCTAATCTGAATGAGCCATGATCGCAGAAGAAGAAGAAGAAGAATCCAATATATAGTGGGGACAGTAGTTCTAAACTTTGTTCAACTATTATAAGTAGGGTAGTTATTTGATCAGCACATGGTCTGTTCTTACTAACACCTGCTTGTTCATCTCTCAAATGTTTCTCTATGGCCTCTTTTAGTCTCTCCAGAATAATTCTGCTTAATATTTTCCTAGCACTGATAGTAGCATAATTCCCCTATAATTTGTGCACTCCTGTAAACTTCCTTTCTTTGGTAGTTTGACCATATAACCTTTCTTCCAGTTTTTTAGGTATTTCTTCCCTCTACCAAATTTAATCTAATAGATTATGTAACATCTTGGTAGAGGTGTTAATATCTGCTCTGACGGCTTCTGAAGAAATGTAATCTGGTCCTGTGGCTTTACAATTTTTTAAAAGCTTGATGGCTTTCGTTATTTTTTTCCAGCTTTTGATCATTTACAACTTTCTTGGCAATTCAATGAGCTCTCAGCAATTTCCACAAGCTGTCATTATTGTATGCTATCATCATCATCGTCAAGTACCGGGCCTGCTGGCGTAGGTGATCATGTCACTCCACAACTTTCGATCTCGGCAGCTATTTATCATTTCTGTTGTTGACCGATAATAGAACTGATACCGATTATCAGTTCTATGATAAAACTGATAGGCTGAGACCGATAATATAGCTACAGTTAAGCGATTCTCAAACGGTGTTTCGAAAAAAAACATATGATGTACTGACGCTCTATTCACATTAAAACAGCTTGCAGAAAAAACGACAGAACACAATCAAAATGTACACATAGCTTTCATTGACCAGGAAGAAGCATTCGACAAAGTAAACAGAGAACAACTGTGGAAGATACTAACAATATATGGAGCTAGCCAACATCTAACCAACCTAGTTAAAATTCTGTATATCAACAGCAGCTGCAGGGTCAGAACAGCAGCAGGATACAGGGACAACTTTGAATTAAGATCAGGTGTAAGACAAGGGTGCGTACTATCCCCCCTACTGTTTATTACATACATGGACTATATATGCAAGCTAGCCAACCCATCAGAGACAGAGGATATCAATGCTTTTATTTGCAGACGATCAGGCACTAATACATGAAACAATAGAAGACCTACAAGAACACTTAATCAAACTCAACATCTCAAGTACAAAATACAACATGAAAATCAACATCAACAAACGAGAAGTCATGAACATCGCCAAAAATAAACAGAACATCAACATAACTATAGAAGGCAGGCAACTAAAACAAGTAGAGGAATTCAAATACTTAGGAAGTTTAGTGACAAACGATAATTCACAAACAGCAGAGATAGACTCAAGATGCATCAAAGCTTGTAAAATCATTGGACAGTTATCATCACTATTGTCCAACAAGGAAATAAATCTAGAGGCAAAACGGGCACTCTACAATACAATCTTCGTTTGAACATTGTGCTAGCAATGCCAGTCCTGGACCCTAGATGCAAGAACAAGAAGAAAAATAACCTCTACTGATATTAAATGTGTCAGACGAATGACAGGAAACAGTCTGAGAGATAAGATAAGAAATGAAGAACTGAGAAAAAAGTTAGGAATAGCCCCCGCCATAGAATATATAAAGAAACAACAGATAAAATGGTTTGGCTACGTCTTAATCGCTAACAGTGAAAATGAGTTACAAGAAATGTTGGACATTATAGTGAAAGAAAGCAAAAATAAAGGACTCAGCCTTAATAGCAAAAAGACAGAGGTAATGTTAACAACAGAGAAAAAGACATCACCTCAGTGCAAAATAAAGACAAGTGGAACAATATTAAAACAGGTAAATGAATTTAAATATTTGGGAACTTTGTTAACCTCAGACGGAAGATGTATAAAAGAGGTGAGATGCAGAATGGCTCAGGCAAAATCAACTTTCCAAACAATGAGGAAGATACTATGCAATCCCTTTTTGACAATAGAAACAAGAAAAAGAGTTCTTAAATGTTACGTAGAGACTGTCGGAACATATGGATCCGAATCATGGACAATAGGACAACAGATAAGAAAATCACTGGAGCCTGTAGAAATCTGGTTTTACAGAAGAATGTTAAGAATACCATGGACAGCTAAGAAGAGTAACGAAGATGTTCTGAGAGAGGTCAAAGCAAAAAAGAGAGCTAATTTACAATATTAGGAAGAAACAATCATCACTTTTGGCCATGTAATGAGAAGAGATCAACTGAAATATATTGTAACAACTGGAAAAATTGAGGGACGAAGAGATAGAGGGAAGCAAGAGAAAAAATAACAGACAGCATAAGAGAATGGCTTGGCAGAAGGTCAACAACAGAAATGATAAATAGCTGCCGAGATCGAAAGTTGTGGAGAGACATGATCACCTAAGCCAACAGGCCCGGTACTTGATGATGATGATCAGAAAGAGCAATAGAAACACACAACTAACAATGGAGGCTATCAGAAAGAGCAATAGAAACACACAACTAACAATGGAGGCTATCAGAAAGAGCAATAGAAACACACAAATTAAATATCCCTGTTAATTCGTCTGGTGTGTAGAGATGATCATTTTAATAACGAATAAATAAATTAAATATCATGAAGAATGTATGGCACAATGCATACACGGTAGATTAATACTAATGAAGGTCTGTATTTTCCTGATACAAACATGTGGTTATCAATCACGGACAATCTCGCAAACAACAATAAAAAAAAATGGGGTAATTCGAAACACAATACTGCAGAAAAATCTTTAGGATTCATGGCATAATGAAAAAAGAGTAATGAAGACATATTAAAAGACATAAACATTGAAATCAATTGGCTTAAAAACAACATCTTTCAGAGGAAATTAAAATGTTATAGTCATGTTAAAAGATACAGTAGACTTGAAAGATCATTAATATAAGACATGGTTCCTGCAAGCTGAGACAAGAGCAGCCTAAGAAAAAGAAGTTGGTTTCAAAGAGATCGTGAACTTGACAACAGAAACAAGTCTGAGATCTGACTAGAAAGTGACACCTCCAGAAGAGGGAGCCTCTGTACCCTAGTTGGGAAACACCCGACTGGGTTACCGACGTTTGAACAACCCGTGCTCGATTCCCACTAGAAGCAGAGTCTGGTAAAAACTCATCTTTGGAAAAAAATACCTCCACGGTCTTCAACGGTCGACCCAACCGCTGGCAGAAATGGGTACAAGGGTATTACTCTGGGAAGGTGAGGAATGTCGCCTCGCATCTTGAGTTGGGATGCTTGGAGCCACACTATCCAGAAGTCTCCGAACACTTCTGGATAGGTGTCCGAATACATATGGGTGAAAACTCGCGTGCTAAGACGCCGATTCAAGTCTTGTACATCACCTTCACATGAGCTGTGATGAGTACAACATTCTGCAGACAACACGCAACTCGATGGTGATGATACAGTTTACACGACATGCCCCACTATGAAGCACAGCAGAGCAGTGCAACGTACATTATAACTGCCACATAATATTCAGCCAGTGTCTCAGCGTAGGACGAAGTGATTCAGCTTCCTGGTGTGGACTCTGTAAACGGCCCGGGTTCACACATAGAGAAAGGCGTGCTGCACAAATGTAGCATGAACCAGTTGACATTCATAAATATTCAGATATTTAACTTTTGACACAGCTGTTGCTAGTCAATGATTGATGAGTGACGTCAAGTTTATGAGATTCAGTAGTGTCTCTGAAGTCTAATGAAGCATTCGCAGTCTGCTACATCAGGGCATAACTTGTATTTCTGTGGATGAATAATTATGAAACCCCCCTATGTGTATTTATAAAGCTCATGTCCAACAGGCTTTCTTGCCCCCCCCCCCCCAACCCCTGCCCTATGAAACAGAATGAACAACGAAACACTTTACTACCGTTTAATCATTCGGGTTTTCAGCAGCAACGACAGAATTATACAAAAACTAACTTTACACCACAACGTTGTTGATAGATTGTATTTGTATGATGGCTTAACAAGAATAACGAGGACATTTTCAATGAGCCGACACAAAAAGTGAGCTCGTAAACAAACACCAGAAAGAAACAATCGATATCTTTTTTTCGGATACAATATGTAGAAGAAAGTTGGAATATTTTGTTACAGCCGACAAATACAGGGAAAGAAAGGTCGCGGGCGACAGAAAGAGAAGATACTAGATAACTTGGTTGTCATTGCACGGAAAGAGGTCAACGATAGAAATGATACGATGCACCGTGGATAGAAGATTGTGGAAGTACATGATCGTCTACACCAACCGGTATAGCATATGATGATGTTCAAGAATTTGTTTATTTGTTGTATGTCCTGATATTTTTTAGATATGTTTGTGTACAAAATATGGAAAGTACGACTACGTGAGTGTATGACAGTCAGGCAGAGGTTATTGACTGAGTTCTATTTGTTAACATTGTTAATGCTAATGTTTGCTAATGGCTTCTCGCCAAAACTCAAATGGTAAAAAGCACGGACTAAAGATATTATCTTCTTTAAACAAAAAGCTTAGTTTTGTCAGTTTGATTTATTAACGTTCACAACCATCAGGAATCAGTTGAACATTATCACTTACTGATATAGAAAGGAGTACAGTAAAGACGCGGTGTTATTTCATCCCGTTTCATTCTGTGTCTGTTCTTTCATCCCGTTTAAAATGTTGACCTAACTATAACACAGGTACATTCTAAGTATCACGACTATTAAACTATTATCTATACTCCCATATTATCTATATATGATTGGTATAGTTATGAGGCACGATCTAATATAATCTCCACTCTGGAATCTGGTTCTCCCTCTCGGAATAGTTGATGCATTCCGTTAAATACTGAGACCTCATTAATATAAGTGTCTATATAGCGTTGGGCTATTCCAGCCAATTGCAAACCACCAAACTAAACTACGAGGGCTTTTACTGCAGAATGTGGTAAACAGTTACTTATGTAGACTCCTATATTACCTCTTGGCTATTATAGCAGTCTGTGAATGTATCTCAAGAGTGATTTGTAAAGTAGTGTATATATTTCTCCTTGTCCGCTCGACTTCTCTTGTTATGTTATTTATTACATTTTCGACCTCGTCCTGTCAAATCTGTCTTAGAAGTAAAGTCATGAATTTTAGGCATGTCATCTTCCTCATCCAGAGCTATCATCCTACTCTTATCCGTTGACATTCTTACTCACGTAAAGATGCTATCGCCAACTTAAATCTGAATACAAGGAATGTAACAGGATACTCGTGTCACAAGCTAGTATATTTTCGTTTAAATCGCAAGTCCATGCATTTCTTTATTGGTCTACAAAATGCTGACGTTGTACTACAGCTCTCTTATTTGTTTAATGTCTAACTATAGTTCTCCTTGTCATTAACCAGTGAAGTATACATTCAAAGACGGAGACTAACTACGCAGGACATATCGTGCAATATTCTATTCATCGCTCATTAGTGAAGTCAAAGAGAATTTTAGCTTCAATTTGTATCCTCAAAATGCTGATTTTCTTATATAAATATCGTGAATTATATGATGTATCCATCTTAGACACCTACTTATCGCTCTTTGTTGTGT
Source organism: Megaustenia siamemsis (assembly GCA_032433765.1). NCBI lineage: Eukaryota > Metazoa > Mollusca > Gastropoda > Stylommatophora > Ariophantidae > Megaustenia > Megaustenia siamemsis. The sequence goes on from JAVIAB010000092.1 coordinate 91,640,867, forward strand.
CTTTTCTTTTTAACAATTTTATTGCTTTTTTGGAAGCTTTAAATGCATTACTTTGGAAGTAAATTTTTCTCAATAATTTACTGTGAACGTTGGTAGCGCCGCGGTTAGGTCGTTTCGCTGGCTTGGCGAGTGTGTGAGTTAAATTTAGTCTGAAGGTGAAGCTGGTAGAATAAAGTGGATACTGAGCTCACTGAGCTGGTCGAAGGCAGCAATAACAGGTAGCAAGTGTTACTCTAAATGATCTAGTACGGTTAATTCAATGCTTCATTATCCTACAACGTTATACATGCTACGGGATATCCTTTACCTTAATGTACAAATAATCGATACTCTCTGTGACATGTTGGCTTGCGTTTAATGTCTAGATATTCGATACTCTGTATTTTTTGGAATATACTTTGTATAGCACGTCGTATTATTTCAGATTACTTGTGTAGTTGCTGAGCAAAGTTTTCGGTGATATCAAAAGTAGACCAGGCAATCATCACCATATTTCGCTATTTAAACAGTCATAGCTATCAGTAATTCTTAATGTCGGTGGAGTGGGGGGGAAGGTCATCAACAGTGGAGTATTGCCAATTGCTTCTTCTTTCTCTTGTTTCACTGCTTGCACCGTCAGATGGTGTTACTGCGCGCTCATTACTATATAGTTGTGTTGCTTTAGCTGCCATCTTCACTGATCCTCGGATTCCACTTATCCACTTACTCTGGGTCGTAATATCTGCCTTGAAGCCTTATGTTGTTATCTAATACATGGATACATGGATCTAATACAAGGATACATGGATCTAATACATGGATGTTCGAGCTGCAGGTTAATTGGATTTCATTCTGAATAATGTCTAAAATTAGTATTTCTTTGTTTCTGACGTTGTCTCAACAGCTTTTCCCTTTTCTTTATTCTAAATCATCTCTCTTTGTTCATCACTGGTGTGAAGTCTCAAATGTCTAGGGCATAATTTAGTTTTCTTTCTTGCTAACCGATGAGAGGGAACTCTTTATAAAGAGCTATACAACAGGAGGTATTCTGATCATCAGCAGGAGAGACGTCGAACAAGTTCAAGCCTTCGCAGATCCGCACTCAGAATTACCGTCAGGAATTAGATCACAGACTATACCATGGGGTCTACAAACCAGAGATTAAGAACCACTTCATTGAGACATTAGCTTGTTTTTCTTGGACTCTTAGATGTGTGTAAAGAAACGAACTTCAATCGTTATTATTTTAGCACTGAACTGGTCATTTACAAGTATATTAGATCTGCGTTTAAAAAGAAACGTTGTCATTATACCAAGAGCCAAAAAGAGCTAAATGTTGAAGATGCTAGTATGAATTTTTGAGTGTGAAAAATCGTCCACATACAGATCTTGAAGCGCAGCGAAACATATTCGGGATTCGCGAGGAAAAAATAAACACACCAGAGTAGACAACTCCAGAACACTGGTGACCATAGAAAGGAGAAGCAGATTAAATGAGTTGACTTATAAGTAAAGTCTCTCTAAGACCACAATAACAATAGAACAAACAATACTGCTACATCATTACAGAGATAAAATGTAGGATTAGAAACAATTAAATAACAATTGTCACTGAACTTGCTAAACAAACAGAGAAAGCATTACACGAATAAAGAACACAACACAATACTGACGTTTCGGCCTGTGGCCTTCTTCAGAATACAGGGACAACGACAACAAGCGGTGAAGCACAATTACTACATGTTAGATGATCAAGTGGAGGGCGAGGAAAGTGGGATGCAGAAATAAGAAAAGAGAGAAATGAATTTTACATGATGAGAGGTATGATGGGCGTCAAAATATATAAAATAGAAAAAGAGAGAGAAAAATGTATAATAAATTGTACTTAGCTGAGCCCAGAGCAGGAAAACTGTAATCCGTGCTGAAACAAGTCGGAATGACTAAAAGCGCAGAGAACGTGTATAGAAAGCAACACGTGACAAAGACAGGTCAGTAAAGAGGGCAAAAGGATCTAATATCGGGAAAACCAAAAAGGGGTGGGGGGAAGGGGGGATAGACGAGGACACTCCTGGGACACAACAAGCAATACATATAAATCACTCAACAATGGAAGTGAGAGATCACGCGAGAGGTTAAGAGAAAGAAATTGAATGACACGACAAAGTAGTAAACTAGGCAGTGGGTGAGAGAGATGGACTCTACAGAATAGATGGCCTCGAACTGAAAGAGTTGAGAGGTAGGTCAACGAAAGGAAGGATTGGATACTGGAGGAAGAGATAAGGAGAGGAAGAATAATAAAGCCGGTATAATGAGAAGGGCGATAGAGGGGTGGTCCGGAGGAAGTTAGTCTATCAGGAGGTAGGGAAGTATTAGAGGAGGAGGTATGGAGAGGAGGGATAAGAAGCAGGTATGTGAAAACTGGATAGGGGGGGAGGCGGTAGGTCAGAAGTGAATGGAAAAAGAGAAAGTCTGGAAGAAGTGGAGCAATAGGGGATGGTGTGCAAGAGGTATGAACCATAGGAGGTAAAGAAGTAGGGAAATGATAGAACAAAGGGGTGAATGAAAGTGGGCATCAGGATAAGGGGGATACTGGAATAGTAGGTATAGATGAGTAGTGACTACAAGTGAATAAAGAGGAGAGGGGTGAGCTAGGAGTAGATCAGCAGAGGGGTGGTAGGAAGGACGAGGGACAAAAGAGGTGGGCAGAGAGATCGTACGTACAGTCCAGGTGGAGAGGTGATATAGTGATAAAGAGGTAAAGGACATGAAGGTAGTCAGAAGAGAAAAAGGTGTAGGGAGAGGGGGGGTTTTAGGAGGAAGAAGGCAGGATGGGGTTACTCAAAGAGGATATGAAAAGCAGGGATGGACGAGGAGTAGAGGACCCAAGAAGAGAAATAGGAAGAGAGGTCCATAGGTGGGAGGGTGGAGTCGGAGACCGGAGGGTCCTCAGAGGGACAGGGATACATTGATGCCACGAGGGGTGAGGCAGCCCCAACGAGCGATCAGACGGTGCTCAAGAGTGAGCCGACTGTGGTGATCAGAGGAGCATGATACTAGGCCAGTTACCAAGACATTAGTCTTACCTCGATGGCCCCTCGAGTTAAAGTGGGCTGCTACAGGAGTGTCCGCTTCTTGGGTGATGTCATTCAAGTGTTCACGGCACCTATCGCCGATTCTGCGACCAGACTGACCGATGTAGGTCAACTTGCATCGCTTACAGATGATGGCATAAATGATGTTCCGCGATGTGCAAGTGAATCCCTCTCTGATCTCGAAAGGACCATTAGGGAAGAGGACAGTGTCGGTCTGGAGAACGTGGTCACAAGTTTTACATACTCTCCGGTTGCAGCGGATAGTGCCTCGATGGCTGAAGTGGTCAGCAGGAAGACGGCCCCTGACAAGAAAGTCTCGGAGGTTCCGGTCACGTCTAAAGGCCACTAGTGGCGGGTCAGGGAAGAGCAGACGAGTAGTAGGGTCAGATCGAAGAATAGGGAGGTAGCGGTGGATGGTCCTAATAGCGGCGTAGTGGTGAGGGTGATGGGTGAGAGCGAGCACTACTCTATCAGAGGGGGGATGAGTAGAGGGGGTAAGAGCAGACTGACGTGAAGTGTGGAGAACTCGACGCAGGGCAGGGAGGAGAGCTGATTCTGGATAAAGGCGTCGGCGGAAGAAATCAAGCATGAGGTGGGCATTGTGAAGAAAATCTTCGTCGTCTTGGCAAAGGCGACGAAGTCTGAGAAGCTGAGAATATGGAAGAGAGTTCTTGCAGGATGTAGGATGAGAGGAGTCGTAGCGAAGGAAACTATGGGAGTCCGTGGCCTTGTAGAGGACCGAGGTGAGAAGATGAGAGGTGCCCAAGGAGACTAGGATGTCCAGGAAAGATACGGAGGAGGTGGAGATGTGGAAGGTGATGTGGATAGAGGGGTGGAAATGTCCGACATATTCGATGAAACGGGAGATCTCATCTTCTGGAAGGTCAGACAGACCAATGCAGTCATCAATGTACCTACGATACATAAGGGGAAGAGGGCCCTGGTAGGTATGGATGATTTGGTGCTCAAGGTAACCCATGAAGAGACAAGCATAGCTAGGGCCCATTTTAGTGCCCATCGCCACACCGCTGATCTGGGTGAAGAAATTGCCATTGAACTCGAAAGAGTTGAGGTTCAAGACTAATTCTGCTAGACGGAGGAGGACGCCAGTGGCGATGGAGGGTTGGATCCTACGGTCCAGGAAAAACTGAAGAGCTTGAAGGCCGTCGGAGTGGGGAATAGAAGTATACAGGGAACAGACATCCATAATGAAGAGGCGGTAGTGACGATCAGGAAGGAGGGTGATAGAGGAAAAGATGTTAAGGGCGTCGTTAGTGTCTTTGACATACGAAGGGAGGCCCATAACTATGGGTTGAAAGACACTGTCGAGGAAGTCAGAAATGAGAACCGTAGGACATGAGATGGAAGAGACAATAGGACGTCCAGGAGAGTCAGGTTTATGTATTTTAGGCAGCATATAAAAAGAGGGTCTGCCCAAGCAGTGGTCAGGAAGGATCATGCGTATCTTTCCTGGACATCCTAGTCTCCTTGGGCACCTCTCATCTTCTCACCTCGGTCTTCTACAAGGCCACGGACTCCCATAGTTTCCTTCGCTACGACTCCTCTCATCCTACATCCTGCAAGAACTCTCTTCCATATTCTCAGCTTCTCAGACTTCGTCGCCTTTGCCAAGACGACGAAGATTTTCTTCACAATGCCCACCTCATGCTTGATTTCTTCCGCCGACGCCTTTATCCAGAATCAGCTCTCCTCCCTGCCCTGCGTCGAGTTCTCCACACTTCACGTCAGTCTGCTCTTACTCCCTCTACTCATCCCCCCTCTGATAGAGTAGTGCTCGCTCTCACCCATCACCCTCACCACTACGCCGCTATTAGGACCATCCACCGCTACCTCCCTATTCTTCGATCTGACCCTACTACTCGTCTGCTCTTCCCTGACCCGCCACTAGTGGCCTTTAGACGTGACCGGAACCTCCGAGACTTTCTTGTAAAATTTATGGTCACTAACACCATATTCCCTATACGCCAATTGGCGTGACGGTGATACTTGTTACTTTACTATGAGTGGAGAACGTACAACAAAACATCACATAAATAAGAGACAATCGAGCAGCACTTATCATCACATAACTATCTATCTATCTGTCTGTCTATCTATCTGTCTGTCTATCTATCTATCTGTCTGTCTATCCATCTGTCTGTCTAGCTATCTGTCTGTCTATCTATCTGTCTGTCTGTCTATCTGTCTGTCTGTCTATCTATCTATCTATCTATCTGTCTGTCTGTCTGTCTGTCTGTCTGTCTGTCTGTCTGTCTATCTGTCTGTCTATCTATCTGTCTGTCTATCCATCTGTCTGTCTATCCATCTGTCTGTCTATCCATCTGTCTGTCTATCTATATATCTGTCTGTCTGTCTATCCATCTGTCTGTCTATCTATCTGTCTGTCTATCCATCTGTCTGTCTATCCATCTGTCTGTCTATCCATCTATCTATCTATCCATCTATCTGTCTGTCTGTCCATCTGTCTGTCTATCCATCTGTCTGTCTATCTATCTGTCTGTCTATCCATCTGTCTATCCATCTGTCTGTCTATCCATCTGTCTGTCTATCCATCTGTCTGTCTATCTATCTGTCTGTATATCTGTCTGTCTATCCATCTGTCTGTCTATCTATCTGTCTGTCTATCCACCTGTCTGTCTATCCATCTGTCTGTCTATCCATCTGTCTGTCTATCCATCTGTCTGTCTATCTATCAGTCTGTCTATCTGTCTGTCTATCCACCTGTCTGTCTATCCATCTGTCTTTCTATCCATCTGTCTGTCTATCCATCTGTCTGTCTATCCACCTGTCTGTCTATCCATCTGTCTGTCTATCCATCTGTCTGTCTATCTATCTGTCTATCTATCTGTCTGTCTATCCACCTGTCTGTCTATCCATCTGTCTGTCTATCTATCTGTCTGTCTATCTATCTGTCTGTCTATCTATCTGTCTGTCTATCTGTCTATCTATCTGTCTATCTATCTGTCTGTCTATCCGCCTGTCTGTCTATCCATCTGTCTGTCTATCCATCTGTCTGTCTATCCATCTGTCTATCCATCTGTCTGTCTATCTATCTGTCTATCTATCTGTCTGTCTATCCACCTGTCTGTCCATCCATCTGTCTGTCTATCCATCTGTCTGTCTATCCATCTGTCTGTCTATCTATCTGTCTGTCTATCCATCTAACAATTATAGTATGAGTATTTATCCGTTTCTTCCGCTCCATCTACCGTCACAGGCTTTGTACTTCGTAATTTTTCTTTCTCTAACTGATCTTCTACTTATTTCTTCTTCTTTCCTTCCTCATCTGCCTTTCAGCGTCGAGGGGAGATATAATTTGCGGTCTTTTGCTCTTCTGTTCGCCTCTGCTGCTGTAATGTTTCTAGTGCTTCTAATATTCCATCGACCCATCTTTTTCGTGGTCGACCATTGGGTCTGGTGTTCTTACAACGTTTGTTGAAGGCTCGTTGTGTTGTGTTTTGTTCTTTCTGCCTTGTCACGTGGCCAAACCATTTTATCTGTTGTTTCCTTATATATTCTATGGCGGGGCTATTCCTAGCTTTTTTTCTCAGTTCTTCATTTCTTATCTTATCTCTCAGACTGTTTCCTGTTATTTGTCTGACACATTTCATCTCTGTAGAGGTTATTTTTATTGTTGTTCTTGCATCTAGGGTCCAGGTCTGGCATTGGTAGTACAACGTTGGGATGAAGATTGTATTGTATAGTGCTCGTTTTGCCTCCAGAGTTATTTCCTTGTTGGACAATAGTGGTGATAACTGTCCAATGATTTGACAAGCTTTGTTGCATCTTGATTCTATCTCTGCTGTTTGGGAATTGTCGTTTGTCATTAGACTTCTTAGGTATTTGAATTACTCTACTTGTTTTAGTTGTCTGCCTTCTATAGTTATGTTGATGTTCTGTTTATTTTTGGCGACATTCATGACTTCTGTTTTGTTGATGTTGATTTTCATGTTGCATTTTGTGCCTGAGATGTTGCGTTTGTCTAAGTGTTCTTGGTCTTCTATTGTTTCATGTATTAGTGCCTGATCGTCTGCAAATAAAAGCTCGTTGATCTCCTCTGTCTCTGATGGGTTGGCTAGCTTGCATATATGGTCCATGTATGTAATAAACAGTAGCCTGCTGCTGTTCTGACCTTGCAGCTGTTGTTGACGTAGAGACTTTTAATAAGGTTGGTTAGATGTTGGGTATCTCCCACAGTTGTTCTCTGTTTACTCTGTCGAATGCTTTTTCCTGGTCAATGAAGGCTATGTATAAGTTTTGATTATGTTCTGTCGTTTTTTCTGCAAGCTGTTTTAATGTGAATAGTGCGTCGGTACATCCTCAGTTTTTTTCGGAACCCCATTTGAGAATCGCTTAACTGTAGTTCTATTATTGGTCTCAGCCTTTTTTCCCAAGATTTTAGCGTATAGCTTTCCTACATGGCTGAGAAGAGATATACCTCTACATTGATTGCAGTCTCTTTTGCTACCTTTCTTTTTCCATATTGGTATGATGATTGCCTGTTGCCAGTCTTCTTGGGCTTGTTGTTGAGGCCATGCTGTATTAAATATTTTGTGCAGCCATTGCACTCCTGTTCCTCCTGCTGCTGCTATTATTTATATTGGTATGTTATCTATCCCCGGTGCTTTATTTCTGGGTGCATATTTGATTACATCTTCGATTTACTCTTTCATGATGTTGGGTTCAGTATTTGTGAGTTCTGACGTGGTTTTTGTTGTCTTATTGGTAGTTGGTATGTTTAACAGGTCTTCAAAATATTCTTTCCATCTCTGTTGCATACATTGGTTTTTTTTATATTGGCTGTCCGTCTTTGTCATTTATGAACTCAGTAAGATCATGGTTTTCTTTTCTCGCTCTTGTGGCTTTTACTGCTTTGTAGAAATCTCTTGTGGCTGTCTTGAAGTCCCTGCTCATGTTTTGTCCGAATTCTGTCCAGTTTTTTTGCTTAGCTTCTTTGATTAACATTTTAACTCTTTTTCGAACTGAGGCATATTTTTATTGGTTCTTGTCCCCCCCCCCCCCCAATTTTTAAACAGTTTATTCTTTTCTTTAATTGCTTCTCTGATTGTTTCGTTCCACCACGGGGTTCTCTTTTTCCCTTCTCTTGTTCTTAGCTTCGTTCCACAAACTGTTTTAGAGATGTTGGTTACTGTTTCCTTAAATTGTTTCCACTCTCCTTCTACTGTGCATACTTCGTTAGGGAGTTTCTTGAATTCCTCTGTTAGTTTTTCTTCTAGGATTTTCCTTGTTTCTTGATCTTTTAATTGTTTTATTTTTATTGTCTGTTCTTTTCGCTTCTTTTGTTTGTTTTCGTATATTCTCTTTATTTTTGGCTGTCTTAGTGTGATCATAACTATGTTGTGATCCGTGTCGTCTGCAATATTTGGAATTGCTCTAATGTCGGTTACTCTTTTCTTGTTCTGTTTTCTTTTTAGTATAAAATCTATTGGGTTCTGCATGTTGTGTTATTCCATTTGTACCAGGTGTATACTTGCGACTCTCTGTGTTTGAAGAATGTGTTGGTGATAAATAAATCATTTTGATTGTATAGATCCAGCAGTCTGCTTCCATTTTCGGTTATTTCAGCTGTTTTATCGCCAAAGGGTCCTAAGATATCTCTGTTCTCACTGTTGCGTTTCCCAAGCCTTCCATTAAAATCTCCCATCACTAACATGTCGTCGCTTTCGTCAATCTTGTTAATGATTTCATTCAATGTGTCATAGAATTCTTCGCTGTCTCTTTCATTGTTGTTGCATGGTGCATAGATTTGAATGTAATTTGTTTTTCGATCGTCTTCTAGTAGTTTAATTCTAATCTCTAACTGATAAAGATATTTTATCTTACTTTAACTAAAAGAGAATGTAGCTTACTTAATTAAGTGAAATTGATCATTTAATTTTAACTCTGAAAGAGATAATTAACTTATTTTAACTGAAGGAAATAATTTAACTTACTTTAACTGAAAGAGACAATTTACTTTTCTTTATTGAAATATATAAGTCAACAACAGAACTGATAAACAACTTTAGAGATAGAAAATTGTTGAGATAGATGATCACCTAAGCCAGCAGGTATGGTACTTGACGATGATGATTATTATCTCTAGTATTTTGAGTTCATCCCGGATCTAGAAGGACTTTGTGATATACCAGGAGTAAACTCGAGCTCTCAACTCATAATTTATAAGGCTCAGAGTTGATGGCCTCGATACAAAGGGGAGTAAAATATATGGGTGTGGGCCACATAACCACCTCAGGCCTGTGTACTGGGGGCAATCCTGTAGAACGTGTTTTGTTGTCATGTTATCCTGGGTACAGTGGCATTGATTGGTAGTTCCTATTTTTGAGTTTGGTGAACATGTGGTTTCTCATTCTGTTGGGGCCAGCGCGTAGGCGAAGTATGATAACTTGATCCCTCCGTGATTGTTGGAGTTATCCATCCCTCTCGTTATACTTATGGGTGTTATATGTATCCATTTTTCATCATACTGGCCTTTGTTGGTGAATTTGGCTTCATTGTAGCTGACCAAATGATTTTCTTTCACCATTGCCTCGTAAGTTGTTTTGCCATTTTCATTTTTGCTCTCTATGTGCCAAGATCTGCAGTCAGATTTTCCCAGTTTCTTTCAGTGATAGAGAATTGTCCTGCAAACATCCTTATATCTCAGCACTCGTCCGTCCTTAATTTTGCCATATAATATTTGTTTAGGAATACGATTGTTAATTTGATATGGCCACAGAAAAAGAAACTGGCTTATAAGTACCATTATATGAAAACGTAATGAGCCCCGCCACGCCAAGTGGCTTATAGGGAATATGGTGTTAGTGACCATAAATTTTACAGACCTCCAGCACATAATTTTTGGGGTAATGTGGTCGGTATTACGCCCGTGCCGCTTTATTTTCCAGAAAAAAATCATGTACCTATTTAAGGCTGGGTGAACCCGGAAGCCGTCGGTTGGGATCGAACCCTACCTCTTGTCAATTGTCCAGTTCACTAACCACTGAGCTATCGCGCAAATTATATGGCGGCAATTAAATATTATGGCCACGTCAAAAGACATGGCGGACTCGAAAGAACAATAATGGAAGACATGATTCCTGCTTGACGCTTCAGTGGCAGACCAAGAAGAAGGTGGCGTTTCAAGATATCATGGAGACTTTGACCTTGACAACAGAAGAAATTGAAGATCTGGCTAGAGACATATTTTTTTTTTCAGACGGGCTGTGTTAAATGCAAGGTTCTGTAAAGAACATACGACCTGACGACGACGACGATGATAATACATATGATGATGATGGTGATGATGATGATGATGATGGTTACTGAAAGCATTGTGAACCTTGCTGTTACGAATACAGAAAGTTATTTGACGAAATTATGTACTTTTTTAAAAGAAAGATGATTGAAGAAAAACATGAAGAATTTTTAGAAATGTAAAAGCACAATCGATGAACAGAATTGTTTATTGCTTTTTTGTAAAAGCTTCAGCAGAAATATTGTCATCAACCAGAAACGTGGTAAGTGTATGCTAGCAGAAAACAAAAATTAACTTTTGTACAGAGTATGTTGTTGTTGTTGTTGCGTCCGCCAGCTTTCAACTCTGACGAAGTCCCTAGAGACTAGGAACTGAATTTTGCATGTTAATACATTTTTCCCTGGCAGCCGTGTGCACAGGGGTCCCTCACCGCACAGGCAGATAACTCCGACTTTGGAGGTACTCATGTTTTTTCCGTCGATGAGTAACTGACGTTTCAAGCCGGGCCTCGCTGCTGAGACCAGGGGTGGTTGTCGCAGAGAGAAATCATCAATAAAAATCCCATCCGTACAGAGTATAAATATAAAACTTTTGTTGAGAGCATAAACATGGATCTTTTGCATGGAACAAAAACATAGACATCAAAGTAAGACAACAGAAAAGAAAATATATAAAAGCAATAGAAATAATGGTTAATAGGAAAGTTTGGAAAAAAGAATTGATTAGTCGAAGAAGAAAACAAGTGTTCAAGCAGTTGAAAAAGAATAAAACAAATTTTCAAACTTAAATGGATCAAGACAAGTGAACTATTTTTGATTACAGAAAAATGTGAACGTTCTGAACGTCCCAGTAAATGATCAGGCGAGCAAACAAACTTGTTTAGAATCAAGAAAAGAGGGTGGGCATATGTTGATTTAATTGGTGAGAGTAAACAACAAGCAAATAAAAAAGCAAGCCTGGAAATCGAAAACAACAGCAAAAAGTAAAAGAGATAGACTTCAAAAGACACTAAGAATAATATTAATAAGAGAAGCAAAGACGGTGGGCATCAACTCCCTATTGAGATTGAGAGACTCGATTAAAAATAGTACTTAGGGGATGTACATTGCGAGTTCTGAGCGCCGATTCACAACACTAGAAGTAGTGTGAAGATAGCCATGATGACATGTAGAGTCAGAAGACAAGTGCGGGCAACAAGTACAAGGAGCAAGCAATCGTTCACAGGGTGTACCATCAAGGTAAGGGATTGGACAACTATACTCCATCCGATACAATCAGCAATATAGAGACAACACAAAGTAATGGCTGATAAGCTAGAAAATGTTTCATCAAATTAATGTTCATGTTTATATAAATGACACACAAAGAACTTGATATCTTATACCATTTGTATTCTCCATTAAACATTGATTACATTCGTTTAATGCTGACTGTTTCGTGACAATTAAAACCTGAACTGTTTCAGTGACAATTAAAACCAGAATGAAGGGCAGTTTCAGTGACAATAAAAACAGTTTCAGTGAATTGCCAGGGACAGTTTCAGTGAAATATTAAAGGCAAGGTAAAAGACAGTTTCAGTGACAATTAAAGCCAGGATAAAAGACAGTTTCAGTGAAAATATTAAAGGCAAGGTAAAAGACAGTTTCAGTGACAATTAAAGCCAGGATAAAAGACAGTTTCAGTGAAAATTAAAACCAGTATAAAATACAGTTTCAGTGAAAATTAAAACCAGTATAAAATACAGTTTCAGTGAAAATTAAAGGCAAGATAAAAGACAGTTTCAGTGAAAATTGAAAATTTAACACATGTTAAAAGACACAACGGCCTACTGAAAGTAATCCTGGAGGGGAAAATACAAGGTAAAAGAGGCAGAGGCAGACCAAGATTAACATGGACGAGTAACATCAAAAGATGGACAAATCAACCGATGACAACCTGCACCATCAAAGCAAGAGATAGAGCAGAATGGCGCTCCATGGTAGCCAACCTTCGTTGCGGAGACGGCACTCAATGAATTAATAAAATACAGTTTCAGTGAAAATTAAAACCAGTATAAAATATAGTTTCAGTGAAAATTAAAGGCAAGATAAAAGACAGTTTCAGTGACAATTAAAGGCAAGATAAAAGACAGTTTCAGTGACAATTAAAGGCAAGATAAAAGACAGTTTCAGTGACAATTAAAGGCAAGATAAAAGACAGTTTCAGTGACAATTAAAGGCAAGATAAAAGACAGTTTCAATGAAAATTAAAGGCAAGATAAAAGACAGTTTCAGTGAAAATTAAAGGCAAGATAAAAGACAGTTTCAGTGACAATTAAAGGCAAGATAAAAGACAGTTTCAGTGACAATTAAAGGCAAGATAAAAGACAGTTTCAGTGACAATTAAAGGCAAGATAAAAGACAGTTTCAATGAAAATTAAAGGCAAGATAAAAGACAGTTTCAATGAAAATTAAAGGCAAGATAAAAGACAGTTTCAGTGACAGTTAAAGCCAAGATAAAATACAGTTTCAGTGAAAATTAAAACCAAGATAATAGTTTCAGTGACAATTAATGACATGATAAAAGACAGTTTCAGGGAAAAATACGCTAAGATGAAAGACAATTTAAGTGAATATTAAAACCAGGGTGAAAGACAGTTTTAGAGTCATATACCTTTGCACAGAGATCACAGAAAATGTAGTTTTAAAGTGCTAATAAATCGACCGATAGCAACATTCTTACTTTGGTATTTGTCAGGGCTATCAGAGCGCAAAGACTGTATACAGTATGTAAACAATAAAAACATAATTAAGTATTAATGAAATACTTAACAGTAAAATAAATAGGTCATAATGTAAAAATATAGGAGATGTATGTTTATTAACCACAAATGGTTCAAAGTTAAGAAATGTCACAAACATAATTTAGGGAAAAGCACAAAATATATTTGTTAACCATAGAATATAACACGCATAATGGAAGAACCGGGATGACTCCATTCTGGTTGTAATTAATTTACAAATATTTTTACCAGAAAAAAGGTGTATTCGCACATCCTGCATACCTTCAAATATAAAACCCAAGTTCATGGAAAGGGCTAGTAGATGGAAAGGAGGGATGTGTGCGTTTAAAATGGTAATTCTCTCAAATCCCCTACCATCCCCTCTGTTGAATACCAAAAGGCAGTACACGAATGTCTGGTTGTTTATGCACTGACAACATAAGACCATGGCGCCCCTGTGTCTTTGTTCAGCCTGTCCTTGACGCTTCTGTGTACATTGTTTGTTTCGCTCCGTCAAGCAACATTAGGTCCAAGGACTCTCACTTCTTGGCTAGTCGCATCTCATCTTCAACAAAGATCGCCAGTTTTCAAAACTTAATATACTTTGGTTACTGTACCTCGCTGAAACAATGAGAACCCAGAGAGCCTGAAGTCTTGCGAAACACCACGTGATCTCTCCTTGCACACTTTTGTTTGCGACTAGCTGGGCACGCTAATGTGACCATTATAAATAAGAACGCTTGATCTTAGCTTGAGCTATTCCATTTTTCATAGACGAGTAAGACGGACAAAGAATTTGAAGTGTAGATAACTAAGAGAGAAGATCGCCCTTGCTTCTTGGACGGTAACGCTTCTGTGAGGTAACTTGAACAACACGAGATGTCTTGTATTTTATATTAGCTATAACTCACTTGAAAAGAAATAAATAAAAACTCACATTATATTAGCTTTTACTCACTTGAAAATTATAGTAACTATAACTCATTTGTAACTTTATTATAAATCACTTGAAATTATAATAACTATAATTCGCATATTTTGTATAATTCACATTTTCGATTTTATTTTATACTGGTACAGAGAAGAGTCAGGAATGGGATAACATCTGTTAAAACAAGGCCAGGAGCAGATTGCAATAGTGACCATGTAGCAGTAGTTGGAAATATTAGAATAAAACTGCGGAATACACAGAAATCCCAAAGAAATATAAAATTAGAACTACGTATGCCTAGAGTAGATAAACAGATGAGTGATAAGTAAAGCACAATAGTACAAAATAGATATAATGCTATTGAGAAAATACAGGACATCCAGGAACAGTGGGAAATGCTAAAAAAAATCGATTCAACAAACATCAAAAGAGGTCATACCAGTGACCAAAAGAATCAACAAAAAGAAATGGATGACAGAAGAAATATTACAACTAATGGATGAAAGAAGAAAACATAAGAAAGAAGAACGGATATACAAAATATTGCACAAAGAGATCCAAAACAAGTGCAGAGAAGCAAAGGAAGGATGGTTAAAACAGAAATGTGAAGAAATGGAAAAACAACAAAAGAAAGACTCAAACTTTATGCACAATCAGTTAAATGAATTAACAGGAAGAAAAGAAGTCAAAGTTTCAGGATGTGTGAAATCAAAGGAAGGAAATATAATAATAGGACAGGAGAAAGCAATAGAAAGATGGACAGAATATATCAGTCAACTCTATGATGATGAAAGACCAGAGTTAAACAATTCAAACAAAGACACAGGACCACCAATTATCTAGAGTGAAGTGGAGGACGCAATTCAACACATGAAAAGAGGCAAAGCTCCTTGTCCCGACACTATAACAATCGAAGAGATAAATGCATTAGGAGAGCTGGGAGTACAAGTCATACAAAACTACTCAATGACATACATAACACTGGACACATACCCGAAGATCTACTAAAATCTATCTTTGTAGCCATACCGAAAAAGTCAGGAGCCACTGATTGTGAAGACCATCGCACCATTAGTCTCATGAGCCACATGACTAAAATATTACTAAGTATCATCATGAGACGCGTAAGAAACAAAATAAAATCAGAAATAAATGAGGAACAATGTGGATTTGTCGGGAGCCGCATTAGCTTAGTGGTTAGTGAACTGGACTACAAAGGACAAGGAGTAGGGTTCGATCCCAACCGACGGCTTTCGGCTTCACCCAGCCTTAAATGGGTACCAGATTTTTTTCTGGGAAAGTAAAGGGGCACGGGCGTAATACCGACCACATTACCCCAAAAACCATGTGCTGAAGGTCTGTAAAATTTATGGTCACTAACACCATATTCCCTATACTCTATTGGCGTGATGGGGGCTCTTTACTATTTTTTGTATGTGGATTTGTGGAAGGAAAGGGCACCAATAATGCAATATACATCTTAAGAACATTGATAGAAAGATCTATAGAGGTAAAGAAAGATCTATATATGTGCTTTATAGACTACACAAAAGCATTTGACAAAGTAAAGCATGCAGAAATAATCAATATGTTGGAGAAATTAAACATTGATGGCAAGGATCTGCGAATCATAAAACATATGTACTGGCAACAAACAGCAGCTATACGAATTAACAACCAAACAGGACAATTTCAACTTATAAAACAAGGAGTCAGACAAGGCTGTGTTCTATCGCCGGATTTGTTTTCAAATTACAGCGAACATATTATGAGATCAATTGTAGACAAATAAGGAATTGAAGGCTACGGTCACAACATAAATAATTTGCGATATGCGGATGACACAGTCTTAATAGCAGAGACAAAGAACGAACTACAAGAAATGATAGACATTATAGTAGAAGAAAGCAACAAGAAAGGTCTCAGTCTGAATAGTAAGAAAACAGTAGTAATGGTCATATCGAAGAAACAATCATCACCATCATGCAGCATAAAAATAAACAGGACAAATTTGAAACAAGTGCAACGTCTCAAATACTTGGGCACAATAATAACATCAGATGGAAGATGCACTACAGAAATAAAAAGCAGAATAGCTCAGGCCAAAATAGCATTTCAGAAAATGAAAAATATCTTATGCAACAAATCTATGTCAATAGAAATGAGAAAGAGAATTCATCGGTGCTATATAGAACCAATTCTGACATATGGAAGCGAATCATGGACAGTAGACATACATATGAAAAGACGATAAGAGGCCATAGAGATGGGATTTCTCAGAAGAATGTTGAAAGTTCCCTGGACAGCTAAAAGACCAATGAGGAAGTTCTCAAAGAGGCCAACACAAAAAGGCAGCTCCTAAAAAACATCAGAAAAAAACAATCAAAATTTTTCGGGCACATCATGATCAGAGGAATGTTGAAAAACTGGCAAATTAAAAGGAACGATTTTAGCTATAACTCACTTGACACTATCTATCTATTGACCTTTCGAGCCGTAACCGGCCCATAGGGCGTAGACCAAGATACACCTTCTCCTATATGAATTTTTGTTCTAGCAGTTTTCTTTTAAAGATATTTTATCAAATCTCGCCATCTGTCTCTGTTCTGTGCAAGCAGTTCTATCTCATTGAGGGAGCCGATTCCTGCTGCTCTTGCCTCTCTCATCAATGTTCTTCTCAGTGTCTCCCTGGGTCTTCCTCTTTTTCTTTTACCTGTTGTTTCCCATATGAGGGCTTGCTTTGCTATTCGATTATTATCTCTTCTCATCACATGTCCAACGTATGACCATCGTCTTTTCTTTATTACTGAAGATATTAGTGGTTCATTGGCGATTTCTCTAATTTCCTCCACTTGACACTGGAGTATCTATAAATAACTCACTTGAAACTATATTAGCTGTAACTCTTGAAACTATTTAGATATAACTCACTTCAAACTATATTAGTTATAACTTTCTTGAAACTTTATTAACTATAAGTAACTCGCTTGAAAATGTTAACTATAATTCACATGAAATTATAGTAGCTATAACTCACTTTGAAACTACATTAGCTATAAAAGTAAGTAAAGTACCCCCGTCACGCCAAGTGGCGTATGGGGAATATGGTGTTAGTGACCGTATATTTTACAGACCTTCGGCACATGATTTTTGGGGTAATGTGGTCGATATTACGCCCGTGCCGCTTCACTTTCCCTGAAAAAATGCAGGTACCCGTTAAAGGCTGGGTGAACCCGGAAGCCGTCGGTTGGGATCGAACCCTGACTCTTGTCCTTTGTAGTCCAGTTCAATAACCACTTCGCGGCTCCCACATTAGCTATAACTCACTTGAAATTGTTACTGAAAGCAGTTATATTTACATAAATCAGTAATGACGAACCTCCAATGGCAATATTTATAATTTAAAATAGCGTTCTTATTCAATGTTTATTGTTGCATTCGAAACTGTCCGCAAGAAAAGAAAGTGATCCCATCTGTCCTCTGATCGCCATGTCATTTCTTAAAGCAGAGCACGAACAGTGTTGTTCTGACGAAAGTCTTTGGATCAAGTTAAACAAATTATCTGATGTTGTTCAGTATGAATTTCATGAATTTGAAATGGTTTACCTGGACAGTCTTGCCATTTGTAGTGGTCAATGATTCGTTAACTTAACTTTCATCGTCCATGTCCGACATGACTAGGGTTTCGATCTTAAATGACATGTGAATTATTTTAAACAATGAGAGTTATCTGCAACAATGAGAGGTTCTCTGCAACAATGAGAGTTCTCTGAAACAATGTGAATTCTTGTAATCAATGACAGGTCTCTGAAACAATGAGAGTTCTCTGAAACAATGTGAATTTGGTAAACAATGATCGTTCTCTGAAACAATGAAAGTTCTCTAAAACAAAGAGAGTTTTCTGAAACAATGAAAGTTCTCTAAAACAAAGAGAGTTTTCTGAAACAATGAAAGTTCTCTAAAACAAAGAGAGTTTTCTGAAACAATGAGCGTTCTCTGAAACAATACGATGTCTTTGCAACAGAGTGAGTTCTCTGAAACAATGTGAATTCTGATAAACAATGAGGACTGTCTGAAACAATGAGAGGTCTATGAAACAATGAATGTTCTCTGAAACAATGAGAGGTGTATAAAACAATGTGAATTCACTGAAACAAGTCAGATCCTTTCACATTTGACTAGAATAAGAATGTTAGTCATTAAAGCGTGAAGCTCAGCAGAAAGACTGTAGATAGAATCGCCATCATTTGCTAATGTCAATTGAGTTGCGTGCCTAAAAATAGATTTTACAATTGAACTAACTGTGGACTTTTGATTAGCCATAGGCGTATGATCAAAATTATGTTTGGGGCAACTTTATAAATATTACTGAATAATTGCCTTATTTCGTCGCGTACATGTTTTTATACAATTGTCAATTTTAAAACGAACCGAGTGAGTAAATACTGAAAATAGAAAGACTGGTGATCGTTTCATAAACAGACATTCTTTCACCAAATTATAATTGGTTATACTCAGTCTAACATCTGATGAAAGATGCATCACAGAAATAACAAGCAGAATAGCTCAGGCCAAAATAACATTTCAGAAAATGAAAAATATCTTATGCAACAAATCTATGTCAATAGAAGTAAGAAAGAGAGTTCATTGGTGCCATATAGAACCAATTCTGACCTATGGAAGCGAATCATGAACAGTAGACAAACAAATGAAAAGACGATTAGAGCCCACAGAGATGGGATTTCTCAGAAGAATGTTGAAAGTTTCCTGGACGGCTAAAAAGACCAATGAGGAAGTTCTCAAAGAGGCCAACACAAAAAGGCAGCTCCTAAAAAACATCAGAAAGAAAACAATCAACATTTTTCGGACACATTATGATAAGAGGAAAGTTGGAATACTTGGTTACAACTGGCAAAATAAAAGGAAAGAGAGATCGCGGACGACAAAGAGAAAAAATACTGGATGGCTTGGTGTCATGGCATGGAAAACAGTCAACAACAGAACTGATACGATGCACTGTAGATAGAAAATTGTGGAAGAACATGATCGCCTACGCCAACCGGAATGGCACATGATGATTTAAATATTCAGTCTTGAACTCAAAATATGTGGATGATTGGGGTGGTCCTGAAAAGGTACCTGCTTTACTACAATTCGATGTCAACTTACTGGCAATCAATTTATTTAGTGGCAGACTTATTTAAAGCAATGCTTTTTTATTCAGAATCAGAAGAGTCTAACAGATTGGTTGTTGCTGTTAGTTAGATGAACAAACCATAAACCATCCTTTTTCCAAAATTCCTCTTTGTCACGTAAATCATGGTATTCACATTTTCCCTAGTAATCTTTGTCTATCTTTGAAAGAGTGCGATATTTGTAAGTTTCGTAACATTGCATAATTTGAAGGATTTATTCTCAACTGCTACTTGTCCTTTGGCTTTTGCCAAACTAGTTTTATTGGGTTTAAGTATGAATGGTAAGGTGGCAGCCTCAAACATCTATGACCATGCGCTTGTATTAACTTGTCTATATGAAATATCTTTATCCGTTGTATCTGCTTTACAAGAATAGCAACTCAGGTTCAGGTACATGCGGTTAAATGATATGTGTCCCTGTGTGAGCCACTCTTTACTGTATCTTTTGTACTCGTTGATGGAATAAAGATAAAGCCACTAGTAGGCTTTATCTGTATTTGCCACAATGTTGTCTTCTACTTCTTCTTCTTTCCTTCCTCATCTGCCTTTCAGCGTCGAGGGGAGATATAATTTGCGGTCTTTTGCTCTTCTGTTCGCCTCTGCTGCTGTTATGTTTCCTAGTGCTTCTAATATTCCATCGACCCATCTTTTTCGTGGTCGACCCTTGGGTCTGGTGTTCTTAAAACGTTTGTTGAAAGCTCGTTGTGTTGTGTTTTGTTCTTTCTGCCTTGTCACGTGGCCAAACCATTTTATCTGTTGTTTCCTTATATATTCTATAGCGGGGGCTATTCCTAGCTTTTTTTTAGTTCTTCATTTCTTATCTTATCTCTCAGACTGTTTCCTGTCATTCGTCTGACACATTTCATCTCTGTAGAGGTTATTTTTATTGTTGTTCTTGCATCTAGGGTCCAGGTCTGGCATTATTAGCACAACGTTGGGATGACGATTGTATTGTATAGTGCTCGTTTTGCCTCCAGAGTTATTTCCTTGTTGGACAATAGTGGTGATAACTGTCCGATGATTTGACAAGCTTTGTTGCATCTTGATTCTATCTCTGCCATTTTAGAATTATCGTTTGTCATTAGACTTCCTTGGTATTTGAATTCCTCTACTTGTTTTAGTTATCTGCCTTCTATAGTTATGTTGATGTTTTGTTTATTTTTGGCGACGTTCATGACTTCTGTTTTGTTGATGTTGATTTTCATGTTGTATTTTGTGCCTGAGATGTTGAGTTTGATTAAGTGTTCTTGTAGGTCTTCTATTGTTTCATGTATTAGTGCCTGATCGTCTGCAAATAGAAGCTCATTGATCTCCTCTGTCTCTGATGGGTTGGCTAGCTTGCATATATGTTGTGGTAAGATTAATTGTCAATTACCAGACAAGAGGGTCATTCCAATGATGAAAGAAGAGTGTTCTCAAGTCACTTTGTAAATGTGTGGCCGTTCTTCTCGGAGTGACAGTCCCGATTGTATGTCGACTTTGAAGCAAAAACGAGTTCAGCATTCTGCAACGACCCATAATGTCTGCTACCTGCATGTGCAACTATCAAATGCTGCCCTTTGCTGCTAGGTACTGATCTTTTAATACTTCCATCTGATAAATGCCATTCCGTTTTACGCTTGTAGTGAACAGTGATACATGTTTCATTCAGACAACATCATAACATTCTGTGCGCATTTCCTTGACTTCATGTAAATGTATGCCTCTAATAGCTAATAGGTGTGGTTTCTCACAAACAATGTCTCTTCCACCAACAAACTCTTCTAAACGTGAAACTTTGATTCCTCACAGTTCTGCATAATGTAGATTGTGAAACTTTGATTCCTCACAGTTCTGCATAATGTAGATTTCCTCACAGTTCTGCATAATGTAGATTGTGAAACTTTGATTCCTCACAGTTCTGCATAATGTAGATTGTGAGACTTTGATTCCTCACAGTTCTGCATAATGTAGATTGTGTGATTCCTCACAGTTCTGCTGTAGATTCCTCACAGTTCTGCATAATGTAGATTGTGAACTTTGATTCCTCACAGTTCTGCATAATGTAGATTGTGAACTTTGATTCCTCACAGTTCTGCATAATGTAGATTGTGAAACTTTGATTCCTCACAGTTCTGCATAATGTAGATTGTGAACTTTGATTCCTCACAGTTCTGCATAATGTAGATTGTGAGACTTTGATTCCTCACAGTTCTGCATAATGTAGATTGTGACTTTGATTCCTCACAGTTCTGCATAATGTAGATTGTGAAACTTGATTCCTCACAGTTCTGCATAATGTAGATTGTGAAATGATTCCTCACAGTTCTGCATTGTAGAAACTTTGATTCCTCACAGTTCTGCATAATGTAGATTGTGAAACTTTGATTCCTCACAGTTCTGCATAATGTAGATTGTGAAACTTTGATTCCTCACAGTTCTGCATAATGTGAAACTTTGATTCCTCACAGTTCTGCATAATGTAGATTGTGAAACTTTGATTCCTCACAGTTCTGCATAATGTAGATTGTGAAACTTCAATGCCGTTGTTCATTTACATCCACATTTCAATTTCCTTAGTGGCACTGCTTTGCTCAAAGCAAATATTCGACAAACTTATCTTCTTATAAGTTCTTTAACAAAATAGTCAAGTACTTCTTTCCTTCCTTCATCGCTGTCTTGCATTCTTGAGCATTTACTTAACCCAAATTATTTGTTGTTCTCTTCTCAGGGTTTGATATCGAACAATACAAACAAATCTCCCGTTCATTCTCTGCTAAAATATTGGTAACTCTTCATCGCGATGGTTTGTTGGGTGAAACATCTCACCTTCAGCCTCATTGCAGTTATTTCTCGTCACGAAGAATTTATAGAACACCTACGAAATGAATTACTACTGACACGAAGTTTTTGTAGAAAGCTCACAGTGTTTCCGCGTGCTGCTGAGCAAGTTACTGGAGTTGGCCAGTTTATAACGTGGAACGGGTTCTGGGCCGTGCGACTGAGCAAGTGCACGTGAGTCTGGACCATCCAAAGCATCGACATTCAGCGACGTTCATCAAAGACGACGGTAAGTGTAAGTTTTCAGATGCACAGCCAGAAATGAGAAACTTGGTGGCCGTGTAAGAAGACTTATCAACCAACATAGAACTGGAGTCGTCAGTCGCTGGACACTGAGGGAATTGCTGAGGAGGGGATCTGAGCACCTATGGACATGTTCGGAGTGCAATGATGATGACCCGCAAATAACTCAATAACTCAATTATGCTAATTTGTTCTATATACGTGCCATTTTTCTCTCAATTTTTTTTTAAAGCACAGGAATTATTCACGAATTGAAGCTAAAGAGATTATATTATTTTCATTACAATAGTACAATTATATGTGTATGTGCTGATATATGCTTCAAATGAGATAAATTAAAACCATCTGTTTGTTTTTAATTTTTAAAAAATAATAATATAATGACAATAAACAGTTTTCATACACAATGTCAACAATGGGAACCAAACGGTTATCGAGTTATATAATTTTGAAAGGTGAATATTGAAATCGATGTTAATAACGATAAAGTATGTGTTAGCACTCGGAAAAATTGACAAACAACAATAGAAAAAAACGAAGAACAATATATGGTCCGAAGTGGGATCGAACCCGTACTCAGTGGCACCGCGCCTTGCCACGAGAAGCCGAACGCTTGGCACACTGCCACGCAGCCAACTAAAAAATGGCTATTGCAGCAGTGTCTTACACGATGA
The DNA here is from genome assembly GCA_032433765.1 of Megaustenia siamemsis. Lineage (NCBI taxonomy): Eukaryota > Metazoa > Mollusca > Gastropoda > Stylommatophora > Ariophantidae > Megaustenia > Megaustenia siamemsis. The sequence goes on from JAVIAB010000092.1 coordinate 91,663,841, forward strand.
CGTTCTCAATGACTATAGCATAGGGTAACGATCACAGACCGGAAATAAATTGTATATTTGTACTTTCCTATTATCGCCTCGGAAGTTCCCCATATAATAATATTTATGTATTATTATTTGTACCCAGTATATAACCACTGGGAACTACTATTCGTGCTGCTTCGTCCAATAAATGTTTGTCTACAACACAAGTATTCAGCCCTAATGGGAGATACTTGCATTAATAGGAAAGTACAAATATACAATTTATTTTCGGTCTGTGATCGTTACCCTATGCTATAGTCATTGAGAACGTCATCGTGTAAGACACTGCTGCAATAGCCAATTTTTTAGTTGGTTGCGTGGCAGTGTGCCAAGCGTTCGGCTTCTCGTGGCAAGGCGCGGTGCCACTGAGTACGGGTTCGATCCCACTTCGGACCATATATTGTTCTTCGTTTTTTTCTATTGTTGTTTGTCTGTCAATTTTTCCGAGTGCTAACACATACTTCTTTGTTCTATTATTCCCTATTATCGCCTCGGAAGTTCCCCATATAATAATATTTATGTATTATTATTTGTACCCAGTTAATAACGATAAGCAGTTTTGTAATGATATTATGGTCACCAAATGCACACAACAAATCCACTAACAATGCCAGAATTGTGTAAGAAAGTAGGCTCAACCTTTACCGGACGATTGTGGACTTTGCCTTGCTAGGAAGCCTTTTATGATGCCACTCAATGTCTGCTTCCTCGTGTCTTGTTTATCATCGACTCTTCACCTGCAACTCATCATCATAATCCTCATCAGGTCGCATGTCCTTCGCAGAACTTTTCATTTACCACAGCCTGACTGAAATAGTTTATGTCAAGTCTGATTCCTCACTTCTTCTATTGTCATGTTTAAGATCTCCTTAATTTCTTTTAACCACCTTCTTCTTGGTCTGCCCTTGATGCATCGCCCAGGAACCATGTCTTCCAATATTGTTCTTTCCATGCGTTGACTATGATTTGAAATGTTTATACAAATTTTCAAGCAGATGAAATATTTGTTGTCACTTGTAAAATGGTACTGGCGTAGTGTGAACTATATTGATAGGAAAATATTACGTGGTAAAAAAATGTCAACATTAGTATCATATTCCATCAACACACATACACACACACATGCACACACACACATGCCGCACTAGAGGTTTGGCGGGTTATTTCTTGTTGACTTGTGTTATCCAAACGCAATGATGCATTGTGCTTTTATTATTTTGTTCTGACCTGTTTCCAATTTTCTTTTGATTTGCAACATTTAAATACAGTGTAACATTCTTCACACAACTTTGCTGTTTACTTCATACAACGACATTTTTGTGTCGCCGTTTTTTCTCTTTTGTTGCTGTATGCTATTGCTATATGTTGTTGCTGTATGTTGTTACTGCATGTTGTTGTTGTATGTTGTTGGTGTTGCTCATTGTGCGATACGTTTTGCTGGTAGCCATATTGCTTGAGCTCATTTAATCTATTTGCTTGTCGCTATGTTTCTCTGATTTTTGCTTCGCGTATTCGCCTTCTAATATTCACATTCATGATCTTGTCCCCATGTGTTATCAATATATTTATTCTATTATAATCTAATATATTATCTCTCTCTCTCTCTCTCTCTCTCTCTCTCTCTCTCTCTCTGCAATTAAGTCTCAATCAGAGTAGGATTCCAGACTCTCCTATGAAGTCAGCTCTATTATATTCTGTCCATGGAATCAAATTCAATGCAGTCGGAAATTCCTCATATCCGCTCTACTTTATGACACAGAATCTCCCGAAACCCACCTGTAAATTCTGTTCACAAAGTATTTATCCATGCATGCCCTATTCCTTTGCACAGGCGACGATTCTAGCCGACTTGTTTAGACATGAGAGTATTTGCTCAGTCATTTCCTCACTCTAGTTTCCTAGTAAAACACACTAAAATTGGGGCGTCAGTAGCCTAATTGGGAAAACCAATCGACTGGGCTACCGACGTTCGGACAACCCGTGTTCGATTCCCACTGGTAGCAGTGTGAATTGTACTCGTGGTTGGAAAAAAAATACCTCCGCAGTCGACCCAGCCGCAGGCAGAAATGGGTACCAGGTAAGTACTCTGGGAAGCTGAGAAATGCCGCCTCGCATATTGAGTTTCGATGCTTGAAGCGACACTATCTAGATGTCTCCGATCACTCCTGGATAGGCGTCCGAGCACATATGGTGAAAACTCGCGTGTTAAGACGCCGATTCAAGTCTCGTACTTTACCCTTACCTTTACACACGAAAAATAAACAAAATAACAGAAAAGGTTTAAATGACGAAACTAGTCTCTGCATAAACCCGGCGATATGTCTGTCGTCGTCATTGTCAGTTTTGCAAAAGACTTCAAAAGACATCACTGAAAATAAGGTACCAGCAGTCTCTTCACTACTCCAGTACACTCAATGAAATAAAAAAACAACACGAAGAAACTGAAAAACAGTATTAATGAATAACATGAAATTAAGGGTATCTTCTGACCCGCCAAACATGGACGTTATCTATCTCACATATTATTATTTTAAGAGATCTTGTTTCAGCTACTATGATCTTTTCTTTATATTTTGTTATCATTGCCAATGTTTCAAAGTGACAGAAACCTGTCCTCTATTATCTTATGTTTTTAAGGGTTTGTTGGAAGTTAACTCAGGAAGCAGGAAATTATAGACCACGCGCATGCCACGCTGTATGTATGCGAAAATGTTCATATAAACCCGCATGGAAAAACAAAAATTAAACAACTCATGATCGAGTTGGAAGCCATGTACGCGCCAGCCAGAGAAAACGACCCAATCAAACCAGCAACATATTCATATTTATTTCTTTTTTTTTTTATATGTTGCTAAATGTATATTTTTTGTTGCCTTGAACATTTAGGAAATCGTTATCGAGGCATCATATGTGCCTGCCATTTTTGGTTATGTGCTGAAAGGCTAACCAGGTAACTTATTAAACATAACAATCACAAATAGTATTATGTATCTTTGTTTAGCTTTGATTCTAGGCAGAGACATAACTATCTGCTTACTGGAAGAGCAACTTGTGGATGCTTGTTAGCGCCGGCGGGTGAAGGGTTCAGCCATTGGATTAGTGCTCTAGACTGTCCTTCCAACTGCCAGTAACCATGAGAACGGATGTTATGCTGGCGGCCATCTTTATGTGCTTGTCCCTGGTACTCACGGCTGAAGGTGAGATCAGCTGCTGTGATTCGTTATCTACAAACTTATAAAACCTGGAAATAAGTCAATATTTGTGGAGGACTCTGAAACTAACAAATATATGTATACATACATACACACACACATACATACATACACATACATACACACATACATACACACACATATATACATACACATACATATATGAACATTACAAATTCCCACGGAATACTCGTATGTATGTATATATATATATATATATATATATATATATATATATATATATATGTATGAGTATGCCATTGGCACTTTTTAATGGTACTGTCCCCACTAAAGCACTGAAAAGCGCAAAATAATATAAACCACTATTGTGTGTCTGTGAAAGAGAGAGACAACGAGAAGGAGTGAGAGATCTCAGACAAGTACCCACCTAACATGAAAATTATTATAGTTCAGATTTACAAATTATTTTTTTCGTGATCATCAGTCAATCAGTCTGAGATTCCTGATTCTCTGATCATCATTCGATCAATCTGAGATTCCTGATGCTCTCGTCATTTGATCAGCCTGAGATTGCTGAATCTATGATCAGCATGCAATCAGTCAAACTTCAAGTTTCACTCAGCCTTCATGTGCACCTGATTTTTCTTCGAAATATAAATGCGGCACTGGTGTAATGCTGACCACACGACCCACAAATTTGCCGATATTTGCAAATGTGGGCATTAATACCGCATTCTGTATACGTCGCAGTGAGTGAACAGGGTTAATTTTTCCTTCCTCATTTTCCTACACTTTAGAGTCATTCCTGTTAGACCTGAGAACTGTATTAGGCTGTTTTGTTCATGAGATCAGTAATCATTGCTGTCGAGAACTTCCCAAATCCGCTCCACTCATGTCACAGCTCCTGTTTAAGAGCGGTGACAGATTCTGTTAAGGTGGTCGACTACCGTGCAGCACTAATCACGACGCACGGGCGACGATTTCAAAACGACTTCCATCGAATAGAGAGAGCACAGTCATCTCCTTACTCCAGTTTCCTCGAAAACAATTTAAAGTATTTAAAACAAAGCAACCGAAAAAATGTAAGAGACTGAGCTAGTCTCTGCATAAACAGGACGACATGCAGCCATTTTGATTGTGCATTGTCGATGGGCGGCCGTTAGTAATGTCGTACTCCAGTGAGAGCCAAGTCGGCTGCGTGGACACAATTTTCCAGCGACATTACCGAAAAGAGAGTGCCCACAGTCACTTCCAACTCCAATTCAGTCGAATAAATCTACAAAAAAGCATATAGAAAGCAGTCAAAACACCTCAAAACTTGTTTAGTGTTGATACTCTCTAAAGGTCAACTGTAATGGCGGTCATCTTTCCCCGGAAGTTCTGTTAGGCGATTACAGTATAATCTGAGTACACAATAGAGTATTTTGATCACATAAAACATGAAATGCTAAAGAAGGTCTTTATGCAAGCATGACGTTGGGTAGGAGAGAGAGAGAGAGAGAGAGAGAGAGAGAGAGAGAGAGAGAGAGAGAGAGAGAGAGAGAGAGAGAGAGAGAGAGAGAGTAAAGATGGGTACTAGCAAAAAAATGGGTGTAAACGCGCAGAAAAAAAAAAAAATCACAAATTCAAAGTAGCCGTCATTAGAACCATATCCCAATAGCCAAGTTGGTTGATAATAATTGTATGTTCTTTAACTTTAATTTGGGAAATAAATTGTACCTTGTGGCTAGATTGAAGTAAGGTAACCCAGTATCTTCTAGACCAAACAGTGGCTAGATTGAAGTAAGGTAACCCAGTATCTTCTAGACCAAACAGTGGCTAGATTGAAGTAAGGTAACCCAGTATCTTCTAGACCAAACAGTGGCTAGATTGAAGTAAGGTAACCCAGTATCTTCTAGACCAAACAGCAACATCTATCCTGTGCATTGACTAAACTTTCAGGTATATACAATCAATAATCTATTATGCTGATGATTTCCTATTAATGGCAGGAAAACCAGCAGACCTACAGCTACTAGTAAACAAATTAAACAAGACAAGCAAAGAATATAATTTGTATACAAATATTAAAAAGACTGTTAGCTGTGTTTTTCATCCGGATCGTGTTTCTATATTCCGATTGCTTACGATGAATGACGATATCGTATCAAAGACAGTTTGGCTGTGTTCACTTTCAGTGCAGTTATGCCTTATGTCTTTTGACGTGTGCTGTAGCTGCTGTGATGGAGGCTGCTGCTGCATTTCTTTATTTGGATTCTTCAAAGCGATACGTTAATTCTGATGGCTTCACTGGCACGGGCGGTTGAGCAATTATGGTTTTTAATTCGTTTGCAGTGATGCCGGGTCCTTCGGTTAATTACTACTACAACTACACCTATTAAAAAGACTAAAACTATGATTATTATCAGAGAAAGCACACACCATGTAGAGGTGGGTATCGAAGTAGATGGAAAGAAGTTTGATCGAGTTCAAGAGTATAGCCATCTTGAACTTGAACATATAATAAATGATGGGAAAAAAATATAGACAGAAATGAACAACATAATAGGAATGGAACAAGGCAATTTTAACAACAAATATACTAACATCAAAGTAAATTACATTAGAACTGAAACTACGAATTGTAAAATGAAAGATTTACCCAACATTCCTGTATGGTGCAGAAATATGGACATTAAATAATAAAACAGAGCAGAAAAGTGAACCCTTTAAACTGTGGATCTATAGAAAGTGAGAATTGGGTGGAATAAACAAAAGACAAACAAGGAAGTTCTGTACACGCTGAAAATGAAAAAGGAAAAGAACTACTTATCATAATTGAAATGCAGAAAAATGCAAGTGACAATTTGTAGACATATGACTCTCCTAAAAGTCATCTTGGAAGGGAAGGTACAAGGTAAACGAGGCAGAGGCAGACCAAGACTAAAGTGGACTGATAACATCACAAGATGGACAGCTGAAATTGTGACAGCATGCACCATGAAGACAAAAGACTGAGTAAAATGGCGCTCCATGGTAAATAAACTCCGATGCGGAAACAGCACCCAATGAGAAATTAGGTGCATTATATTTCGGTCATTCTTTCACTAACTCTCTGATGTTGTCGCCTTTGATGACAGCTTTTGTTTCTTCATACCTGACCAAATTCTTTTTTTTATGACTACTCCCACCTTCTTTGGCAAGCCTTTTTTCTGTAATTTCCTTAGTGAAATGTTTAGTGGAAGCCGTCCATGAAAGACTGTGTTCAACAACTCAAGGCATGTCCCTCTTGTGGGTATGGAGATGTGTTCTACTCAGATATAAAGTCCCATACCACATTTGGTATGCTACTTCTGGCCAGAGTGACGATGTAGGAGTTGCTCTGTTCTTGAAGACAATTCCCTTTCTTGCTGTCTAGTCGTATCAATGTCTCTCGACGAATCGGCCGCCGTCTGTAATCTTTAGGTGTCATAATAGACGGCCCTGCGCAAACATTACTAAGGAGGTGACGTCAACAATCACGCGTCTTGTTGTTTCGTGACGCAATGATCAGGCATGTGTGTATGTCTAGTCATCTTTAACGAGCGATCTGAGTGTGGTTCGATTATTTTTTTATATTTAACCAGTTAAGTAAATTATCGTTTTGTGTAAAGGATTCCATTGGAGCACTAACTCTGACAATTATGAAACTGTTTGGTGTGTTTTTAGTGTAAAAATATGCATAGATCAGCTACATTAGCAACTATTACTTGTATTCATCAATACAACATAGTTACTTATACTTACTGCATAATTTTGAAGAAACAAAAAGAAAATATTATCTAAATGGATTATATATCATATTTGTGTATGTTAGGACATTCGTAGAACATCGTAGCGGTCGACTATTATGTTTCTACATTCACTTATCTAAAGCCATGATGCTGTCTGAACTGTTGCTCTCGTCTTCTTCCTCAGCGATCTTATTTAACGATAATGCATTGATGTACATGATGATGATGAACCCACAGTTCAGTCAATCACTGTTCGGCGGGGCGGAAGGTGCCCAGGGAGGAATGCCTCTGTTCCTTATGGCATCTGGGAACGATAACATGAAAAGACTAGCGCAGGGATTAATGTTCTCACGCATGTTGACTGGAGGTGGTGGCGTCGCTCCGGCGCAGGGATAAATCTGTGCCGCTGCCATCTAGTAATTAATGTAAACAACTAATGTCAGTTTTGTGACAACTGAGAATTTATATTTTCTACTGAAAATCTTTACAGCTTGATACATTATGCAGACACAAGATGATAATGTTCGTCATTGTGCGTAAATCTTAGACCATCTGCATTGTATGCCCAATTAATATGTGAACGCATTTAAATAATGTTAATTGACGAGTCAAATGTTACACGATATTTTATACTAATGCATTTATATAATGTTAATTTATGAATCAAACAAAAGAATAAAATAAAGCGGAAGATTTGATTTTGTCCAAGTGTTCTATTTCAGTGTTCTGCTTGTCCATAATTATCATTGATATTGTGACATGGCATGTTGATCAATACTGCACTCCAGGGACATCTGTGTTTCGATCTTCCCCTCAAAATGTTCATCAGCACACATCTACCCATGCCAGCTCAGCGTTGATGTTCCCCTCAAAATGTTCATCAGCACACATCTACCCATGCCAGCTCAGCGTTGATGTTCCCCTCAAAATGTTCATCAGCACACGCCTACCCATGCCAGCTCAGCGTAGATTGACGATTCATTTCATTCCTCCAAAATATCGCTATTTTCTAACGATCTGTCAATCTTCATCCCACACCACCCCCACTTATTGCAGGTGGCGTTGAAAGCGATGATCGTCTTTTCAATATCTTCAGTAATAAAGAAAAGACAATAGTCATATGTTGGACATGTGCTGAGAAGAGATAATAACCGAATAGCAAAGCAAGCCCTCATGTGGGAAACAACAGGTAAGAGGAAACGAGAAAGACCTAGAGAGACACTGAGAAGAACAATGATGAGAGAGGCAAGAGCAGCAGGAATCGGCTCCCTCAATGAGATAGAGCTGCTTGCACAGAACAGATAAAAATGGCGAGATTTGATAAAATATCTTTAAAAGAATTGAAAACTGCTAGAACAAAAAAAAATTCAGATAAGAGAGGGAGTATCTTGGTCTACGCCCTATGGCCCGGCTACTTCTCGAAAGGTCAATAGATAGATAGATAGAAAGCGATGTAGTTTCACTGTCTTTCCTTCATTCTACCCCACTCCCTGACAATATTCACAACATCTACACTATCCATGGCTGTCCATCTGATCAGTTACTTGAAATGACCAATCTATCCTATGTTTTTTTGCCCTCATCACCAACATGACCCGGAACAAATAAGGTATTACCACTTTAGATTCTTGTCCTCTGTATTGACTCTGGTCATTGCCTGCGGACGTAACCTGTCAGAACTTGGATGTGAACTGATTGAGTTGTGACAGTGACACGTGATTCTTCTTCTTCCATAAAGAGTTATGAAGGTCAGAGGTCACAAAGGGTCATTAAGAACTGCAGTAAAGCTGGTAAATGAAACATAAGTGAAGTAAAAAAAAAAAAAAAATTCCCTTTTACGCTGCTGAAGAAGACACATTGGAACAGTGACAAACATTGCACTAAACAACTATAAAGGACACTAAATTACAACTAACAAGCACAAAAGTAATAAGTACAAAAGTAACTAACAAATTAATGATATGAAAATATTACTTAGTAAAAAATATATATATATATATATATATATATATATATATAATCATTATCATTATATCTTATAACATTGTTTATGTTCACATAGAAATATTAAAGACAGGCAATAAGTGGGAATAATTAAACAAAATAGACATTCGATAAATGGACCTCCGTCAAAGACTCCATCTTTAAGCGAGAAACCTATACACCGTTTGAAACTCTGGTGTTCTAACATTTATATTGTCGCTGCCAACGTCTGTGACATGATATGGTAGATCGCTGATATAACTTACTGATAAAACATAATGATAATTGATAATTTAAATCAGAATTACATAATGATAAAAGACAGATTCTGGAACAGCGTTAAGAAAGCCAAAACCTACCCAGGAGCATATATTAATTCAGATCACAATCCTGTAATGATAAAAATGAAAATCAAATTAAAGAGAAACAAACAAAAAACTAATTCAGCAATACCAATAGATATAACAGCGTTAAACCAGAAAGATGTAAAAGAAATGTATACTGTACAAGTAAAGAACACATATCAGAAGCTGCTAGAAGAGGGGATTGAGCAGTACAGAAGAGAAAATCCGGAGGAAAAAGTCACAACAAAATGGCAATGCATAAAAAACAGCATGCAAGAATCCTGCAACACCTTGCCCAAAAAGGAAAGTAACAAAAAACAAAAATGGATAACTGACAAAATCTTAGAAAAAATTAAGAAGACAAGCGAAAAACACTGCCAGATACAGGGATATAGACAATGAAATACGGAGAATGTGCAAAAAGGCAAAAGAAGACTGGCTCAACCAAAGATGTCTAGAAGTCGAAATTATGGAAAGTAAACAAAACTTAAGAGAGATGCACACAGAAATGCTACTCGCGATCATGACGTATGTACCACTGTCATCACCTCCATCGTCATGCAACTCGCGATCATGACGCATGCACCACTGTCATCACCTCCATCGTCATGCAACTCGCGATCATGACGCATGCACCACTGTCATCACCTCCATCGTCATGCAACTCGCGATCATGACGTATGCACCACTGTCATCACCTCCATCGTCATGCAACTCGCGATCATGACGCATGCACCACTGTCATCATCTCCATCGTCATGCTACTCGCGATCATGACGTATGCACCACTGTCATCACCTCCATCGTCATGCAACTCGCGATCATGACGTATGCACCACTGTCATCACCTCCATCGTCATGCAACTCGCGATCATGACGTATGCACCACTGTCATCACCTCCATCGTCATGCAACTCGCGATCATGACGTATGCACCACTGTCATCACCTCCATCGTCATGCAACTCGCGATCATGACGTATGCACCACTGCCTTCCTTGACTATTCTGCCTGCCGAGCGTGCTGTAAATGCCCATTCACTCCGTAGGTGTCGTCTTACAGATCCGTCTGTATAGATGACTGCATCTTTTCATCGGTGTTATCCTAGATGAGCCTGTTGACCTCCGCATTTATCATGACTGAATTCTGTTTTCTACATTCCCTGTGAACATGAGACTGTGTCCATGAATGACGTAGGCACCGGTATCTACTCCTCGCCATCTTTGATAGTAAGCGCCTACAGACCTGTTTGATGTCATTTTCTGCTCGGCAACTTTCATGATTTGCTTCTTTTTAGCCTGAAACCTTTCCTTGTGTTGAGCTCGTGGTGCAATGGATGCTCTTTTTCTGCACTTATCTTCAGGTATGCTGGTGCCTTACAGATCTTGATTCTGCCATCCATAGTTGGAAAGTCAAGAAGATACCTCGTTGCTACACAGGGAGTATCACTCGTACACCCTAGATAATGCGCATGGCTTCATTCTGTATTTTCTCCAGCCTGTCAATTTACGTCGTAATTACAGTCAGAATTGCCAGGACATACTCGATTGGTCGTAGACTAATTGGAACAGAAGGATAAGTAGCCTCTGCTCGATGTTGGCAGCTGCCATGACCTTCAAGGTGCCGAAAACACAGACTGCGATCAAACTTCGAGGTACGTCATAACATATTCCTGATCACCTCATCCAACCCCATTCGTACCACCGGTGCTTTCATGTTAACGTTACGATTGTTAAGGGAGAATCATGCAACTGGTGCTTTATTAGGATGAACCAATACACCTGATACTCCACACCAGGAAAAAATGAGATCGAGTTGTCTTGCATTGTGGAGGTGATTTCCCTTCTGTCTCTTCCCTGTCGATATACCAGAATATCATCAGCAAAAGTCATAGTTCTTCCCCTCCCATCCAGCTGTTCTTCCGTGACCGTTATTGTGTACACGTTAAATAAAGCTGGTGATAATGATGAGCCTTGTGGCAGCCCTGGATAAATGGATGTTGGCTCGGATGACCAACTTCCACATCTGAGTATCACCTTTCTCTGAAACAGTGTTGCATCGATCCGTCTAATAAATAAAGAGTGCACCGCCATTTTGAGGAGTATGTGCATGTGGAATTCAAACGGTACTCTGTTGTATGCATCCTCCAGATCTATAGCAGCAGCACATGTCTCCTATCGTCTGTGAAAGCCTTCAAAGACGTCATAGGCGAAGACTATCGCATTGAGCATGTCTTGAGTATGATAGAAGAAGCATGTATATTTTACACTTGCAGAAAGACACACACAAATAAAGCAATGTATCAATGACAAAGAGCTGTGCGTGGAGATTACGTCACATTAGCTAGGAAGGCTATAATCATCTTTGTATTCGTTCTGTTCTCATCTAATAAACGCATCTCTGTATCTCTTTCTCTTAAAGTCCTGAATTTTATTGCTTCCTATGTTTCTTTGGAAAGCGATACAACCTGATTTTCGTTTTTATTTTTCTCATTGCCGATGATTCATTTACGTGTTCAAAATGAACACAGAACCGACGTTTTACGACCGTCTCCGGTAGGACTAAGCACTGAGTATCAATCTGATATGAAAGGTAGGTGGGAAATTACGCAAACACCACACACACACATAACACACACACATACAATCCTGTCATCGCATCACCAAGAAATTCGACCAGCCACTCTTTAGCCTGATGAGAGCAGGAACGTTGCAGCGATACAAACAATGTAATAACAAATACCACCTACAGCAATAACGAATAATAATAATAATAAAACAAGTCATGTAGACGCACAAAAAATGCTACAATAATTGTCATCTTGTGAGGTGAAAACGTCAGCAGATGCGTCATTTGTAGTGATACTCTTACGTTCATGTAACCCCAGCTTCACAACCAGCTAGTTTGTGTAACTAAACAATAAATGGGTACTTAACTCACTATGTCTAGGAAAGTACTAACATCTAGGAAGAGCACTAACATTACTCAACTCCCAATTTAGTGACATAGTACCATGGGGTTTAATACTTCACATTCCTACAACATTGGGAGCCGCGGATTGTCAACAGTTCTTGATCTAAGGAGATTTGAGGTCTATCCTGACTGACAACAGTTCTTGATCTAAGGAGATTTGAGGTCTATCCTGACTGACAACAGTTCTTGATCTAAGGAGATTTGAGGTCTATCCTGACTGACAACAGTTCTTGATCTAAGGAGATTTGAGGTCTATCCTGACTGACATTTTCTAGATTCACTTAACATTAAACAGGTACCAGGGGTTTTATCTAGGAAAAAATACAGCTCTGGCGTAAGTCTGAACACATTATACAAACTATATGCTGATGGTTGGAAACGCAAACATTCTCTATATGCCACACTCAGTGTTTGTAAGGAGAGATAGTTACATGGGACAGAATTTTAATGCAACAAGGTGAGGTGGGAGTGGGAGGGGTGGGTTAATGAAGTGAAGAGATTAGAAAACAAAAGAACAAGCAATTTAAAATGAAAATTTGTAAAACTAGAGAGACATTCGGACAATGATGGTTACAATAACAGGCTAATTTTAGATTCATTTAAGATCTACAAATAATACTAGAGGCAAAACGGGCACTGTACAATACAATCTTCATCCCAACGTTGTGCTACCAGTGCCAGTCCTGGACCCTATAGACAAGACCCTATAGACAAGAAATAAGAAAAATAACCTCTACTGAGATGAAATGTGTCAGACGAATGACAGGAAACAGTCTGAGAGATAAGATCAGGGATGAAGAACTGAGAAAAAAGTTAGGAATAGCCCCCGCTATAGAATATATAAAGAAAAAAACAGATAAAATGGTTTTGGCCACGTGACAAGGCAGAGAGACCAAAACACAACAGAACGAGCCCTCAATAAACGTTGCGAGAACACCCCACCCACAAGTCTACACGAAAAAGATGGATCAATGGAATATTACAATCACTTGGAAACATAACAGCAGCAAAAGCGAACAGAAGAGCAAAAGACCACAAATTATATCGCGCCTCAAAGCTGGGAGGCAAATGAGGAAGGAAAGAAGAAGAAGAATAACAGAATTGCTAGAAGGAATAGAGATATTTAGAGGGGGGTGAGGGAGGGAAAGAGTGAGACAGCTATAGAAACAAAAAGACGAAGAAAGTGTTATATAGAATACACGTGAAATACAAACTGGGAAAGACATACAAAAGGTGAGTGGGAGAAATGATGTGTGTTGATGTATATGACAGTTCCAGATAAACAATCACCATCTAATTGAGCACAAACTTCAACCAATAAGTCGATTAGAGACAATTATAGCATGAATGTTCTTTCTTCTTCTCCAACGCTCAGCTTCCTATGTTCAGCAGAACACACAGAAATAACGTTAGCATCTTATGAATTTAGTCGTTGGCTGGAGTAAGTATCCAATAATTCGTCTGGAAAATGTTTATCTTGGGGCCATAATTCGATTCTTAGATCTCTGTACAACTCGCATGTTTGAAGGACATGTTCTGGAATCTGTAGATCAGTTTGACATATAACAATGTGGGCACGTAGTCATTTGTATTCTGTAGAGGTGGGTATTTAGTCTAGAGTACTTTGATCTGAAGGGAGCCACGATAGCTCAGTGGTTAGTGAACTGGACTACACAGGACAAGAGATAGGGTTCGATCCTAACCGACGGATTCCGGGTTCACTCAGCCTTAAATGGGTACCAGATTTTTTTTTTGAAAGTAGTGCGGCACGGGCGTAATACCGACCACATTACCTCAAAAATCATGTGCTGAAGGTCTGTAAAATGGTCACTAACACCACATATGGTCACTAACACCACATATGGTCACTAACACCACATATGGTCACTAACATCATATTCCCTATACGCCACTTGGCGTGACGGGGCTGTTTACTCTTTTTATTTTACTTTGATCTGAAGACTGTGGTATGCTGTACTCGAATTATATTCAATAAAGGATTTTGTAGAAAATTACTGTTTGTTCTAGTCCGCCATGCAATTACATCTGTTATTTTGATTATTCCTTTATTGAGGCGCTTGTTCGAAGTGCAATGATGATGACCCGCAAATAACTCAATAATTGAGGCGCTGTGAAAAAGAATTGTTCTCCATAAGTCCTGCTTTTGTTAGTTTGACAGCGCTTTTTTTTTCTGGCTATACTACAATGGGCAGGGACCCACTCCAGTGTTACTTTGATTGTGATAGTCTGTTTGTGAATGTGATTTAATCTGATCTATTTTGTTACCTAACAACAAGATAACTAATAACACAAGTTCATAAGTGTTAACAAAAACAATATAGAAATGATGCGTCATTAATATCAGCAATGGACGATTTGACATTCAGTAGTTCGTTTGCCTCTTCTCTGCGCAATAACTGTCAACTTGGCAAAACGAACTCGGAATAGACGATAAATCATTGCCCAATACTTGTCTTGATATGGTTGGTTGTGCGAATCAATAGACTGGGAAAAGTACGATCCTTAACATTGATCTTCTGTCACTGATGAAAACATCAAAGCTGAGTTTCAATGAGCAGCTGCAACGGTTGAGCATATCGTAAAATTTAATAAGGACAAGGAAATAAATGTCGATGATCTCGTTAATCTCTGGGCGGTGTTTGCTGATGTCTGAACGATGAAATGATGAAGTGGTGCCATTGATCGCTTGTGTTATAAAAATAAAAAATTGAAATGATGAAGTGGTGCCATTGATCGCTTGTGCTATAAAAATAAAAAAATTGAAATGATGAAGTGGTGCCATTGATCGCTTGTGCTATAAAAATAAAAAATTGAAATGATGAAGTGGTGCCATTGATCGCTTGTGCTATAAAAATAAAAAATTGAAATGATGAAGTGGTGCTATTGATCGCTTGTGCTATAAAAATAAAAAATTGAAATGATGAAGTGGTGCCATTGATCGCTTGTGCTATAAAAATAAAAAATTGAAATGATGAAGTGGTGCCATTGATCGCTTGTGCTATAAAAATAAAAAATTGAAATGATGAAGTGGTGCCATTGATCGCTTGTGCTATAAAAATAAAAAATTGAAATGATGAAGTGGTGCCATTGATCGCTTGTGCTATAACAATAAAAAATTGAAATGCATTTTCATGGTCGCTCTTCATCACAGAAGACACAATGAGAAACTATGAAGAACATGCACTGGGAAATAGTAGCTGGGGGGGGGGGGGCACCGAAATATGGTTTAATAGAAGAATGTTGAGAATCCCATGGACATGTAAATAGTGCTATGAAGATGTTTTTGAAAAAAGACCAAAACAAAAATAGTTCTTTATTTCCAACGTGGGGAAACAGTCGTTGCTTTGTGTTATGTGGGGAGGGGGAAGGGGAGGGGACTGATTTAAACTGTGGCAACAGGAGGAATTGAGGGAAGAAGTGATAGAGTTAAGAAGGGGTGAGGAAAGAAGTGATAGAGTTAAGAAGGGGTGAGGAAAGAAGTGATAGAGTTAAGAAGGGGTGAGGGAAGAAAATTGAAATATTACCAGCCAGATAAGAGAGTGGTTGGTAAGACGTCAACAACAGAATAAACAACTATAGAGATAGAAAGTTGTAGAGATAGAAAGTTGTAGAGATAGAAAGTTGTAGAGATAGAAAGTTATAGATATAGAAAGTTGTAGAGATAGAAAGTTATAGAGATACGTGATCACCTACTCCAGTAGACAAAATACTTGATAATGATGACGACAAGGAACACAAGAGAGGAGAGAGTAAGAAGACAAAGAAAATGTATATTCTCGTATAAATGCTCGTATAAATGCTCGTATAAATGCTCGTATAAATGCTCGTATAAATGCTCGTATAAATGCTCGTATACAAGAAATAGCTTATTTTGAAGATTTTGTAAAAACTTGTGACATGAAAATATTTGTTTCTTAATTGACACCAAGGGGCAACACCCATCATCTTTCACAACAAAAAGCCACAACTACAACAATTTATCAAACCAAAAATAGAAAGTCAAGCACGTCTTCCGCGTCACTAAAAAGACATCTAATCTATTTAAAGTCCACTGTCCTTGTCTCAAGAGGTGGGGCATTAACAAATATCTCTCGAAGTCTACTCCTAGAGAACGATGCTAAAGACGGATTTGTTTCAAGTCAAGATCATAACTTCTCTGAAAATCGGTATTTCTAGTGATCACAAACACTTGTAAAAACACAATCGTAAACATCTGTATTTCAGGTACGCATAAACAAACACTTGTATAAACACAGTCGTAAACATCTGTATTTCAGGTACGCATAAACAAACACTTGTAAAAACACAGTCGCAAACATCTGTATTTCTGGTACGCATAAACAAACACTTGTAAAAACACAGTCGTAAAATGTGGTTCCATGAAGGCATGATACATACTGAAACAAAGTATTGAGGGAACTTCTAATGGACGCCAAGGGAACTAAAACTATTTTTCATCAATGCCAAAGAAAACGATCATCCGTGTGTGGACATATAATAATAAGGGAAGATGTGGTTACAAATGGAAAGATGGAAAGTAGAAGATATAGAGGAAAACAAAAACAATACAAGACCATTTAGCAGATTTTATGTATCTGTTGTCTTGTCAACGTCATTATTTGGTCATGTCATGAGAAGGAAACAGCTGGAATATATAGTGACAACTAGGAAATTTGAGCGACGAAGAAATAGTGGTAAGCAACGAGAAAAGATACCAGACAGCTTAAGAGAATGGCTTGGCAGAAGGTCAACTAAAGAAATGATAAATAACTATCGAGATCGAAAGTTGTGGAGAGACATGATCACCTACGCCAGCAAGCATGGTACTTGATGATGATGATTATCCTTTGACGATAAAGACGGCATATCTGGTAGACACTCTAGACTATCCCTGTCCGATGTGCTTTGCTGTTAATATCAGACTCTGCACAAGGTCCGCAGTAATCTCACCAATTGGCGACGTTCAAAGCGAACTTATCAACCTTAATAAGTGAGCAGTACCCGGTTCCAGTCCAAGGTGGAGGATTGTTTACCTTCACTTTGCTATAGAGATTGTTGAGCGTTAGCCGAAGAAAACACTATCTTGTAACATTCATAGCTACTGAAACATCAATCTCGACTTGTAGACAGAAATAACCGATTCTGGTCACGATTAGGAGAATATATGAATTCATCATTAGACCTATCAGATAAACTGTACAGACATAAAGATGTGGAGAAGAATAATCATCTACGCCAGCAGACATTACATTGTATGATTACATACACATACAAGCACAAACAAACAGATAGATGCTCAAAGAGGACTATGGAATGTAACCGATGCGCAAGCAACACCAACTACACACGTTCTGCACACAACACTATTCGTCACACAGAAACACAGCACAATACACACGTAGACATGACATATAGGAGAGCAGAACAAAAACATCAACAAACAACACATGTTGAAGTGAAGTGTGTGTACTTTCCGTGACCCAGTTTGTTGGCTCAGCTTTATTGTTGCAGAACTTTCTTTACGGCATTAATCCCATATATGGGCTCTGCAGGAGGAGAACTACTGGGCTGGAGAATAAAGACCGCATGCCCAGTGCAGTCGCCAGAATTATTCGAGTCAGAGCTTATATTTCACCTTCAATTAGAAAAAAGAAAAAACGCTTTTTAGCTCTTATGCGATTCGAGATCGAACCCTCTTTCCCCTAGAGTATGTAAGAAGATGATTCTATTCCGTCTTTGATTCTTTTTAAAAAAATATAAAACACTATCTAGTATCCGACAATCCATATTTACAATTCTCTAAAATGTTTGTGAAGTTTTGCGAATAATTAAAACATATCTTAGCAGGTAAAGGTGAGTCCTATAGCAAGTGTTGTTTGGCAATGAAGCGTTTCACTGTGCTCAGCCTGTTTCATGACGTAGGATGGCCAGTTACTGGCTGCTTTTCCTTCCTAGATCTCTGGTACCCATTAAAATAATGTCGATGGACCTGGAATATTGTTGGATGAGAAACAAATTTGGTCTTTTATTTTATATGAACCCGGAACTCCTCTGACCACATCACAACGGACCAGTCATGTCACAGCAGCACCAGCTACAAACAGCAAACATGTCTTGAGGATGATGATTGAGTTGATACAAGTAATTCTAGCAACGTTCTAGCGACAGGGTTTACGTGACTGGTAGCTGCACTAATTCTACAGTACTTCAAGTCTGGGTCATTGGATTAACCGATGTTAAACAATAAAATAATGGCATCATCTAATGGGATAATATTATCGTTTGTTACTAGAGTGGAATAACAGTAATCTGCAATACGTTGTAGAGGTATAAAGACAGAGAGAGAGAGAGAGAGAGAGGCAGATAAATGGAAAATAAAATAAATAATACTGGAGGCATAGGGATGAGTGAATGAAATAGAGAAGGCTAGAAAAATAAAGTAAAGAGGAGTGTGTGAGGTAAGAGAAAGAAAGAGAGAGCGAGAGAGAGAGAGAAGATATGAGATTATTAACCCTCCCCCCCCCAAAAAAAAAACAACTAACTAAAATTGCTTTCGTATTCATATTAATTTTTATAGAGAAACTCTCAGACTAGCTATCTATCTATCTATCTATCTATCTATCCATCTATCCATCTATCCATCTATCCATCTATCCATCTATCTATCTATCTATCTATCTATCTATCTATCTATCTATCTATCTATCTATCTATCTATCTATCTATCTATCTATCTATCTATCTATCTATCTATCTATCTATCTATCTATCTATCTATCTATCTATCTATCTGTCTGTCTGTCTGTCTGTCTGTCTGTTATGTCTGTCTGTCTGTCTGTCTGTCTGTCTGTCTGTATGTATGTCTGTCTGTCTATCTATCTATCTATCTATAAACAAGCTGTTTGAACAGTTCTTATAAACTAGGTGCATTTCGTAGACAATTACGGCCTATTAATTTCTACAACAAAAAAGCTAAGAAAAAAACAAGTACTTCTAGGAACGATAGGATTGACTATTAAGAAAGACGAGAGGCATGGTTCGGAAATGAGTGCGTCAAAAAAGACGGTATTTGTGTAATGTTGGCTATAGTACTTCACAAATACGCCGATTGTAAAAGATTTCAAAGGTTCATCGTATTCTCCAAGTTCTGTATTCAACACCATGTGATTATGGCTTTCTCTCAACTTTGACGAGTTTAAATACAGTTGCTGAACCTGAAACACACAAAATACAGTCACTTTGCAGAAAGACTCTAATTTCTCTCTTATTAGAAGGGCGTGAACGAAACATGATGGCAGAAACTGAACAAAATATCGCCATTAGTACACTTTCACGTGTACGTAGATGATTATTCTTCTCCACATATGATATGTTTAAAGGTATCAATGGTCCATCTGAAACAATGTGCGTCTTCAATTTTGTAAATGGGGATCGAAATTTTTTCGTTAATGACATGACAGAAGTTACCCACCCTAATGGGCACGCTTAGAATGTCAGTAACCCATCTATAAGTTCGAAACATTGGTCAGTGGCGGAGGAGGGAAGGAAGAGGCTGTGATGAGAGAAGGGTGATGTTGGAAGATGTTGCATTCGTCCGATGACTAAAGGAATACTCGTTCTCATCATCCGCCCTTAAAAGGACGCTAAGGAGGCGTGTTTGCGTTGTGTTGTGGTTTACAGTCAAACTGTCATATTTACGCCTTTCGGCCCAACACATCCAACTTTAGCATGACATTTTACATTAACAAATTAATCCACTTCCTTGCACATTTCACATTAACAGATTAATCCACTTCCTCGCACATTTCACACTAACATACTTTTCTTCACACACATTTCACAGTAACAGATCAATACTTGTTCTCAGATCTAAATAATCTCACCTGTAAAGGTAAGTTGTAAGTTAAATCTGTTATGGTCTGTGCAGAGCTTGAGCATTTTTAATTGCCTTTTAATATCGAAATGATAAAATGTGCGGGAGTGTTTCTTGGTCATTTACTTATCAACACCATAGTGCTGTTTTTGCAAGTTAAAGGAGACTATTCTACACATGAATGAAATTTATGCTCAAAATTAACGAGTGTACCAATTTGCTGGTCCATAAATCTGTTCCTGAAAAAGAAAGAATTGGTGATCTTTACAAAGTTATAACTCTTCCCATGTTGAAATAGTTTCTACCAATATTCCCTAGTTTTCCACCCTTCTGTTAGTTAAATCTGCGTAATTATTTGCCTCTTGTATACACTTTGATAAAGCTGCACTTCTGCCAGGCTGAGATATTCTAACAACACAGACCTTGTTCATCTCTTGGCCGCAGTTTGATAAAGTACTCAGTAGCTAATACGCTATCTAGCCAATTGTAGGGCAACAACAGATTATTATTTTTTTTTCATACTTACTACCGCTACCGAAGCTAAACAAGGACCATTCTCAGATCAATGCCTACAGGATCATCACGATGCAGAACAATGCGGGCAAGCTGCTGGAGAAAATAGTTGCTGGTGTACTCACCTGTCATCTTGAACAGAAACGCACATTCCCACCCACACTTGGACGATATAGATATAACAGAGAGACATGGTTCAATGCCATGAAGGTTTTCACAGACGATTATCTTTGATATCTCCGTTCCTCATTAGATGGATCGCTGCAGCACTGTTTCAGAGAAGGATGATGCTCAGATGTTGAAGTTGGACATCCAAGACAACATTAATTTGTCCAAGGCTGCCACAAGGCTCACCATTGTCACCAGTTCTATTTAATGTGTACACAATAACGAACACATGGAAGAGACAGAAGGGAAATCACCTCCATTATGCAAAACAAACTCCATAGTATCTCTTCCTGGTGTGGAGTATCAGATGCATTGGTTAATCCTAATACAGCATCAGTTGCAAGGTTCTCACTTAACAATCATTTCGTTAACACGGAAACACCGGTGGTACGAATACAAGCTGATGAGGTTGATGAGGTGACCATGGACTGGATGATGACATACCTCGAAGTTAAGTCTGATCGCAGCCTGTGTTTTCGGGGCCACGTTGACCATGTGACAACACAATCTCCCAAAGGATTAGCCGCCTTGAAGGTCATGGCAGCTACCAACATCGAGCAGAGGCTACTTACCCTTTTGTTCCAGGTACTAGACCTGGCACTAATCGAGTATGTCCTAGCACTTCTTACTGTAAGACGCGAATTGACAAGCTGGCGAAAATAAGAATGAAGTTATGCGCATTATCTTGGAGTCTATGAGGGACACTCCCTGTGTAGCAATGAGGGATCTTCTTGACTTTCCAACTATGGATGGCATGATCAAGATCTGTAGGGCACGAGCGTACCTGAAGATAGGTGCAGGTAAGGAACATCCATTGCATCATAAGCTCAACATAGGGAACGGTGTCAGGCTAAAAAGAGGCAAATCGTGTGTGGGCCCAGCAGAAGATGTCATCACACAGATCTGTGGGCTTACCAATTTCAACGCTGGCGAGGAGTGGATAACGGTGCCTACGTCATTCAGGGGAACATTCTCGTGCATTGTTACACTCGACAGGGATACGGATGAAACGGGTAGAGCCATTGCAGAAGTCAAAAGTACGTACTTTCACCTTTATCTATGTCCCAAGATAATCGGGAATACGGGGAAATGAAAGAGTGGACAGGTTGGCTAGCTGTGCTATTGTTCAGGACGATCAAACAATGGATCTGGCGGACGTCATCAATGCCCTCCGAGATGTGGGAATGGCACAGGACTTTGATAACTTCGAGTTCACGTCACTCCTTCGGATTAAAGAGATGGGAGTTAAGATGGGCACAGACAGAAACGAGAAACTTAGTGGGCGTGTAAGAAGACTTATCAACCAAGTCTCCCTCTCCATATGAGCTGTATTTCCACCTCATTCGATGTGTCCGTTATCTGCCTATCTTTCGCCTTCTCACTGAAATGTTTTGCTTGACAGTCCTTGTGATTCCCAATTGATGTCTTTCTAACACATGGCTTGTCCAGCTCAATATTCTACATGTTATCACTGTCGGATCTTTCTGAACTCAAAGTGGTTGATTTAGACGTGCACGAAGGAAGAACAATTATCTTCTCACAAAACTCTTTGTGTGATCAAACGATCCATTGTCTGTAGTGACTGTAAGCAAACTACTGTAGCAGTTCCGAAACATAGCATATTCGTATCATGAAGAAATAGAATAAACAGGTGGTGGTTTAATAATAATCTAAAATGTAAAGAAACATAACAAGCTATTTCGATCCATGTGATCTTCCATTTGAGCACATATAATAAATCAAGGGGAGAGCACTTGAGTAGAGAGAGTCATCGATACATGAGAAATTATGGGCGATAAATGACGACAATACGCGGAGAGGTAAGTTTTCTTCTATATCTCCAACATGATGATAATAGGTCATAACTGTTGTTGTCCTTCGATGTGAACCACGTCATCATTCTTTCTTACAGTGGTTTCGATGAGGCTGGTGAGAACAATATATCCCATTACTTATATCGGTGGTTTCCAAACTTTTTACACCAGTGGCTCCCTTTACCTGTTCATCGTAAACTGGTGGCGCCCTCATGGTAGTTACTGTCGTTTAAGGCGGGTCAACTCTGATTCCCTGATAGGTTATATAATATGAAATATGATGACCGACCATTAGAGACTAGTTTATGGGCGGAAATATACTATGTCCATGAAAGACATTTAGAGACTACTTTAATGGACAGAAATATATTAAGTCCATTTCAGACATTTAGAGACTAGTTTATGGACTAAACTATATTAAGTCCAAATCAGACATTTAGAGACTAGTTTATGGACAGAAATATATTAAGTCCATGTCAGACCTTTAGAGGCTAGTTTATGGACAGAAATATATTAAGTCCATGTCAGACATTTAGAGACTAGTTTATGGACAGAAATATTTTAAGTCCATGTCAGACATTTAGAGGCTAGTTTAAGAAACAGAAATATATTAAGTCCATGTCACACCTTTAGAGGCTAGTTTAAGGACAGAAATATATTAAGTCCATGTCACACCTTTAGAGGCTAGTTTATGGACAGAAATATATTAAGTCCATGTCACACCTTTAGAGGCTAGTTTATGGACAAAAATATATTAAGTTCATGTCAGACATTTAGAGACTAGTTTATGGACAGAAATATATTAAGTCCATGTCACACCTTTAGAGGCTAGTTTATGGACAGAAATATATTAAGTCCATGTCAGACATTTAGAGACTAGTTTATGGACAGAAATATATTAAGTCCATGTCAGACATTTAGAGACTAGTTTATGGACAGAAATATATTAAGTCCATGTCAGACATTTAGACAATGTTAGACAATATTGACACAAACTGTATATCTGGATGTAAATGTAAACAATATTGACACAAACTGTATATCTGGATGTAAATGTAAACAATATATTGACACAAACTGTATCTCTGGGTGCAAATGTAAACAATATTGACACAAACTGTATATCTGGATGTAAATGTAAACAATATTGACACAAACTGTATATCTGGATGTAAATGTAAACAATATATTGACACAAACTGTAACTCTGGGTGCAAATGTAAACAATATATTGACACAAACTGTAACTCTGGGTGCAAATGTAAACAATATTGACACAAACTGTAACTCTGGGTGCAAATGTAAACAATATTGACACAAACTGTAACTCTGGGTGCAAATGTAAACAATAATGGCACAAACTGCTGTATCTCTCAACGTTGAGCTCATCTGCTGTCTATCGCCTGAACTAACTGACAGTCTTAACAGTCTTGTCTTACAATACAAGGTTCACTCATCAGGTATTTCAATAGCAGACACACGTTTGGTAGCAAGACTGAAGACTTTGGGTCTTGTCCCGGAGAGACAGCAGTTATGTGAGCGCAGCACATTCATGTGACTATTAGAAGGCGTTACATTCCTCTTTCATGACGCTGTTATCAAATGTATCTGCTACATGGTAAAATAGAAATAAATGAATAAACAACACGCGGCACACAGTAATCAACATAACATGGCCGCACACTTCCAGCAGTTGTTTGTGGTGATACAGAGTCAATGTAGCAGATGCGGCAACTTGATAGGGTATCACTGATCCGTATCGTCGTCATAAACTATGGGAACAACTGAAGGCGAGCAAGAGAGAAAGAGAAAGAGAGATGGGGAGAGTAAGAGATATGGGGAAGAGAGAAAAGAACATTAATGAAGATACAGAGGAAAGAAAGAGACAGCGCATATAGTAATCAAGCAAATCATATTCTCTTTTCGCACTCTTCATATTCTTTTTCATAACCGGCTATACGTTTTTATCGATGTCACCTTCACGCCAGAGCGCCTCACTTTATTAAATTCATTTTCTGGCTGAGTGGACCGCCAAACCGCAAATCTTGCTGGTCTATTATGGCAAGCTCCTCTTTGTAAATCGACATCAACTTTTGGGTTGTTATTTCCCTGTACAACTCTTTTTGTACATGTTTATTGTTCATCTCCATCAACTGTTTTTCATCTCCATTGTTCAACTCCATCAACTCTTTGACATCTCCATTGTTCTACTCCATCAACTCTTTGACATCTCCATTGTTGAACTCCATCAACTCTTTGAAATCTCCATTGTTCAACTCCATCAACTCTTTGACATCTCCATTGTTCAACTCCATCAACTCTTTGATATCTCCATTGTTCAACTCCATCAACTCTTTGACATCTCCATTGTTGAACTCCATCAACTCTTTGAAATCTCCATTGTTCAACTCCATCAACTCTTTGACATCTCCATTGTTCAACTCCATCAACTCTTTGATATCTCCATTGTTCAACTCCATCAACTCTTTGACATCTCCATTGTTCAACTCCATCAACTCTTTGATATCTACATTGTTCAGCTCCATGAACTCTTTGATATCTCCATTGTTCAACTCCATGAACTCTTTGATATCTCCATTGTTCAACTCCATCAACTCTTTGATATCTCGATTTTTCAACTCCATCAACTCTTTGATATCTCCATTGTTCAGCTCCATCAACTTTTTGATATCTTCATTGTTCAACTCCATCAACTCTTTGATATCTCCATTGTTCAACTCCATCAACTCTGTGATATCTCCATTGTTCAACTCCATCAACTCTTTGATATCTCCATTGTTCAACTCCATGAACTCTTTGATATCTCCATTGTTCAACTCCATCAACTCTTTGATATCTCCATAGTTCAACTCCATCAACTCTTTGATATCTCCATTGTTCAGCTCTTGAACTCTTTGATATCTCCATTGTTCAACTCCATGAACTCTTTGATATCTCCATTGTTCAACTCCATCAACTCTTTGATATCTCCATTGTTCAACTCCATGAACTCTTTGGTATCTCCATTGTTCAACTCCATCAACTCTTTGATATCTCCATTGTTCAACTCCATCAACTCTTTGATATCTCCATTGTTCAACTCCATGAACAATTTGATATCTCCATTGTTCAAATCCATCAACTCTTTGATATCTCCATTGTTCAACTCCATCAACTCTTTGATATCTCCATTGTTCAACTCCATGAACTCTTTGATATCTCCATTGTTCAACTTCATTAAATCTTTGATATCTCCATTGTTCAACTCCATCAACTCTTTGATATCTGCATTGTTCAACTCCATCAACTCTTTGATATCTCCATTGTTCAGCTCCATCATCTCTTTGATATCTCCATTGTTCAGCTCCATGAACACTTTGATATCTCCATTGTTCAACTCCATCAACTCTTTGATATCTCCATTATTCAGCTCCATGAACTCTTTGATATCTCCATTGTTCAACTCCATCAACTCTTTGACATCTCCATTGTTGAACTCCATCAACTCTTTGAAATCTCCATTGTTCAACTCCATCAACTCTTTGACATCTCCATTGTTCAACTCCATCAACTCTTTGATATCTCCATTGTTCAACTCCATCAACTCTTTGACATCTCCATTGTTCAACTCCATCAACTCTTTGATATCTACATTGTTCAGCTCCATGAACTCTTTGATATCTCCATTGTTCAACTCCATGAACTCTTTGATATCTCCATTGTTCAACTCCATCAACTCTTTGATATCTCGATTTTTCAACTCCATCAACTCTTTGATATCTCCATTGTTCAGCTCCATCAACTTTTTGATATCTTCATTGTTCAACTCCATCAACTCTTTGATATCTCCATTGTTCAACTCCATCAACTCTGTGATATCTCCATTGTTCAACTCCATCAACTCTTTGATATCTCCATTGTTCAACTCCATGAACTCTTTGATATCTCCATTGTTCAACTCCATCAACTCTTTGATATCTCCATAGTTCAACTCCATCAACTCTTTGATATCTCCATTGTTCAGCTCTTGAACTCTTTGATATCTCCATTGTTCAACTCCATGAACTCTTTGATATCTCCATTGTTCAACTCCATCAACTCTTTGATATCTCCATTGTTCAACTCCATGAACTCTTTGGTATCTCCATTGTTCAACTCCATCAACTCTTTGATATCTCCATTGTTCAACTCCATCAACTCTTTGATATCTCCATTGTTCAACTCCATGAACAATTTGATATCTCCATTGTTCAAATCCATCAACTCTTTGATATCTCCATTGTTCAACTCCATCAACTCTTTGATATCTCCATTGTTCAACTCCATGAACTCTTTGATATCTCCATTGTTCAACTTCATTAAATCTTTGATATCTCCATTGTTCAACTCCATCAACTCTTTGATATCTGCATTGTTCAACTCCATCAACTCTTTGATATCTCCATTGTTCAACTCCATCAACTCTTTGATATCTCCATTGTTCAGCTCCATCATCTCTTTGATATCTCCATTGTTCAGCTCCATGAACACTTTGATATCTGCATTGTTCAACTCCATCAACTCTTTGATATCTCCATTGTTCAGCTCCATCATCTCTTTGATATCTCCATTGTTCAGCTCCATGAACACTTTGATATCTCCATTGTTCAACTCCATCAACTCTTTGATATCTCCATTGTTCAACTCCATGAACTCTTTGATATCTCCATTGTTCAACTCCATCAACTCTTTGACATCTCCAATGTTCATCTCCATCAACAAACAGTCTCGATAGGATGTAGGACGGCTTACTGCGGACACGAAGGATGTCCAGTGAGTAGAAGAAATGATACATCTGGAATTACAAATTTGTGATAGACTCTTAAGAAAATTCCAAGTCTAGAGCCCCCAATTCGTGTTGATTCCAAAAGTTATATGGCCAGTGGTAGTGTACAATGTTAGCTCCATCAATGTGGGAGTGATCGACGCAGGAGTCAGCAAATATACCAGGAAATTGTTTAGGCCACCATGACTGGCAGATTTAGATCATGACTGAAAGATAGTGAAGCTGATTCTCACATTCAAGTCAGTTTGAGAGAAAAGACGAAGCAGACACGACCAGATATTTAGCTGTTTAGCTGCATGACATCTCAGACGAAGTAAAGTGCGAACCAGGTTAAAAAATATGCAGAAAGTGACAAGTGCATGCAGCAGTGAATGAATCACGTGAAAATCTCAGACTGAAGAAGCTGATGGTCTCTAGGTAGGCCAGTGGAGCAGGTTTGGCCACTGTCACATACGGCATGGGTCAGACGCGTCTAACAATTAGCTCAGTGACACGACAATTCGACAATTTAAAGCCGCTGAAGAGAACAAACGTGTACAAAAACCAGACCAGCAAGTGACAGGAAGAGAACAAACGTGTACAAAAACCAGACCAGCAAGTGACAGGAAAAGAACTAACATGTACAAAAACCAGACCAGCAAGTGACAGGAAAAGAACTAACGTGTACAAAAACCAGACCAGCAAGTGACAGGAAAAGAACTAACGTGTACAAAAACCAGACCAGCAAGTGACAGGAAGAGAACTAACGTGTACAGAAACCAGACAGGAAGTTACAGGAAGAGAACAAACGTGTACAAAAACCAGTCCAGCAAGTGACAGGAAGAGAACGTTGACGGAGAATGACAAATGGAACCCCAGCGGCTAAGTTACATAATCAATTCTGTTTACGATTTCTACCAGCATTATGTAACCATGTGAAGTAGGGGAAAATAAATAACATCTGGTGCCCCTTTGCCTCGGATGACAGACAATGAAGCACATTCTCTCTTCACGCAAGACAGCATTAGGTCAAGGAAACTACAATTAGCAACACAACAAAGTACCGAATGAACTGGTAGCCGCCGTGGACAGGACTCGATAGAAAACAGACATAATGGTCCGACCAACCATAGCTAAATCTTACTTCTTGAGAGCTGAACAAGCTAAACTGTCAAAGCAACAAAGCTGGAACAACTCAACAATCCAGAACATAACGAACGACCAAGAAACTGATGTGGACTTACAGGACGATGGATATATAAATCATAGAATTCAACGAATCATCTAAAATGCATCCAAATTATACACCAACAACATCATCATAATCAAGCTTACTGTGCTATTGAATCCAGAATGAATTACGGAACAGCACACATTGATGCATCTGGAGAGACTAAAAGAGGTCATAGAGAATTGAGACATTTTTTAGAGATGAACAAGCAGGTTTTAGAAAAAACAGATCATGCGCTGATCAAATAACTATCTTATGCATAGTATTATGCATAATTTAGATTTTAAAAAATCATAGAACTACAGTCCCTATTTTTTTTTTAAGATTCATCATCATCATCAAGTACCGGGCCTACTGGCGTAGGCGATCATGTCTCTCCACAACTTTCGCTCTCGGCAGCTATTTATCATTTATGTTGTTGACCTTCTGCCAAGCCATTCTCTTTAGCTGTCTGTTATTTTTTCTCTTTGCTTCCCTCAATCTCTTCTTCCCTCAATTTTTCCAGTTGTTACAATATATTCCAGTTGTTCTCTTCTCATTACATGACCAAACAATGATGATTGTTTCTTCATAATATTGGAAATTATCTCTCTTTTTGCTTTGACCTCTCTCAAAACATCTTCATTACTCTTCTTAGCTGTCCATGGTACTCTCAACATTCTTCTGTAAAACCACATTTCTACAGACTCCAGTGATTTTCTTGTCTGTTGTCCTATTGTCCATGATTCGCATCCATATATATTAAGAGACTCTACATAACATTTAAGAACTCTTTTTCTTGTTTCTATTGTCAAAAATGGATTGCATAGTATCTTCCTCATTTTTTGGAAAGCAATAAGATTCATAGATTATGAGAAGGCGTTAACCTGATAAGAACAATGTATGAAGAAATGAAAAGTAGTGTTGTGCACGAAGGGCAGCTTACAGAAGCATTTGCAATAAGAACAGGAATAAGGCAGGTATGTCTTCTATCTCCATTTCTCTTCCTACTGGCAATATATAGGATTATGAAAATAAATTAGAAAAACAGAAATGGAATCCAGTGGCTACTGTCAAAGCAACGTAATGACTTTCTCCTATCACATACTCATCAACAGAAGCAAGATAAAATGAGCATACTTGATGAGAGATCACAACAATTGGGATTGAAAATAAATAGAGATAGGATCGGAATTATGAGAATAAATGCAGTTGGCAATAAGCTTATAACAATAGGAGAAATACCTCTACTAGACGTACAATCTTACATAAAGGTAAAGGTAAAGACAAAGTACGAAACTTGAATCGGCGTCTTAGCGCGCGAGTTTTCACCAATATGTACTCGGCCGCCACCCAGAAGAGTTTGGAGATTTCTGGATAGTGTTGCTTCAAGCATCGATGTGAGGCGGCAGTCCTCACCTTCCAAGAGTACTACCCTGATACCCAATTCTGCCCACGGCTGGCTCGACCGCAGGGATATTTTTTTTTTCCCAACCACAAGTACAATTCA
The DNA here is from genome assembly GCA_032433765.1 of Megaustenia siamemsis. NCBI lineage: Eukaryota > Metazoa > Mollusca > Gastropoda > Stylommatophora > Ariophantidae > Megaustenia > Megaustenia siamemsis. The sequence continues at coordinate 91,694,002 of JAVIAB010000092.1, forward strand.
AACTGCTTCCAGCGGGAATGGAACACACGTTGGCCGAACGTCAGTAGCCCAGTCGGGTGGTTTACTCCACTAGGCCATCATAAAGGCCACCAAAGCCACCACAATATTACATATATCTGGACAGTAATATAGACAAAGAGGGAGGAACAGAAAATGAAACCAAAATAAGGATATCAAAAGCGAAAGGGACCTTCGTTGCGCTGGGAAAAAATATGGAAATCCAAAGAAATTAGGTTAAATACAAAAATAAAAATGTTCAACTCTAGTGTTAAGTCAGCCATATTATTTGGCTAGGAAACATGGAGAACAGCAAAAATGACAGTCATGAAAATACAGACTTTCATAAATGGATTCTGGCGCAGAATATAAGTATGGAAATGACAAGGCAAAATCAGTGACATAGAATTATGGAAAAGTACCCGTCAAATAGGGTGTCCGGTTAGCGCAATCGATAGGCGGTTGGCTTACCACGGCAACAGCCGGGGTTCGTAATCCTGGCGAGGACACCTGGGTTTTGCTAATTCCCTAAAAATTAGTAGGAGCCGCGATAGCTCAGTGGTTAGTGAACTGGACTACTACGGACAAGGGGTAGGGTTCGATCCCAACCGACGGCTCCGGGTTCACCCAGCCTTAAATGGGTACCGGATTTTTTCTGGGAAAGTAAAAGCAGCACGGGCGTAATACCGACCACATTACCCCAAAAATCATGTGCTGAAGGTCTGTAAAATATAGGGTCACTAACACCATATTTCCCTATACGCCACTTGGCGTGACGGGGGGGTACTTTACTTTACTACCCGTCAAATACCAGTGGATAAAGAGATACAACGAAGACGATGGCGCTGAATAAGACAAACACTGCGGAAGCCAATTGAGAGTATTAAACAAAACTCTTTTTCGGAATCCCAAAGGAGCAATACAAATAGGAAGACCAAAATATTCTTGGAGAAAACAGATGGAAGCAGAAATGAAAATGGTGGGGAAGACATGGAATGATCTTAAAAGAATGGAAAGAAACAGAACAGCTTGGAAAGTGTTTGTTGAAGACCTATGCTCCACAGGGAGTTGAATGGTGGAAGAAAAAGGCACATTGATGCTAACAAAATACAGATTTACAGCTCAACGAACTGCATCAGCATGGATCGCAAAGCACAGGTAATTGCAGTGTAGATTTGCGCAGGGTGTCTAGCGGGTCATATTAGTGTACGTCCTATTGAAACAGATAGGACTGAAAAGAGGAGGAGTTCTTTGAACAAGAACAATGAAACTGAGTCGCGAAGGCAATTTCTTACGGACGAATATAATAACAAGGCCGGTAATAGTTGCTGTAAAGTAGTTCAACTTGCAAGTATCAAGACTGGAATTTTGTGAAGATGTTAACACAATGCTGTTCTGATGGACAACATAATTGCTTCAAAGTTCAAGCTGTTTTAAGCTGTTTCTAAGCGACTTCAACATTGGCGTCACTTTCTGTGCAACCGTTGCGCACATTATTCTATATTAGATTATAGCAAAGTAACACCATATGAGCCGCCCTATGACGATGCACGAAAACAAACTTCTGTGCCAGAAAGGATAGGACAAGCGACATCGAAATACCTATCTGTTATGCTGTCGCAGGATCTTGTTTCCAAATTGCACATCAAATTCGACTTCGTGCACACAAGAAAGGTGCAACTACACAACTCTGAAGTTGGGCCCACAATCGTTTGTGATGGACAACAACTATAGCAAATAGTTAGCAATTGCTGTTTTAAAACAAAGTACAGCTATCTTTTTAATTTATCAACAAAAGGGTAAACATAGTTGTAATCGTGTACAGCAGATGCAGTAAACAATGCGCACAACCTCCACAAGGATAACACTGGAAGTGCGCTGTCATATTTTTATTTAACTACGCTACAAGCGACAAGAATATAAAAAAAGAAAGAAAGAAAAGAAAACAGTAACGTTAACTGGTGAAAAGTGTAACTTGTTCGTCCTGGCTACTAGTGACTGTACCGTAGTGAGACCGCATCATTCTGGTATACATCGTCAAGCAAGTAGGAACAATAACCTGCAAGGACGAAGTAGATATGCCACTACCTTCAGGACTTCACCTTTAATATGCTCACACTATGTTACCTGCACAAGTGGCAACGCACAAGTTCTTTTCCCCAGAATTCTTTCATGACAACTCTAACAAAAGAAGCGTCAATAAGTGGACCAGAAATACAAACTCTTTCTGACAATCTCAACTTGGCTATTTCAGGCAAAGTATGAAAAGGATGTAATAAAGAGGTCAAAATGTAAACTATGCCTACAAAAATATTGATAAGAACCTTCTCATTCGAAGAAGAATGAGAGCTGGAAGATATTGTAACGACTGGGAAAATTATGGGACGAATAGATAGAGGGAAGCAAATAGAAAAGATGCCAGACAGCTTAAGGTCAACTACAGAAATGATAAATAACTATGGAGATCGAAAGTTGTGGAGAGACATGATCACCTACGCCAGCAGGCATGGTACTTGATGATCGTTTTTTTATAGTGTAACCATTATTAGTCATCATCATTATCATGTGCCGTACCGGTTGGCGTTGGCGATCATGTCCTTCCACAATCTTCTATCCACTGTGCATCGTATGAGTTCTGTTGTTGACTGTTTTCCAAGCCATGACACCAAGCTATCCAGTCCATTATTAGTAGCTCTTTAAAATAGTTAGAATGCTCTTATTTCTAAATTTTTTCGCTTATGTACTTTTCATTCTAATGTGTATTAATCTTGATATTTGATTTTGTAATCTTATATTCTTCATTCTGCTATTTATTTATGCAATTGTTTTCTCATATTTACAGTTGTTTATATTAGGCATGTTACATTTGCTTTTTTTTTTCTTAAAGTGCCTATAAGAATAATGACTTTGAGAAAATATTGAAGACCAACAGACAGAACATCATAGAAGATCCTTTCATTAGGGAACATATTGAAGGTATGCGTTTTTGGGACCACGTTGACCATGTGTTAAAAAAATCCCGCAAAGAATTAGCCGCCTGGAAGGTCATGGCAGCTGCCAACATCGAGCAGAGACTACTTACCCTTCTGTTCCAGGCACTGGTCCTCGCGCCAATCGAGTATGCTCTGGCAGATCTTACAGTCAGTAAAACACAAATTGACAAGCAGGGGAAAATACAGAATGAAGCTATGCGCATTATTTTGGGGTGTACGAGGGACACTCCCTGTGTAGCAATGAGGTATCTTCTCGACATTCCAATCATGGATGACAGGTTCAAGGTCTGGAGGACACGAGCATACCTTAAGACAAGTGCAGATAAAGCGCATCCAATGCATCACGAGCTCAACACAGGGAAGGGTGTCAGCTTAAAAAGAGACAAATCGGAGATGGACCGAGCAGAAGATGCCATCAAACAGTTCGGAATGCTTACCAATATTAAAGCTGGCGTGGAGTGGATACCGGTTGGTGCCTAAGAAATTTAGAGGGACATTCTCGTGTATTGTCACACTCAACAGTAAATGTAGGGGACATAACTCAGTCGTGGTCAATGCGGAGGTCAACGGTCTCATCTGGGATAACACCGATGAGGAAGATGCAGTCATCTCTACAGACGGATCTGTAATGCGAAACTAAAGAAGTGCAAAGGCAATTACAGCACGCTCAGCAAGCAGAATAGTCATTGAAGACAGGGGTGCATACGTGATGGCCACGATTAGCATGACGATGGAGGTGATGGCAGTGACCAAGGCATTCATCAGGATAGAGTCACAAGACTACACCCACGCCATTATACTGAGTGATTCATGAGCATGATAAGAAAAGTGGAGGCGGGATCTGTACGTAGGCAATAGGTAGAGTCATTGCAGAAGTCAAAAATATGTAAGGTCACCTTTGTCTACGTCCCAGGATATGCGGGAGTACGGGGAAATGAAAGTGCGGACAGGTTGGCTAGCTGTGCTATTGTTGAGGACGGTCAACCAATGGATCAATCGTATATCATCAATGCCCTCCGGGAAGTAGGAAGAACACAGGACTTCAACAACCATGAGTTCACGTCACTCCTTCGGATGAAAGAGATGGGAGTTAAGATGGACAAAGCTAGAAATTTAGTCGGCGTGCAAGAAAACTAATCAACCAACAAAGAACTGGAGTCGTCATTCGTTGGACACTGCGAGACTTCTTGAGGAGGGGATCTGAGAACCTATGGACATGGTTGGAGTACAATGATAATGAAAACCTAATAACTCAATAACCCAATGGCAGATTTCAGATGGCAGAATCAGGAGTCCATATTTAGGCAGGAAGATATGGAAAACTTCAGACCTCGGGTCTCCATATGAAGATAGAAAGATATGTCAGACGTCTGACGTCAGACACCAGAGCTCCATATGAAGATAGAAAGATATGTCAGACGTCTGACGTCAGACACCAGAACTCCATATGAAGATAGAAAGATATGTCAGACGTCTGACGTCAGACACCAGAGCTCCATATGAAGATAGAAAGATATGTCAGACGTCTGACGTCAGACACCAGAGCTCCATATGTAGATAACAAGATATGTCAGACGTCTGACGTCAAACACCAGAGCTCCATATGAAGATAGAAAGATATGTCAGACGTCTGACGTCAAACACCAGAGCTCCATATGAAGATAGAAAGATATGTCAGACGTCTGACGTCAGACACCAGAGCTCCATATGAAGATAGAAAGATATGTCAGACGTCTGACGTCAGACACCAGAGCTCCATATGACGATAGAAAGATATGTCAGACGTCTGACGTCAGACACCAGAGCTCCATATGACGATAGAAAGATATGTCAGACGTCAGACACCAGAGCTCCATATCAAGATAGAAAGATATGTCAGATGTCAGACACCAGAGCTCCATATGAAGATAGAAAGAAATAGTAGACGTTAGACACCAGAGCTTCAAATGAAGATAGAAAGGAATGGTAGACGTTAGACACCAGAGCTCCAAATGAAGATAGAAAGGAATAGTAGACGTTAGACACCAGAGCTCCAAATGAAGATAGAAAGATATGTCAGACGTCAGACACCAGAGCTTCATATGCAGATATAAAGATATGTCAGACATTACACACCAGAGCTCCACATGAAGATAGAAAGATATGTCAGACGTCCAGAGCTTCATATAAAGATAGAAAAGAATGGTAGACGTCAGACACCAGAGCTTCATATGAAGATAGGAAAGAATGGTAGACCTTAGACACCAGAGCTCCTTATGAAGATAGAAAGATATGTCAAACGTTAGACACCAGAGCTCCACATGAAGATAGAAAGATATGTCAGACGTCAGACACCAGAGCTTCATATGAAGATAGAAAGATATGTCAGACGTCAGACACCAGAGCTTCATATGAAGATAGAAAGATATGTCAGACATCAGACACCATAGCTCCATGTGAAGATAGAAAGATATGTCAGACGTCAGACACCATAGCTCCATGTGAAGATAGAAAGATATGTCAGACGTCAGACACCATAGCTCCATGTGAAGATAGAAAGATATGTCAGACGTCAGACACCATAGCTCCATATGAAGATAGAAAGATATGTCAGACGTCAGACACCATAGCTCCATATGAAGATAGAAAGATATGTCAGACGTCAGACACCATAGCTCCATATGAAGATAGAAAGATATGTCAGACGTCAGACACCATAGCTCCATATGAAGATAGAAAGAAATGTAAGTCGTCAGAGACCAGAGCTCCATATGAAGATTGGAAGATATTGAAGACTTCAGATATCAGGGCTCCATATGATGACAGGAACATAAAGCTTCAGACAACGAAGTTCCAAATACTTCAACAGTTAAAGAACGCCCGACTTTGTGAAAGTACATAATGAGTGAAAGCTAACGTGTCTGTAGAAGATGTGTTAAGTTTGTAAGAATTCTCAACATTTGGTTGGGAAACCATTCTGTTAGAAACACATAGAACATAGAAACTGTGTTATACTCCACACTGCAGTAGTTTTGCATTATTTATTCGTTTGAGAAAAATAACTGTTTATGATTTTTGTATAGCGCATTCAAAGTGATTATAATAAGTGTAAGTTTGAGAAATAGGCGCCGTTCATTATCATATAACATTCATTATCTCATTTGTCAAAGTGTAAAATCTTTCACATATTCATTCTCATAACACGACTCAACTAAAATATCACCTGCGCATAAAAAACAATAATAATAATTAAGATAGAAAAAAAGTATCGCGGTGTGTTATCAAAACTATAACCACACTCATAAAATAATCATTATGTAAATACATGCAAAAAAGACATCTTAACCAATAAATGGCAGAAAGGCATCTTAACCAATAAATGAACTTAACCAATAAATGAAAGAAAGGCATCTTAACCAATAAATGAACTTAACCAATAATGAAAGAAAGGCTTCTTATCCAATAAATGAACTTAACCAATAATGAAAGAAAGGCTTCTTATCCAATAAATGAACTTAACCAATAAATGAAAGAAAGGCAACTTAACCAATAAATGAAAGAAAGGCAACTTAACCAATAATTGAACTTAACCAATAAATGAACTTAACCAATAATTGAACTTAACCAATAAATGAAAGAAAGGCATCTTAACCAATAAATGAACTTAACCAATAATTGAACTTAACCAATAAATGAAAGAAAGGCATCTTAACCAATAAATGAACTTAACCAATAAATGAACTTAATCAATTAATGAAGGAAATGCATCTTAACCAATAAATGAACTGTACCAATAAATGAAAGAAAGGCATCTTAACCAATAAATGAAAGAAAGGCAACTTAACCATTATATGAAAGAACGAAAACTTAACTAATAAATGAAAGAAAGGCATCTTAACCAATAAATGAACTTAACCAATAAATGAACTTAACCAATAACTGAACTTAACCAATAAATGAAAGAAAGGCATCTTAACCAATAAATGAACTTAACCAATAAATGAACTTAACCAATAAATGAACTTAACCAATAAATGAACTTAACCAATAAATGAACTTAACCAATAACTGAACTTAACCAATAAATGAAAGAAAGACATCTTAACCAATAAATGAACTTAACCAATAAATGAACTTAACCAATAACTGAACTTAACCAATAAATGAAAGAAAGGCATCTTAACCAATAAATGAACTTTACCAATAATTGAACTTAACCAATAAATGAAAACAACAAGAGATATAGAAACAAAGTTGAACGCATTCGAAAATAAATGTCTAAGGAAAATACTTGGTATAGAATGGAACGAATTCAAAACAAACGAGGAAATTAGAGAAATCGCCAATCAACCACTAATATCTTCAGTAATAAAGAAAAGACGATGGTCATACGTTGGACATGTGATGAGAAGAGATAGTAATCGAATAGCAAAGCAAGCCCTCATATGGGAAACAACAGGTAAAAGAAAAAGAGGAAGACCCAGGGAGACACTGAGAAGAACATTGATGAGAGAGGCAAGAGCAGCAGGAATCGGCTCTCTCAATGAGATAGAACTGCTTGCACAGAACAGAGACAGATGGCGAGATTTGATAAAATATCTTTAAAAGAAAACTGCTAGAACAAAAATTCATATAGGAGAAGGTGTATCTTGGTCTACGCCCTATGGGCCGGTTACGGCTCGAAAGGTCAATAGATAGATAAAATAAATGAAAGAAAGGCATCTTAACCAATAAATGAAAGAAAGGCATCTTAACCAATAAATGAACTTAACCAATAAATGAAAGAAAGGCTTCTTAACAAATAAATTAAAGAAATGCATCTTAACCAATAAGCGAACTTAACCAATAAATGAACTAAACCAATAAGTGAACTTAACCAATAAATGAACTAAACCAATAAGTGAACTTAACCAATAAATGAACTTAACCAATAAGTGAACTTAACCAATAAATGAACTTAACCAATAAGTGAACTTAACCAATAAATGAACTTAACCAATAAGTGAACTTAACCAATAAATTAACTTAACCAATAAATGAACTTAACCAATAAATGAACTTTACCAATAAATGAACTTTACCAATAAATGAACTTAACCAATAAATGAACTTAACCAATAAGTGAACTTAACCAATAAATGAACTTAACCAATAAGTGAACTTAACCAATAAGTGAACTTAACCAATAAATGAAAGAAAGGCATCTTAATCAATAAATGCTGCCATGTCCCCTATCTCAGGAACGGGATTTTGCGTGAACATCTCTTTTGTCTCCATTACATACACATTGTAGGACCCGTAATATTTCAATGATTTGTGAACTGGACTACAAAGGACAAGAGGCAGGGTTCGATTCAATCGACGGCTTCCGGTTTCACCCAGCCTTAAATGGGTACCGGATTTTTTTTTCTGGGAATGTAAGCAGCACGGACGTAATACCGTCCATATTACTCCAAAAATCATGTGCTGATGGTCTGCAACATTTATGGACACTAGCACCATATACGCCACTTTTCGTGACGGGGCTCTTTACTTTACTTACATACACATTGTGAGCTATATAATCTACCATCAGACTGATATTACCCGACTTCAGAGCTTCATTTTTTTTTTATCTTCAAGAGTCCGATTTTATAAATAGATTTTTTTCTAACAATTTTTCTCGGGATAACGACCATTTTTACCTGCTCCATTCGACATAATTTCCGTAGTTCTCTATTATGCGTAGGGTGCACTTAGGATTACATATTTATAGCCTTTATCAGAAAGCACTAGACATTGGATCTCACTATCCAGAGGCAATTGGTTGTGCACGGCCAAAAGAAACAACTGACTCGAAAGAAAAATTCTCACAGCCTACATTTGCTATTACGGTGAGATGGTTATAATGTGCATAGAGTTACAGTTGTGAGAGCTACATAGTGCGCAGAGTTATAGTTGTGAGAGTTACAGGTTGAGCAGAGTTGCAGTTGCCGGAGTTACAGAGTGAGCAGAGTTACAGTTGTGAGAGTTACAGAGTGAGCAGAGTTACAGTTGTGGGAATTACAGAGTGAGCAGAGTTACAGTTGTGGGAGTTACAGAGTGATCAGAGTTACAGTTGTGGGAGTTACAGAGTGAGCAGCGTTACAGTTGTCGGAGTTACAGAGTGAGCAGAGTTACAGTTGTGGGAGTTACAGAGTGAGCAGCGTTACAGTTGTGGGAGTTACAGAGTGAGCAGAGTTACAGTTGTGGGAGTTACAGAGTGAGCAGCGTTACAGTTGTGGGAGTTACAGAGTGAGCAGAGTTACAGTTGTGGGAGTTACAGAGTGAGCCGAGGTACAGTTGTGGGAGTTACTGAGTGAGCAGAGTTACAGTTGTGGGAGTTACAGAGTGAGCAGCGTTACAGTTGTGGGAGTTACAGAGTGAGCAGAGTTACTATTGTGGGAGTTACAGAGTGAACAGAGTTACAGTTGTGGGAGTTACAGAGTGAGCAGAGTTATAGTTGTGAGATTTACAGGCTGAGCAGAGTTGCAGTTGTCGGAGTTACAGAGTGAGCAGAGTTACAGTTGTGGGAGTTACAGAGTGAGCAGCGTTACAGTTGTGGGAGTTACAGAGTGAGCAGAGTTACAGTTGTGTGAGTTACAGAGTGAGCAGAGTTACAGTTGTGGGAGTTACAGAGTGAGCAGAGTTACAGTTGTGGGAGTTACAGAGTGAGCAGCGTTACAGTTGTGGGAGTTACAGAGTGAGCATAGTTACTATTGTGGGAGTTACAGAGTGAACAGAGTTACAGTTGTGGGAGTTACAGAGTGAGCAGAGTTACAGTTGTGAGAGTTAAAGAGTTACAGTTGTAGGAGTTACAGAGTCAGCATAGTTACAGTTGTGAGAGTTAAAGAGTTACAGTTGTTGGAGTTACAGAGTGAGCAGAGTTACAGTTGTGAGAGTTAAAGAAAGAACAGAGTTAAAGTTGTGGGAGTTACAGAGTGAGCAAGGTTACAGTTGTGGGAGTTACAGAGTGAGCAGCGTTACAGTTGTGGGAGTTACAGAGTGAGCAGAGTTACAGTTGTGAGAGTTACTGTTGTGGGTGTTACAGAGTGAGCAGAGTTACAGTTGTGACAGTTACAGAGTGAGCCAAGTTACAGCTGTGAGAGTTACAGAGTGAGCAGTGTTACAGTTGGGAAAGTTACAGAGTGAGCAGAGTTACAGTTATGAGAATTACAGAGTCAGCTGTTACAGTTGTAGGAGTTACAGAGTGAGCAGCGTTACAGTTGTGGGAGTTACAGAGTGAGCAGAGTTACAGTTGTGAGAGTTGCAGAGTGAGCAGAGTTACTGTTGTGGGAGTTACAGAGTGAACAGAGTTACAGTTGTGGGAGTTACAGAGTGTCAAGAGTTACAGTTGTGAGAGTTAAAGAGTTACAGTTGTGGGCGTTACAGAGTGAGCAGAGTTACAGTTGTGAGAGTTAAAGAAAGGACGGAGTTAAAGTTGTGGGAGTTACAGAGTGAGCAAGGTTACAGTTGTGGGAGTTACAGAGTGAGCAGAGTTACAGTTGTGAGAGTTACTGTTGTGGGTGTTACAGAGTGAGCAGAGTTACAGTTGTGATAGTTACAGAGTAAGCCAAGTTACAGCTGTGAGAGTTACAGAGTGAGCAGTGTTACAGTTGGGAAAGTTACAGAGTGAGCAGAGTTACAGTTATGAGAATTACAGAGTCAGCTGTTACTGTTGTAGGAGTTACAGAGTGAGGAGAGTTACATTTGTGAGATTTACAGAGTGTGCAGAGTTACAGTTGTGGGAGTTACAGAGTGAGCAGAGTTACAGTTGTGAGAGTTACAGAGTGAGCAGAGTTACAGTTGTGAGAGTAACAGAGTGAGCAGAGTTACAGTTGTGAGAGTTACAGAGTGAGCAGAGTTACAGTTGTGGGAGTTAAAGAGTGAGCAGAGTTACAATTGTGAGAGTTACAGAGTGAGCAGAGTTACAGTTGTGGGAGTTAAAGAGTGAGCTAAGTTACAATTGTGAGAGTTACAGAGTGAGCAGAGTTACAGTTGTGGGAGTTAAAGAGTGAGCTAAGTTACAATTGTGAGAGTTACAGAGTGAGCTAAGTTACAATTGTGAGAGTTACAGAGTGAGCTAAGTTACAATTATGAGAGTTACAGAGTGAGCAGAGTTACAGTTGTGGGAGTTAAAGAGTGAGCTAAATTACAATTGTGATAGTTACAGAGTGAGCAGAGTTACAGTTGTGATAGTTACAGAGTGAGCAGAGTTACAGTTGTGAACTGCACTAAACCCTTGTAATGGAGCATGTTAGCAACTTGCGTTAAAACTCTTTCCGTACGTTTAGCCGCACAGTGCTTCACTCTCAATTTGATTAGTGTCAACTGTAAGGAAACCATATTTTGTTATGTCTTGTGTCATCTTGGTACTAATGAAATAGAATTCTTGTTTAATTAACTAAAATTGCATGTATAATATGTCAAGTGTTAGATAAAATAAACACATATATATATATTGATATTTAAAAACTGAAACAATTTTGTCTCTGAAATCTCTACCACTAAATTGATAAAAAACCTTCCGTACTGAAAGAGATAAGCAACGATTTGTGATAGAATTTCTTGTTTTAGAGAAGGGAACTGTTGTGAACATTCACAAGCACCAATGTGATTTGTGTGAAAGTTGTGCAGTAGACAGGAGCACAGTAAGTCGCTGGGTTCAGAAAATAACAGATTCAGAAAGCTAAGATATGGAGCTGCTTAGTCGGCCGCGCTATGGACGGCCTGTCACAGCCACCAATGCAGAGATGTTAAAATGCGCTAAAAGCATTATTCTTGCTGATAAACACATCACTACTCAAAATTGGCCTTAAAGGTGTCAGTCAGCATTGGTAGTGCAAATACAATTATAAAAACTCGCGGATTCTCTAAGATTTGTGAAAGATGTTGTCCACGAAATCTCACAAATGAGCACCGATCTCCTAGAAAAGCAATTTTTTCTGAACTGTTGGAGCTTTTCAATGTTGATGGAGAGAACTTTTTGTCACAGGTGACGAAACCTGGGCACATCATTTTTTTGAAAATGAGACAAAAAGACAGCAGCCAATGGAGTGGCATCATCCGCACTCACCACGAAGAAAAAATTCAAGACATCTTCAGCTGAAAAAAAGCATGGTCACTGTCTCTTGGGACATTGAAGGTGTGATTCTTGTGGATGTTATTTCAAGAGGAGAGACAATCAATTCGCAAGCTTACATTAAGACACTGAAACAAATTCAATCAACGTTCGGTGTCACGAGTTCGGTGGCATAAGAATCCAGCAGACCTGGTTCTCCTTCACGTTAATGCGCGCCTTCACACGTCTGGCAACACGGGAAGCAATCACCAGAGTGAGTTGGACTGTACTCCCTCATCCACCATACAATCCCTGATTTGGCACCCTCTGATTTCCACCTCCTTCTTCCACTTAAAGATGTCATCCGTGGAATAAAGTTTGAAGATGATGCAGGAGTGGTTCATCCAGCGAAGAAATGGTTACACGATCAAGACAAACACTGGTACATGCGAGGAATACATGCACCTGTTGCGCGTTGGCATAAAACTGTACAAGTGGTTATGGATTATGTTGAATGAGACCGATGTGTACATGACATATCCATATGTACTGTGTACACTTTTTTATATTTTTTGAATTAGCGGTTCCCGAAAAAACCGATGTGGTGCATTACTTTCTGAATGCAAGAAGTACTTAGCATTCACATCTGCCTTATCGATTTCTTAGTATAATGCACAACTGATATACCGTCTCTGTTTATGTGTTTAGTATATTTCTAAGACTTTATCAAATGATGGCAGGCACATAATATAGAATGACTATAGCACCAGTCAGAATTGTATCATATAATTATTACACCACATATGAATACATAACAGAAATTTCTGCGTATAGTATGCACATAATGTAAAAATTGATGTATCAGTCGGACATACATTATAAAAATTACTGCCTTAGTCAGGTATAAATTATAAAAAATATAAATCAAAGATCAGGCATTAGTAGTAACAAATTTTCTTCAGTGATGCATGTACTGTAAAAATTGCTTCACGAGTTAGACATATACCATAACAATTATTTCACCAGTCAGACACTTATCATAACAATTACTTCACCAGTCAGGCATATCTAAAAAGAATAATTGCATCAGAAAAATATCGAGATCCTGATAGGTATTGCAGCATACAGAGATAGAGCAGAAGGTTAACACGCACTCACAGCTCACAGTATAAAAAGTTGACTACATCGCCAGTACAGACACAGTGTCAGCAGATGGCAAGGTGAGCGACGACGGATAATCAAGCTACAGTAATATCCCAATTCGGTATGGATTTCTAGTCAGTCAGCCCAGCTATGTGTTAGTTTATGCTAAACCTGTGCGGAGAGTGACTATCAGCAGTGTAGATGGAAAGTTGAATTGAAACCTGCAGCAAATATGAGCTGAAAGTCAAACACAATAGTGCAGGATGTGAACGACAAGTTTCTAGTCACGCGGACACAGTCTCTCCATAGCTAATCTTCAAATTGACGCTCGGGGGATTGATAAAAACAATAGTGTGTGTATCCAAGGAGGTTCACAGACAAGACACATTTCTGAGCCATAAGATGTGCTAAAATAGATGGGTGAACTTAACTTACAGTGTGGAATCTGTTTCAGAGTAAATATCTTCATTTTTCTTAATATACTTTTTTCTGTTAAGTATAATAGTTATCTCTTTGTGTGGATTTACATAAACATGCAACCGCTCTTTTGAAGTCAACATTACAAACGCTACATATATACAGTATCTACAGTTTGTTCAATATATTATACATTCTGCGTGCTGTGACATACATATTTCTGAACAGAGATGCATGTAAAGGCACACACTTCGGAGAAAAGCAAATCTCACGATCAGATCAGTGTCGATGATTCAAATAGCAAAAATCTTGAGGAATCCAAGTCAGGTATAATAGAGAGCAGCCAACATTGCAAAGAACTGCCGAATGTTAACAGTCTCATGAAACGGCATCCACTAATCACAGCGTTCAACAGCGAGTTATGTTACAATCAGGCAGTACACAAATTTGATGTCGACGAAGATGAAATTAGACAAAGCACAGATAATAAACACCAATATCTGAGTGTTGGTGAAAAATACGACGATAGTGAGGCAAAATTTGATACAACAACTTATTTGAAATCTGAGCAAAGTGCTGACAAAAACAACACAGATGTAACAGCTAGTTACATGAACCCAAGAAAAAATAATAGCAACGATAAATGTTGTCACGTGAAATCTGAAGAAGTTGTGCTAGCAAATATGTCCGCTCATGGGGAGCTGTGTGATCAGAAATTAAATGAGGCATGTTCTGTGCATCCTGCAAGCTTTGGTAGCCACTCCCAGATGTCATCCACGGCCCTTCTAGAGCCACTGTCTCTGGTCATCGAGCAAAACGAGAAGCACATGGATGTCCAAGGCAGGGCCGCCATTAAAAGCCCTGTAGATAACGACGCTTACGAGAACGATGTGTCTGCGTGGGAGCAAGAAAACGATAGGTTTGTGCACTACAGCTGGAGAAATGACGTATACGCTCAGAATGCTTACGTATGTGATAATTCCGGAGATGACAGTCACGCTAACAATCTTCTAAAGAGCAGCGGTTTTGCCAACAACATGATGATTGGTAGTAATTTCTCTCAGGCATTCTTGAGCGACGGCTCGTGTGCTAATCTCGGGCTCAGTAATCGAAGACGACGCAGGCGCGTGCAAACACCGATTCAGAGATCAGCCGCAAACATGAGGGAGCGTAGACGAATGTGTCATCTCAATGTTGCCTTTGATCGGCTCAAAGACCACTTGCCAAACATCAAACACAAGCAGAAGTTGTCGAGAATTCAGACACTCAAGGCCGCCATTGATTATATAAACCTTCTGCAAGAATCTTTAAGCCTGTGTTGACGTTTAGTTTTTTACCCGGACATCTTAAAGCGCGGATGTTGCTGTCGGATTAAGCTCAGTACTAAGCTCAGTTTTATTTCTCACCACTTCAACGATGAAAAGAGACAGAATCAACATGTACAATATTTCTCTAAACACGGACCTTATCGTTAATGATTGTTAACCATCCATTGGTAGCTGTGATTTGCATATCGTGACCTGATAGGCATGCCAAAGTGGTAAAGTGCAACGACCTCTACAATAATATTGTAATTATATATGGAAGCAAAACCAGGTTTATCTGTGTATAACGATCAAAGGAAATGTTTTATTTTAATTGGAAATGTTTCAACAAATAAAACACGGTGTTAGGCAAGGTTATGTGCTTTCATCAGATTTGTTTAATATGTATAGTGAGATTAATTTAAGATCCATAAAGGGGTATGCCTCGAAGAACAGTAGGAGGTCCTAAAGTACGCTGATAATACAGTCTTAATCGCTAAGAGTGAAAACGAGTTACAAGAAAAGTTAGACATTATAGTGAAGGAAAGCAAAAAAATAAAGGAATCAGGCTCAATAGCAAAACGAAAGAAGTAATGGTAACAACAAAGAAATAGACATCACCGCAATGCACAATAAAAACAAGTGGAACAATATTAAAACAGGTAAATTAATTTAAATATCTGGGGGCAATGCTAACCTCCGATGGTAGATGTACAACAGGTGCAGAATAGCTCAGGCAAAAGCAGCTTTCCAAAAAATGAGGAAGATTCTGTGAAAACCATTTTTGACAATAGAAACAAGAACAAGAGTTCTTAAATGTTATGTAGATCCAGTCTTAACATATGGATGTGAATCATGGACAATAGATAACAAACAAGAAAGTCACTGGAGGCTGTAGAAATATGGTTTTACAGAAGAATATTGAGAATACCTTGTATAGCTAAGAAGAGTAATGAAAACGTCCTGAAAGAGACCAAAGCAAAGAGAGAGATCTTCCAATATTAGGAAGAAACAATCATCATTTTTGGCCATGTAATGAAAATGGAACAGTTGGAATACATTGTAACATTGTAACAACTGGGAAAATTGAGAGACGAGAGATAGAGGGAAGCAAAGAGAAAAGATGCCAGACAGCTTAAGAAAATGGCTTGGCAGAAGGTCCACAAAAGAAATGATAAATAACTTTTGGGATCGAAAGTTGTGGAGAGACATGATCACCTACGCCACCAGGCATGGTACTTGATGATGATGATGATGATGATGATGGTAATGAGCAACCAAAGAGTATTAATCTATTATAATTGTATTTTTTTTTTAATTTGTTTAGTTACAATAAGAGAAATGTCGTATTGACAAAGTGTTATTGTATAAGAGGTCACTATCATTACTCTCGGTGTTCATTATCACCACAATCACTTTTGTGATATCTCACAATAGTGAATTTTCATAAAGTTATTTCATTTATTACACGTGATTATACGAAATTCATTCTTGATATGTAAAACAGTTATCTTCCAAAGGCGTTCTCTATTCGACTTTCATTTGCGAATGTTTGCTCTAAGTGATGAACACGAGGCTCAGCAATTGATCTCACGATCTTCTTCTTAGTGTCAGAGGCCACTGAAAGTGAACTTGGTGACGAAACCTGCTGGTTACAAGGCATAGACCTTTCTTGAACGGGGTGAGAACATGTTAGCTATAACTGTACAGCAACACACGGACACAATGTGGACTCAACAAGATAAGACAACTCAACACATTGTTCTCATACCAGATGCACATTACCGTCTTGTCCTATCAATGTGTACAGAAAGTGTTTGAGGAAATGAAGTTTCCTAAGCTGGATCAGATTTGCGGCATAAGTCTTTGATTGCTTGTACGATTGTAGAAATACTCGACGATATCTTCGTCTGACTGCCTCGTGCCTTCATTCGTCGACTCGTTTAGGCATATGTTGCTCTTGGTGAGGCTTATTTCTCACGAGGTAGCACAACTTTATTTTTTTTTTTTTTGTACATGTCTGATGTAGAGTGATCTCATTAATTTTTCTGACTTCATTTTGCCTTTTTTGGTAAAACTAATATTGCAATTTTCTAATCTCGTGCCTTAATTTGAGAGGTTTTTTTTTTTTTTACAGAAATTAAAATTTTGCAAGAATCGAATATTTCACATAAAATATGTTTATTCTAGTGATAGTTGAATATTTGAGAGACTGGCACAGTTGGTTTTCGACGGCAATGACTTTTGACACATTTTTTTTCTAATTTTTTTTACAGTCTTCCATTTTCTGTAAAACACTTACCCTGCACTTGAACACATTAAACACATTAAACACATTGAAGACATTAAACACATTAAACACACTGAACACATTAAACACATTGAACACATCACATATTACAATTAATTTTACTTCTAATTGCTCTGGTGTTGATTGCTGCTACTAGTCAAAGTCACATACTCTGTGGTGTGACTACAACAATTGAACCAGCTAATTTAGATGCACAGAAGAACGACTATTTATTGTGATACTAAAGAAATATTCAGACATTTCTTGCTTGTAGATTGTCTGCCCAGATCCCGGCGCTTCCTCCTTAATATAACAAAGGGGGACAATGCGGCAGACGACCGTAGCAAGTGGATGATAACTGGACGAAAGGGAGCAATATTAAGGGCATTAAAAGTTAAAGTTACAAGAAAAATAATAATTAGAAAAGAACTGTGACTCAAGAGCATAAATTTCTTCTTCTTTCCTTCCTCATTTATCTTTCAGCGTCGATGGTAGATATAGTTTGCGGTCTTTTGCTCTTCTGTTAGCCTTTGATGGCGGTTGTTTCCTAGTGCTTCTAATATTCAATCGATCCATCTTTAACTCTTCTGTTAGCCTTTGTTGCTGTTGTTTCCTAGTGAAAGAAAGCAAAAATAAAGGACTCAGTCTTAATAGCAAAAAGACAGAGGTAATGGTAACAACAAAGAAAAAGACACCACTTCAGTGCAAAATAAAGACAAGTGGTACAATATTAAAACAGGTAAATGAATTTAAATATTTGGGACATTTGTTAACCTCAGACGGAAGATGTATAGAAGAGGTAAGATGCAGAATGGTTCATGCAAAAGCAGCTTTCCAACAAATGAGGAAGATACTATGCAATCCATTTTTGAAAATAGAAACAAGAAAAAAGAGTTCATAAATGTCATGTAGAGCCAGTCTTAACATATGGATGCGATTCATGGACAATAGGACAACAGACAAGAAAATCACTGGAGTCTGTAGAAATTGGTTTTACAGAAGAATGTTGAGAATACCATGGACAGCTAAGAAGAGTAATGAAGATGTTCTGAGAGAGGTCAAAGCAAAAAGAGAGCTAATTTCCAATATTAGGAAGAAACAATTATCATTTTTTGGCCATGTAATGAGAAGAGAACAACTGGAATATATTGTAACAACTGGAAACATTAAGGGACGAAGAGATTGAGGGAAGCAAAGAGAAAAAATAACAGACAGCTTAAGAGAATGGCTTGGCTGAAGGTCAACAACAGAAATGATAAATAGCTGCCGAGATCGAAAGTTGTGGAGAGACATGATCACCTACGCCAGTAGGCCCGGTACTTGATGATGATGATGATGATGTTTCCTAGTGCTTCTAACATTCAATCGATCCATCTTTTGCTCTTCTGTTAGCCTTTGTTGCTGTTGTTTCCTAGTGCTTCTAATATTCGATCTTTTTCGTCGTCGACCCTTGGGTCTGGTATTCTCGCAACGTTTATTGAGGGCTCGTTGTGTTGTGTTTCGATTACTCTACCTTGTCACGTGGATACACCATTTTATTTGTTGTTTCTTTATATATTCTATGGAGGGAGCTATTCCTTGCTTTTTTCTAAGTTCTTCATTTCTGATCTTATCTCTCAGACTGTTTCCTGTCATTCACCTGACACATTTCTTCTCAGTAGAGGTTATTTTTCTTATTGTTCTTGCATCTAGGGTCCAGGTCTGGCATTGGTAGCACAATGTTGGGATGAAGATTGTATTATATAGAGCTCGTTTGGCCCCTAGAGTTATTTCCTTGTTAGACAATAGTGGTGATAGCTGTTCAATGATTTGACAAGCTTTGTTGCATCTTGATTCTATCTCTGCTGTTTGTGAATTGTCGTTTGTCACTAAACTTCCAAGGTATTTGAATTCCTCTACTTGTTTTAGTTGCCTGACTTCTATAGTTATGTTGATGTTCTGTTTATTTTTGGCAACTTCTATTTTTCTGTTGTTGATTATCATGTTGTATTTTGTGCCTGTGCTGTTGAGTTTGTTTAAGTGTTCTTGTAGGTCTTCTATTTTTTCATGTATTAATGCTTATCGTCTGCAAATAAAAGCTCGTTGATATCCTCTATTTCTGATGGGTTGGCTAACTTGCATGTATAGTCAAAGTATGTATTAAACATGAATAAATGCATCACAGCATAAATGTGACTTGCTGATTCTACTGCTAACATGTCATTAACACTTTGGAGATATCAGTAACAGAGTATCAGCTCTACATGCCTGTGTCTGGCAGTCACTTCTTAAGATTGACGATAGTCTGGTGTAATCTGACTGTGCAAACGACAAAGACAATATACACATAAAGCATACAAACATATATAATTATGCTGTTTGTCTGTAACAAGCAGAGAGATGTTAAAGTTATTAAAACATATAATATTATAGCTATACACTTGTTATATTTAAGCAAACACACTAAAAAATTCCATTTATTTATGTAATCATTTCTATTCCGTTTTTCTCTACAAATATTAAATGATAGAAAACTGTACAAAATGTTTTAATGTGCATTACAGTAAAATTTAAGATGAGACCAACGCATTTAATTGTGTCAATGCATGTACGGCACAGTAGAGTTGTGATGGTGTGGGGGGGGGGTGCAAAACTTAGCTGTGCTACAGTAAATATCATATTACAAAACAAAAGTAATTAAATCAATGAGAACCATTATCTATAAGAAAACTACCAGCAAATGCAAGAAACCAATTACCAAATCTCCTTGAGAAGCTTCTACCAAATGCTCAAATCTCCTTGAGAAGCTACTAGCAAATGCAAGAAACTAATGCTCAAATCTCCATGAAAAGACTACAAATTAATGCATAAAACCAATGTACAAAACTCCATAAAAAATATAGGGAAAAATAGAAGGTTACAACCACATTTTTACTAAAACGATCAAAACATAAATCAATACTCCCAACTTTCAATAAACTATTATTTAAGTAAAGAAAAATACAACAAATACTTTCAGTGTGGTGTTATCAGAAATGTTACTATAAAAGGAGACGCGCGCGCACAAACACACACCCACACACACTGTGCCGCATATATAATTGTCACGGTCTGATTCGTATTTATTATTAATTTGAAAGCACCACATCTTTTATGATAATGATTATATGTTTACATACATTGATGTTTTACTCTGTCCTGCCGTGCTTGCAGCGTCGTGTGAGTGCTCTTCACACTTCTATATGGTTTGCTTCACACGTAATGTAGTCTTTAATGTTGCATGAATCCATTTCAAGGTTGATCTTCCATTATATAATAGACTGAGGAAAATCCATTGACCATAGATACAACACTACAGACAAAACTATAAGGGCCACTGCAAGAATTACAAAAGACAGTAACATTTATACAGGAAACGACATTGTAGATATAGACAATACTTCAGGCGAACGAAATATCTATAGATAGATAGATAGATAGGCAAACAGACAGACAGACAAATAGACAGACAAATAGACAGACAGACAGACAGACAGACAGACAGATAGATAGATAGATAGATAGATAGATAGATAGATAGATAGATAGATAGATAGATAGATAGATAGATAGATAGATAGATAGATAGATAGATAGATAGATAGATAGATAGATAGATAGATAGATAGATAGATAGATAGATAGATAGATAGATAGATAGATAGATAGATAGATAGATAGATAGATAGATAGATAGATAGATAGATAGATAGATAGATAGATAGATAGATAGATAGATAGATAGATAGATAGATAGATAGATAGATAGATAGATAGATAGATAGATAGATAGATAGATAGATAGATAGATAGATAGATAGATAGATAGATAGATAGATAGATAGATAGATAGATAGATAGATAGATAGATAGATAGATAGATAGATAGATAGATAGATAGATAGATAGATAGATAGATAGATAGATAGATAGATAGATAGATGGATGGATGGATGGATGGATGGATGGATGGATGGATGGATGGATAGATAGATAGATAGATAGATAGATAGATAGATAGATAGATAGATAGATAGATAGATAGATAGATAGATAGATAGATAGATAGATAGATAGATAGATAGATAGATAGATAGATAGATAGATAGATGGATGGATGGATGGATGGATGGATGGATGGATGGATGGATGGATGGATGGATGGATGGATGGATGGATGGATGGATAATCGTCCACTATTATCTTGTACAGCTGCATCTAGCAGGTAATGTCTTTTTCTTTCCCATCAGATCATCATTTTGTCCGACTTATTCCATCCGAGTCCGCTGTATGCTGGTTCTTGCGTGATCGTCATCGTCATAGTCATCACCATCATGTGCAGTGCCGACTGCCGTAGATAATCAAGTCTATCCGCAATCTTCTATTTCTACATTTCTTTATTCATTCAGATCTTGACTTCCTACCAATCCGTTCTTTATGATGGTGACCTTCTGTCAATCCATTCTTTCTGATGTAGAATTCCTGTCAGTCCAATCTTTCTGATGTAGTATTCCCACCAATCCATTCTTTCAGATGTAGAATTCCTACCAGTCCATTCTTTCTGATGTTGACTTCCGGTGAATCCATTCTTTCTGATGTAGAATTCCTATTAGTCCATTCTTTCTGATGTAGAATTCCTACCAATCCATTCTTTCTGATGTAGAATTCCTACCAGTCCATTCTTTCTGATGTTGACTTTCGGTGAATCCATTCTTTCTGATGTAGAATTCCTACCAATATATTCTTTCTGATGTAGAATTCCTATTAGTCCATTCTTTCTGATGTTGATTTCCTTCCAATCCATTCTTTCTGATCTTGACTTCCTGTCAATCCATTATTTCTGATGTAGAATTCCTATTAGTCCATTCTTTCTGATGTTGACTTCCTTCCAATCCATTCTTTCTGATGTAGAATTCCTATTAGTCCATTCTTTCTGATCTTGACTTCCTTCCAATCCATTCTTTCTGATGTTGACTTCCTTCCAATCCATTCTTTCTGATGTAGAATTCCTATTAGTCCATTCTTTCTGATGTAGAATTCCTATTAGTCCATTCTTTCTGATGTAGAATTTATATTAGTCCATTTTTTCTGATCTTGACTTCCTAAGCAAACTTTCGAACTCTATGATTTTGTTTCTATATGTTTCCTTTGTCAATCTCTATTGTCACTCAACATTGCCGAGTATTTTACTGCATTCCATCTGTCCCTTCGCGTTGTACAAAACAATAATGATGTTACTTCCTGATGTTAGTAATAAGCGTACTTTTTAGTTTGGGTCTTTTCTTTTCAGGGAGTCCTCCTTACCTATTCTAGCCGTTGTTGGCATTTTTCTGTGGCAAATGAAAAAAATGTTGTGAAATAAAAACGCATGGTATATATACTGTCTAGTTGAGCAGTGTCCCTCCTCATGTATTCATGTTGATACCATCAGCCTTCAGCTGTTTTGTACAAAAGGTATTACAGTGGGCTATTCTGTACTATATTGCTGCTGTCGAATTATCTTCATCGCACATCGAACCAATTGTCTGTCAGTGCTCAGAACTAATTATCTATCGGTATTATCCAATCCAATTATCCATTAGTGCTCAGATCCATTTGTCCATCAGTGCTAAGATCCAATTGTCCAACAGGGCTCAGAACCAATTATCCATCAGTACTCAGAACTAATTGTCCATCAGTGCTCAGAAATAATTATCTATCGGTACTCAGATCCAATTGTCCATTAGTGCTCAGAACAAATTGTCCATCAGTGCTCAGAACCAATTGTGTGTCAGTGCTCAGAACTAATTATCTATCAGTGCTCAGATCCAACTGTCCATCAAGCTCGGATGCAATTGTCCATCAGGGTTCAGAACCAATTGTCCATCAATGCACAGATCCAACTGTCCATCAGTGCTCAGAACCAATTGCCCATCAGTGCTCCGATTTATTTGTCCATCAGGGCTCAGAACCAATTGTCCATCAGTGCTCAGATCCCCTCCTCAGGAAATCCCGCAGCGAGAAGCAACTGAGAAATAATACTAAGCTAGTTCAAAAGTCTTCCCTCATTCTTCCTGTAGCTCTTTCAACCGTAGACAATCATCACTCTGATCTTAACTTCAAGATCTGGGGGTCGCACCAGCCCGCAGATTCACGATCATCATCGACATTTTTATCTCACCCTACTTTTTGTTATACTCCACTGTCGAATACCTACAACGTCAACAAAACAACAATAATTAAAGAATGACTGAGAACTGTATTGAACATAGACAGAATTGATTGCATTAAGTGCGGACATCTGTTGTAGTTTTATTTTGTCGACACGGACATTCCCAAAGCAATTCTGTACTACCTTCACACCGAGTAGCTTGACATCATGTTTTGTGATTAATTCTCCAAACACAGAGAACGATAATAAATATAATATTTACACACTCTCTGTGTGCCTTTGTTTATTGCTAGATGTGTGTGGCAGTTGTTATTACTTGTGTCGAGCTGCGTGAAGAAAGGAAACTTCTGTGCAAATCTAACACATTGTATAGCAGTAAATATCAAATAACTTCAGTGACGTGGTGTAACTTGCTGGCTTGGAGATCAAGTGAACCGGGGTTCCATCCCAGCTTGACACTCCCCAGTCAACCCAATTGAACAAAATGGTTCATTAAGTTGGGTAAGGCAATGCCAGAGAGGAAGGGCACTGACTTTCTTATCGTCAAATGCTGCGGTCCAGTTAGGTAACTTTTAATAAATCACTTTTCTTCAACATAATATGTTATGAGACATCCTGCACTCTGACATATTACTCTGATATCTGCCTTCTTACCCATTTTTTCAATTATCAACAGCGTGTTTGGTGAGTGATAGGTCCTTTGGGGGAGGCCTTGGTAGCCTAGTTGGGAAAACCACCCGATTGTACGACCCGTGTTCGATTTCCACTGGGAGCAGTGTGAATTGTACTCTCGGTTGGAAAAAAAGCCCCACAATCGACCCAGCTGTTGGCAGAAATGGGTACCAGAGTAATACCCTGGGAAGGTGAAGAATGTCGCCTCTCATCGTGAGTTTCGATACTTGAAGCGACACTATCAAGAAATCTCCGAACATTTCTGGATAGGCGGCCGAGCACATATGGGTGTAAACTCGCGTGCTAAGACGCCGGTTCAAGTCTCGTACTTTACCTTTATCTTTAGGTCTGTATGACGCTAGGTGGCAGTGCCAGGAAAACAAAATCTAATATACACTTTCAGAGGCTGGGGATTCCCGAAACTGTCAGTTCGATAACAATTTCGGGGACTGAACGCGGACTCTTCTGGTTAGTAGCAATTGCACTTCCTACACAGCCACAATGGCTTCTGTATTATAAGTAAGGTTAGGGTGACGAATCCGTTATAAAGTGGATTATAAGGCACTTGTAAGGCAAGGGTGAAGTTATACATTAAGACGTATGAGAATATGGTACGTACAATTCAACATTTGTTGTATGACATCATTTATTGCCGAATAATGCCTTATTTCCACGATATAATAAATTAAACGATAACTTACTTACTTCTAGAATAACATTTTTTAAACACCTAAATCGATGAATTTTATGACAACTTTGTTATATGTCATCATCGTGCGCCGTCATTATTTGTTATATCTTTTATTATAATAGACGAACTTAACGCAAGCACCGTTATATAACTAAAAGGAAAAACAATACAGAGAAATGTGACAAACACAGCGTGAATTAACGTAATGATTGGGGGGGGGGACACGTGGTCATAATTATACACGAAATAAAGAAAAGAGAAACAACCATTATAACCGAAACAGTTCATGAAATAGAGCACTTCACGAATACCACTGAATAAGAGAACTCAACAGAAGTTGAGAAAAGTGCTGAGAGTACATTCTAACTTGACACAATAGAGACGCTTCAAAGAAGATCAATTGTTGAAGGTTGAGTTGCGGTGCAGACAACAGAGGATGGTTTTTTCTGCTGTTGATGATTCTCACGACGTTTGCGCCTGACAATGGCGAGAACTGGGCATACGTGACGCTATAGCGAGGCTTACAACAAATTTGCCACATTTCTAGCCCGTCGGTCAAGTATTGAACTTCGTCAGTGACCTTTTGCTTCCCTTATTTATCCCCACTCACTTCACTAGACTTTTCTTCGAAACACTCAGAGGCCTGTGGTAAGATCTTGGTCAGCTCTGATTCACTAACACCAGTGTCGACAGTCAGCTATGAATATCTGATTCCAAATACACGTATTGTCATCACTGAGGATATTCATAGAAAACAACCTTTTCATTACTGTAAGACTCACAACACAAAAATGACTTGACATTACTGACCCACTCAGTCTAAAACATTTAAGAAATAGCAAACACATACATTCAAAATGTTCGACTAAACATTAATATCAAGAAAGAAAACAAAAACAAAGCCTGAAGCTACATTAAAGCAGAAACGTTGCAGCGGTCAAAATAAAGAGAAAAGGGGAAGCTAAGAGGACCGAACCAACCACATTTGCATAACTTTGGAAGCAAAGTAGCTCCAGATTAGAGAGAAACAACAAAGTTATCAACAAAATAATTCACACCATCAGAACTCAACTCTTCAATCAAAGCAATATTTGTTTTATTCAAGCAAGTACACAAATAACCTAACTCCTAAAATAACTAAAATCTCCTTCTCACACTTACAGTTATGTAGTTATAGTTAGTCGAAGGCACCGTTATCACTACAAACGAATTAAAATCCATAATTTCTGATGCTTATTATAGGACAGCTTTGCACTGTTTCTGCGCACGAATGTAAACAAATATTGTTGTTCTCCAACACACGGACCCACTCACGGCTTGTGAAATAACAGCCTTTGTTATTGTGTTATAATTAATTGATAGTTTGGTGCGCAGGTGGTGCAAGGAATTGAAGTGGTCAGCGACTCATAGCAGATTGTTTGTTCCAGGATCTATACATCAACAACTATCCAGATCTACTTCTATCTACAAACGTTGCCCCTAGAGACAGGCTAACCAATCACGTCTGGCTACATCACTTGTGATTGAGAGGGAAGGCAATCTGGAACTGTGACGGATGTCATGTCGAAGACAGATGTCATGTCGAAGACAGATGCCATGTCGAAGACACATGCCAAATCGAAGACAGATGTCATGTCGAAGACAGATGTCATGTCGAAGACAGATGTCATGTCGAAGACAGATGCCATATCGAAGACAGATGTCATATCGAAGACAGATGTCATGTCGAAGACAGATGCCATATCGAAGACAGATGTCATGTCGAAGACGGATGTTTGGAGCCGAAAGGCGCAAATATCCCAGTTTTCTATAAACAATAACACAACGCGTCTTTGTCCAGTTAACGTCATGTTAAGGGTGGACTATAAAGAGGACTAAGAGAAAGTTAATTTAATCGTTGGTTGAAAACAACAACAACAAAAAAAAACACATTTGTAAAATGTATACATTTTGATGTTAAAAAAAAAACAATATTAGTTTGCGAGATCAGTGTAACAAAGAATTAATGAAAATAGAAACAACGAAGAGAAAGATAAGAGCCGCTCCAGCCAGTTTAGTCATGTTTTCTCAACTTTGATGGAAACGCGAACATGAACTGCCAATAATTAGACCCCGAAGTAAACACAAGATAGATAGATAGAGAGAGAAAAGGAGAGAGAGCAAGTTAATTGCCACTTTTTTATATTTCTCTCTCTTTCATTATTTGTATATTATTTCTATGTCGATTCAACAGCAATATTATCTATCCGTCCATTCATGTCTGTCCATCAATCTATCCATCTATCAATGTTTCTACTCTTTCATCTTGACCCACACAACGTTCCAACATAACACTATGGCCATCGATCCAAAAACCTGGACAACCTAATCTATCTGTTCATCTGTGTCACCGAGAACGTGAAAGGAACAAAGAGTAGAGCTAAACATTAAATCAACCTCCATTTGGGAGCGCAACACAAAATCATGCACATCTGTTGTCTCCTCTGAATTCTGATGCTCCACTTAACAAGCAGACAATTAAAATCCATAATGTCCTCGCCACGTGTCTACGCAATATCAATATTTTTCTTAACTTTAATACACCCACGTCACGTCAGTAATGATAGGGACC
Organism: Megaustenia siamemsis; assembly: GCA_032433765.1. Classification (NCBI taxonomy): domain Eukaryota; kingdom Metazoa; phylum Mollusca; class Gastropoda; order Stylommatophora; family Ariophantidae; genus Megaustenia; species Megaustenia siamemsis. The sequence goes on from JAVIAB010000092.1 coordinate 91,721,347, forward strand.
ACAAGTTTGAAACCAAAATCAATAATATAAAACTTAAACACGCAGCTTTGGTCCAAACGCGCAGTTTTGATCAAACCTGATACGCGCTTTCAATAAATTTCAACTTTTGTGAATCTTTTACTTCCAGCACTTAGGGTCAGCATTAAAGTACTCGACTGGAAATCATATTTTTTTTTAAAAATGAATACTTGATGTGAGGAAACGGAAATTAAGTGGCAATACAAATCATAAAAATAAGCCCCTAGATGAGACTGTTGATATGCATGTAAAAACAATCCTTCTACACAGCTGAGAGTCATGGATGTTCAGTAGTAAAATGAAACAAAAATGACAAACATGTGTAAACAACTGTTTCAAGAAAGTGCAGAACATCAGATGGGTTGACAAGATGAGAAATGGAGATATCTGGGAAAGAACAAAGCAGTTTCTAGTCGATCACAAGCTCATGATAAACAAATGGAGATGGATTATCACACTAAGATAGTCTGATGCCAGCATAGAAAGACAGATACTGTCCAGGAAAGTCCAGGAAAAGAAGAATAGTTATGGAAACACTTAAGAACATTGGCCTAGACTGGAGTGTAGTAGAGAAAATGCTCACGTATTAATATGGATTGTGAAATTTGTCTGTGGCCAATGATCTAACATCTAACAAGGGATCTACAAGACTATTAGGACAACTGAAAGTTGTTCCTGGTACTGTCTGTGTGTTATTTTGTGAGTTTTCCTTTGTTTTTTGTTTTTTTAGCACTGCTCATTTTTCTCGTTTCCCTGTCACTAATCTCAAACACGAGACACCAATGGCACAAGACGCACCAGCATCTCGCTAAGTACAATGAACGATTCATAGCTGGCCGTCTGCCGCAGGATTAGATGGGTGAACTCAAGATTGAATTGCACATTTAAATGATGGTGATGAATAAAGACCAACAGGCCTGACCAAGCAAGGAGATCAAGAAATGGAAAGCAACCGGTACCCAAAAATGTCGTTCTAAGTCGAGTCCATTAAATCAAAATGTACTTTCCGCGCAGCTTCCTGTAAACGACGACACGACGTATCGACGCCATTTAACATCCCGTTCAGGGTGGACGATGAAGAGAAGAAGTCATCGGGGGGATGCAGAAAGACAAAATAAAGGCGTCTGTAGCATGCACAGCTGCCACACTCCAAACATTGGACTGAATCATGTGACAGTAGCTGATGTTTATTTAATTCCGAGGGAACTACACCTTGCCCGGCCATACATTTAATCCATAAATAATGAGGGTTGCCAAAAGGAAATTGGGAAAAGTTCAGCAAATGTAAAAGCACACACTTAGCCACACTTTATAGAATGCAAATAACAGAGCTCGCTAGCGAGATGTCACTGTCATTTTCTACGTTCATTCCTCCTATTTTAGCCATCTTGAATATGACATGATGCTGCATCTAGTAGAACTTGAACGAAAGAATGAGGCTGACGCTGCACAACTCTTGCTCACTGAGACCTAGTTCAGGCGCAAGAAATTGTTTCGTTGGGTAAACATTAGACATTACAAGACTCGTAACGTTTCTGTAGGTCACCCCCAAACCCACTTTCAAATGTGGCTTTCGAGAGGAGAACAACATAATTTATTCAGAACACGCCTGGTTATCCGGGCTCGTGTTTTAGCTACTATGACGCGAAAAAAAAATCTGTGACATCAAATGTCAATTAAAACCTCTTTTATCCAAATTAAGTGCTAATGTCGAAATAGCCAATTTACAATGATTATTTTTTGCTGTTTTAAATACGTGTATTCGTAAGTCCATGATGCCCTCGCCATTAAAGGCTAGTGAAACAGAACTTGAGGTCAACTAGGAGAGACGAAAGAAAAGAACAATTCAATTCCTTCACAAGAAACATATACGTAGAAAGAAAAACGGTTTTAAAAAGTAGTTCATTTTGTTTATTACGGTACCTAGATAGATGAAAGACACAAAGAAAGAAATTAGAATCAGAATAGCAAGGACAGCAATGACTTTCTGAAACCTTGATCAAATATGGAAACTATATTTACTGAGCACAGACACGAAGCTCAGGATTTTCAAATCAAGTGTATTATCCGCCAACACTTTTGCACACAAGAGATTGAAAACAACTAAAGAAATAGAAAATGAATACGATGCATTTGAAAACAAATGCCTCAGGAATATACTTTGTGTACCTTGGCATGAATTCAAGACTGGTAGAAAAGTTAAATGGTAAAATATCATCTATATTTAAGAGAAGAACGTTGCCGTATGTTGGCCATGTTATAAGAAGCGACAACAAGTAAGTCTCAAAGAGATGTCTCAAATGGGAACAGGCTGTGAAAGAAAAAGAAGTCGACCTAGTGACACACTAAAAATAACAACAAGACGGGAAGCAACAACTCCCTTGTACAGACTGTGAGGCTCGCCCAGAACAGGGACAGTTTGTGGAGATACAATGCATAACCTGTGAAAAGAGCTTATTTTTTAACTTCCGCTTTCAATATGGCGCGGTCATGTTTGCGTCAACGTTCACTGTTATGTATTTTGTCGGAAAGATGGTTAACTTTATCTTTCCAATGCAGATAAGTGTATAGATAGGAAGTTCCACTGTTGGGATCTTCGCTGGTTAAGCGATTACGTGCATGTGGTCTGAAATCCTCTATAGTGTGCGCAATTGTGTGTTCTGTGTTGACTGCAATTTACGTCATCATTGCAATACTGGTCAGTATGCCGGATAGGCTTACGATGAATGATGATATCGTATAATTAAGAACAATTGAGCTGCGTTAACTTTCGGTACCACTTGACCTTATGCCTTTTGGCATGTGCTGTAGCTGCTATGATGGGGACTGCAACTGGGATGATTCCATTGGCACGGGCGGTTGAGCAATTATGGATTTTAATTACCCTCTTTAATTATTTTGCAGTTCTACCGGGGCAAAGTTTGTATGACATGAAGATTCTTGATTTTCTGCCCAGATGTGCCGTCTTAATTTTGAAAGGACAACAAGCAGTAGATAGACAGACATATAGACAGACAGACAGACATACATACAGACAGACAGACAGACAGACAGACAGATATAATATAGACAAATAGACAGACAGATAGACAGTCAGACAGACAGATAGACAGACAGTCTATCCCCATCACTATCTTGTAATGACTGTATGCCCATCACTATCTTGTAATGACTGCATGCCCATCACTATCTTGTAATGACTGCATGCCCATCACTATCTTGTAATCACTGTATGCCCATCACTATCTTGTAATGACTGTATGTCCATCATTATCTTGTAATGACTGTATGGCAATCACTATCTTGTAATCACTGCACGCCAATCACTATCTTGTAATCACTGCACGCCCATCACTATCGTGTAATCACTGCACGCCCATCACTATCTTGTAATGCCTGTATGGCCATCACTATCTTGTAATCACTGCACGCCCATCACTATCTTGTAATCACTGCACGGCCATCACTATCGTGTAATCACTGCACGCCCATCACTATCGTGTAATCACTGCACGCCCATCACTATCGTGTAATCACTGCACACACCTCACTATCATTTAAACACTGTTTGCACACCACTATCGTGTAATCAGTGAGTTCATCATTATCATTTAAGCACTGTATGTCCAATACCTTGTGATCACTGTATGTCCATCATTACCTTGTAATCACTCTATGCCCGTCATTATCTTGTAATCACTGTATTCCCATCATTACATTGTAATCACTGTGTGCCCATCATTATTTTGTAAGTACTGTATGCCCATCATTACCTTGTTATCACGATATACCCATCATTACCTTGTAATCAATATATACCCATCACTACCTTGTAATCACGATATACCCATCATTACCTTGTAATCACTGTATGCCCATCATTACCTGTAATCACTATATACCCATCACTACCTTGTAATCACGATATACCCATCATTACCTTGTAATCACTGTATGCCCATCATTACCTGTAATCACTATATACCCATCACTACCTTGTAATCACGATATACCCATCATTACCTTGTAATCACTGTATGCCCATCATTACCTGTAATCACTATATACCCATCACTACCTTGTAATCACGATATACCCATCATTACCTTGTAATCACTGTATGCCCATCATTATCGTGTAATCACTGTATGACCATCATTACCTTTCAACCACTGTATGCCCAGAATTACCATATTATCACTATATACACATCATTACCTTGTAATCACTGTTTGCTATTCATTACCATGTAATCACTGTATGCACATCATTACCCTGTGATCAAGGTATACCTATGACTACCTTGTAATTGATGTATGCATCTTTTCTTGGTTTCGTTTCTGGTCCGTTCTGGATCGCTTTTTCTCATTAGTCAGATTATTGTCAGAACCTTCCTTGTCTGCTTTTATGAAGTAATCATAGTCCCGATGTTTCCTATATCTTGTTCTCCAACATCTACATCAACACAAACGTTCATAGTCTTGCTGTTGTCTTGTTCTCCAACACTTCAACCCACACAACCGGCTAAGACTGGCATTCTCCCAACCAATCACGACCTTCTTTACAAAACACCGTCATTAAAAAAGGTGAAATCAAATAAATTATAAACCAATTCTTTAAACCGTTTCCTCCATTTTTTCACCCAGAGAATACTCCAGTAACATAATCTCCTGACATGGCGATATCGTGGCACTCTCGGGTCGATCCAGCAGAAAAACAAAATAATGTATGTACCTGGTGTACTGAATATAATAGGTGCAGAGCATCTTACATTACAACTTTGTATTCTACACTCTAAGGTCATGTGTTAGACTTTTTTAACAAATATTTTTCCACCGAGAAGAATAAAAGTGAATATTTGCCTATCTCCAAAAGAACATTGTTCTTGAAGATTTAGAGAGGATCCGAGGCAACAGTTCGCACATTACCTCACCTCACAGTTCTTGACATAACTATTTTGTTCTATAAACCTTCCTTCTCACACAGGGAAATGGTTTCAATGTCATCTTAATCTCGCCTACGAAGATTCTAGAATGTTCCATCGATAATGCTCAAATGTATTTTTATTTTTATCCGGCTGTATAAAAAAACTATATGTTTAAAAAATGACTAATGTATGAAATATTTTATTTTAGCGGGCGTGTATTTATCTGTTTTTCAAGCCCAGAATTTGTCCAACAATACTATAGTCAATCATTCGTAAATTGTTCGTTAAGTGTTATAGAAGGAGATTAAAGATTGTTAGAGAACTAAAGATAAAGTACAAGACTTGAATCGGCGTCTTAGTACGCGAGTTTTCACCCATATGTGCTCGGACGTCCGGATAGTGTGGCACCAAGCATCGAAACTCACGATGCGAGGCGGCATTCATCACCTTCCCAGAGTACTACACTGCTACCCATTTCTGCCAGAGGCTGGGTCGACCGTTGAGGTAGGTTTTTTTTCCAACCACGAGCAGAACTCACTCTGCTCCCAGCGGGAATCGAACGCGGGTTGTCAGAACGTCGGTAGCCCAATCGGGTGGTTTTCCCAACTAGGTTACCGAGGCCCCCATAGATAAATGTATGTATCTGTTTTGGAAACAGATGAAATAATGTTAACGAAATAGTTTACAGGTTGTTAGAGAAATAGATGAAGGATTTTTAAAGAAATAGAGAAAAGATTGTTAGAGAAACAGAGATAAAAGATTGTTAAGAAAATAAATGAAAGATTGTTGGAGAAATAGAGAAAATATTGCTAGAGCAAAAGAAGGAAGTACAAAGTCTTTACATTTCATTTAATTCCTATATTAAATTAATGATTTTCCTGTAATGTAGTACTCTGCCTTCTCTTTTCATTTCACTTTCTATTCTAGATCCACTAGTTCTGGCTACTCTAGAACTCGTAGTTTAGTTACTTTTCATTTCATTGTCCGTTTCTGTGCTTGTGTTTTCTGAAGAAAGCCGCATGTAGGTCGAAACATCATGATTGTTTCGTTCCTCTTTTGCAAAGGTGTCACCATATTCTGTAGAAGTGTACGTTACACCCAACCACTGGCTCCTAACGAAAGGTAATGCTATGTAAAGTCGTTCACAGTCGTACAGAACACGAACTGCGGTCAAAAGCCCCACAAAACCTCATATTTAACGGCGACGACATTCTCATGGACTGCCCTCTTCATGTACGATATCTTGAGCAATGGAAACTAAACGAAGAAGAAATAAAAGTGTACGAAAAGGATGAATAAAGTGAAGAAAACACATATACTCATATGTCTAGGTGTTGTCCGTAGAAGAGTAAAATACTCATACATTTTGAATGATGCGTCACTATAAATGAGAGTATCGTATATGTATGTATATATGGTTCTTCAATGTTATGTAGAGCCAGTCTTAACATATGGATGTGAATCATGGACAATAAGACAACAGACAAGAAAATCACTGGAGTCGGTAGAAATGTGGTTTTACAGAAAAATGTTGAGAATACCATGGACAGCTAAGAAGAGTAATGAAAACGTTCTGAAAGAGGCCAAAGTAAAAAGTGTTAATTTCCAGTATTAGGAAGAAATAATCATCATTTTTAATTTTACCATGTAATGAGAAGAGAACAGCTGGAATATATTGTAACAACTGGGAAAATTGAGGGACGAAGAGATAGAGGGAAGCAAAGAGAAAAGATACCAGATAGCTTCAGAGAATGGCTAGGCAGAAGATCAACAACAGAAATGATAAATAACTGTCGTGATCGAAAGTTGTCAAGAGACATGATCACCTACGCCAGCAGGCCCGGTACTTCATGATGATGATGATTATGATGATGTATATATGTACGTATATTTGTATGTATTAATGAATGGATGTATGAGTGAAAGAATGCATGGTTCATTGTACGATTGTGTGTGTAGATATAATGAGAGTAGAATTGCGTCTATGCTTTTGTTGACAATAACAGCTCCTTCATTGCTCACAAAAGTGTACAAAGTCAGTAGATAAATCATCTCATGAAAAATTGCTAAGAAGGTAGCCATGAAGCAAGCTGTCATAGTAGTCACAGACGCCTGACAGTAATAGACCTGGAAGCTGTCAGCGACTCATAGCTGATGGTTTGCGCTAGGATTAGTGAACCAAAACCATCCATGAACAAGTGAAGTATATGGCTACCAGAAAAATGATGCCTACAACCAGCTCAACAGAAACGAACTTTTATAATAATTGTTTAGACTTTGAACAGGCCGCAAGAGACTGAAGTACTACTTTCTCAACATCCTTAGGATAGCAACTTATGATGAGTGTGACTGTGGCACAGGCAAAATGACTGTTGAACACCTGCTACAATTGTGCTCAACAGAGAAGGCTCTTGTGACCATCACCGGTGCCATATCGGGACAAGTTGTATGGTGACGTCACCAGACTTGAGGTGACGAACGCTTTCTTCAAACTTGTTGACGTCTACAGGTGTACGCAAAAGAGAAAGAAGAATAAGTAGAAGAAAAAAATATCCAGACGTTACTCCACCTCTTTGCGGTGCCTCTAGAAACAGACCAACTAGTCTATTCTGGCCAAGTGAGTAGGGTCCAAGAGGGAAGGCAACTCGGTACTCAAAAACACCATATTGAAGTCGGATGTGTTGGGCTGAACGGTGCAAAAATCACAGTTCTTCTGCAACCCTCAACACATCGCATCTACGCCCAATTAACGTCATTTTAAGGACGGACGACGAAGAGGTCAATTAATATCTTGAGTCGTCATCGGGTGAACGTCAGAATGAGAGAAGGAGAAATATAGTCACGTCATCGTGTGAACGTCCGAATGAGAGAAGGAGAAATATAGTCACGTCATCGGGTGAACGTCAGAATGAGAAATATAGTTACGTCATCGGGTGAACGTCAGAATGAGAGAAGGAGAAATATAGTCACGTCATTGGGTGAACGTCAAAATGAGAGAAGGAGAAATATAGTTACGTCATCGGGTGAACGTCAGAATGAGAGAAGGAGAAATATAGTCACGTCATCGGGTGAACGTCAGAATGAGATAAGGAGAAATATAGTCACGTCATCGGGTGAACGTCAAAATGAGAGAAGGAAAAATATAGTCACGTAATCGGGTGAACGTCAAAATGAGAGAAGGAGAAATATAGTCACGTCATCGGGTGAACGTCAAAATGAGAGAAGGAGAAATATAGTCACGTCATCGGGTGAACGTCAAAATGAGAGAAGGAGAAATATAGTCACGTCATCGGGTGAACGTCAAAATGAGAGAAGGAGAAATATAGTCACGTCATCGGGTGAACGTCAGAATGAGAGAAGGAGAAATATAGTCACGTCATCGGGTGAACGTCAAAATGAGAGAAGGAGAAATATAGTTACGTCATCGGGTGGACGTCAGAATGAGAGAAGGAGAAATATAGTCACGTCATCGGGTGAACGTCAGAATGAGAGAAGGAGAAATATAGTCACGTCATCGGGTGAACGTCAAAATGAGAGAAGGAGAAATATAGTTACGTCATCGGGTGGACGTCAGAATGAGAGAAGGAGAAATATAGTCACGTCATCGGGTGAACGTCAGAATGAGAGAAGGAGAAATATAGTCACGGAACAGAAATAACTGAAAATATACCCGCAGCTAATTTAGCCGTAATAAGATTCAAATGTATGTATACCTCTGACTGCGCTAATATATCATGTTACACTGCTGTATGGCTTACAAGTTGCAACATATTGTAGGTTGTTATTGCTATCTGTTTTAACAAATGATGAATTATATTAGTATTCTATCTTGATGTTTTGCACATAACCCCAGCAGACTTTGAGTGGCAAACGGTAGAGTTGTCGTTTGTATGTGTAGACCAAGTGTGTTATTACCACCGAGTCATGTTTATTCGTACTTTAATAAATCGCTTCACTAATGCCATTTCTACTTTAATTATCCACAATTTGGTGACTGTACAACGTTTTCTTTGTTCTATCTTCCTGACTGTACAACGTTTACTTTGTTCTATCTTCCTGACTGTACAACGTTTACTTTGTTCTATCTTCCTGACTGTACAACGTTTACTTTGTTCTATCTTCCTGACTGTACAACGTTTACTTTGTTCTATCTTCCTGACTGTACAACGTTTACTTTGTTCTATCTTCCTGACTGTACAACGTTTACTTTGTTCTATCTTCCTGACTGTACAACGTTTACTTTGTTCTATCTTCCTGACTGTACAACGTTTTCTTTGTTCTATCTTCCTGACTGTACAACGTTTTCTTTGTTCTATCTTCCTGACTGTACAACGTTTTCTTTGTTCTATCTTCCTGACTGCAGAACGTTTTTCTTGTTCTATCTCCAATGTTATCTTCACATCTATCTTTATTGACATGATCGACTTTCATAATAAGTGTTATAATGACAGTAGATATCATAAAGAGGTACGATACTTGGTTATTAATGCTAAAATACAGGGAAAGAGAAATCGCGAACGACAACAAAAGAGACGATACTAGGTTGCTTGGCTTCATGGCTAAATAGTCAAACAAAAGGAATGATGCACCGTGGATAGAAAATTGTGGAAGGACATGATCGCCGACGCCAACGGGATGGTACATGATGATGATGACCCTACAGGTTGTCCTCCTAATCCCTGCCCCTTTATGCCCAACGCAACTCCCTCCCACTGCTTTAGCCCCCGCCCCAACCCCCAAACCCCCCCCCCTCCCAACCCCCCGTAAAACCTACTGCAATAGATTGCATGACGTCACGGCAATGTTTTAAATGGTAATGCTCACTTAGAGGCACAAATGTGCTAGAAACTTCCCATCGGTGTGTACAAGAGATCTTTCACCACAGTCATTTTGTATTTAGCAAACTTACTCCGCAATCATTCTACAGTAGAAATCTACAAAACAATAACTTTGAAGTATTTAGAGATACTCTATCATAATAACATTCTTCTATAAAAACCCCTAAAAGAGTAATAATGTGCTAGAGATATCCTCATTACAGTATCATTGCGCTATATACATCCACTAACACTAATGTGTACAACTTCCTTCACAGCGCTATTATAATAGAATCGCGTCTAACATGATTTGATGTACAAGTAATGAGATTGTAGAAATGATGTACAAGTGATGAGAAACACCAGTAGCAGTAATGCTGTACCAATGTTTGGGAGACGCTTCTACCACAATAACATTATGCTCAAGATACCACCATTACAGTAATATTGCTCTGCAGATAACCCTAACGCAGCTTTACTAGAGATACAAATAGGGACCCGACTGGACTACCGACGTTCGGACAACCCGTGTTCGATTCCCGCTGGGAGCAGTGTGAATTGTACTCGTGGTTGGAAAAAAAAAAAAATACCCTCACGGTCGACCCAGCCGTTGGCAGAAATGGGTACCAGGGTATTATCCTGGGAAGGTGAGGAATGTCGCTTCGCATCTGAGTTTCGATGCTTGAGGCTACACTATACAGAAATATCCGAACATTTCTGGATAGGCGGCCGAGCACATATGGGTGTAAACTCGCGTGCTAAGACGCCGGTTCAAGTCTCGTACTTTACCTTTACTTTTTACAAATAGGGAACTATACAGAGAGAATCTGATCGTCAGAAGTGGATCCGTACAGCAGTTAGTGTTTCATCACTTTAGCTTCTTGACACTCTAGAAAGGGGTTGGGGGTGGTGCGAGTATGATTAATTGAGTTATGACTCCCAGGCGACGGTCTCCGGCCGTGGCGGAGTCTGACAGTTCACAATGTGGTGTCCATGTTGTATATGTCACACTGATTTTCTTGAAACTTCTCATAAATCTAAAGTCTATAACTAGTCATGAATATCTATAACTAGTCACGGATATCTATAACTAGTCATGAATATCTATAACTAGTCACGGATATCTATAACTAGTCATGAATATCTATAACTAGTCACGGATATATATAACTAGTCACGGATATCTATAACTAGTCACGGATATCTATAACTAGTCACGGATATCTATAACTAGTCATGAATATCTATAACTAGTAATGAATATCTATAACTAGTCATGAATATCTATAACTAGTCACGGATATCTATAACTAGTCACGGATATCTATAACTAGTCATGAATATATATAACTAGTCACGGATATCTATAACTAGTCATGAATATCTATAACTAGTCACGGATATCTATAACTAGTCACGAATATCTATAACTAGTCACGGATATCTATAACTAGTCACGTCTGTCACAGAACTAAATACTTAAAACAGCAATGTTGTAGGAGAGATGTTTTTATCAAGACAATATATTTCTGGCAATATTCCCGATACAGTAATGTTGTGCAGTAGATAAACACCAGCACGCTGATGTATTAGAGATGCCCCATTTGATACAAGGTTGTGCTATAAATACCCTCTCTGATATTAAAAAAAATTTTGTTGTATTAACGAAAACATCACCACAAAAATAAAGCACAAGTACTGCCCGTATTTCTGATATAATGTGCTAAAGATGGCTGTGACACAGGAGTGCTACATGATAGTTTCTATGGATACAGTAATTCTTATAATATTGTGCTAGAGCTAAAGTCACTATGAGAATTACCACTCACAGAATACATTTTAAAATAAGACTATATGACATCAGATTCAAAAAGGAAATATCAAGGTTGTGCAGATTCTACTTCTGTGTTGACCAGCCAACTTCTACTCTTCATCGTCCGCCCGTTAATGGACGCTAATTAGATGAGTTGTGTTAACGTTTAACAAGAGAGCAGTGATTTATGCGCCTTTCGACCCAACATCACCTACTTCCTCACATCATTTTTAGACATCGATTACCTTCGATTCCATCTTGCATGGCCAGGCTGGTTAATTTGTATCATGGTCTCCATGGTGAGATCTGGTCTTGATTAAGCCTGTTAGTGATAACAGTTTTACATGTGAAGAAAAGTTTAGATTCTTACTAGTGTCTAATTTACTAGTCTAACTTTCAATTCCTTACAGCTTTCAGCTCACGTATTCACCCCAGGACAGGTGAAAACATATTTGGAAGAGTAGAATGGGCGAACTCTGGATATGAAGTGACAAACTAGTTCATCTTTCGTCATTGCTCATGCAGAATGCCACGCCATTAGAATCAACCAGTGAAATTAAATATATTATCAGCCTCTAACAGGTAACAACAAAAAATATAACGCCGTTCGTTGCGTCCGCATGCACAGGCTGTGTGATTTCTCTAATCCAACATGTTACTTCCCAGCAAGAGACAGCTTGTAGATCATTACAAAGTGAAGCTTCGATGATAACGTTCTCTAGTATGGGAATGGAAAGGAAGTACTACTCTAAATAATTAGTCATCTTCTACTGCTGTGTTTGTTCCTTGGTATCGACTATTGTCGATGTCATCATTTCCTGTTTGATGTTTGCACTTGGCTGATGTCTTGAAGTGTTTGTTGAGGTGCGGATGTGAATGTTGTAGTTGTTTACTAGTTGAAACGCTGTGCTTCAGTCTTCTGTGTAGCCTTATTTCTCTTGTTCTCATAACCCTGGCGATAGTTTGGGCACCACTGACAGAAGTCAACCTTCTACATTTCGTTCTATCTTTACTCATGTTTTGGGACACTGCAAAGTCGAGCACTGTCCATTCTTTTATATTATCTTCCCATCTCTGGCTCATCTACCTCGCCTTCTCCCTTCTTCATTATTTTAAATTATCCCATGACTACTTTTGAGTCTTTTTTCGGTTGCTGTCTTCATTCAGTCGACTCAGCCAATAAAGAAATAGGCACTTGACTCGCTGAGTTAAGGAATAATAATAACAAGGAGGATCAATTTCCCGTCAAATGCTGAGTGCCATGAAATGTTGATTCACTCCCTTACGACACACGTCAAGCATGAGGTAGAGTTGTGCGCCTGCCGACCGGAAGGTTCGAGGTTCAAATGCCAGTTGAGACAAAATAAGCTCGTTCCGATTTAAGCGGTTATCAAGACTCGTCCATTTTTTTAAAAGTGTAAGAGATGTTATCTGGGAAGGGAGCTAGCCCACTTCATGAAGCAGTAGTTTAGTGCAGCCACGAACACGTTGTTACCCAACAGCAATTAACATGTGACTACCGTTACATTTTCACGCTACATGTCATGGAACACTATCTTCTACTGTAATGTCTCCATTAGTTCTGCTTTGTCGTCATTTATCCTCAGGTTTTCATTTTTGGATTCTCCATCCACTTCATTCAAATAACGATCTAGTTCAATGAGTATACGATCGTTATCACAGGGGGTCACTTTATCTGTATCGTCTAGAATTGTTCTGCTCTCCTGTCAATACAACTATTATTGTATTGAGCAAAGGTGCATGCTCAACCAAGTACTACTGACTGTACTGAGCTGGGGACGAACACTGCAACGAGACTTCCCTAGAACATGTTTTATATTTAAATATGCGTAACAAAACATTATAAAGGTAATTTAATACAATGTAACCACAAAAATAACATAATTTTAGCGTGACTTAGTGTAATATAACAATAAATATAATTATTATTATTATTATTATTATTATTATATATATATATATATATATATATATATATATATATATATATATATATATATATATATATAAAGAAAAAGACATCACCTCATTGCAAAATAAAGACAAGTGGAACAATATTAAAACAGGTAAATGAATTTAAATATTTGGGAACTTTGTTAACCTCAGACGGAAGATGTACAAAAGAAGTAAAATGCAGAATGGCTCAGGCAAAAGCAGCTTTCCAAAAAATGAGGAAGATACTATGCAATCCATTTTTGACAATAGAAACAAGAAAAAGAGTTCTTAAATGTTGCGTAGAGCCAGTCGTAACATATGAATGCGAATCATGGACAATATGACAACAGACAAGAAAATCACAGGAGTCTGTAGACATGTGGTTTTACAGAAGAATGTTGAGTACCAAGGACAGCTAAGAAGAGTAATGACGATGTTCTGAGAGAGGTCAAAGCAACAAGAGAGCTAATTTCCAATATTATGAAGAAATAATCATCATTTTTTGGCCATGTAATGAGAAGAGAACAACTGGAATATATTTTTACAACTGGGAAAATTGAGGGACGAAGAGATAGTTGGGAGCAAAGAGAAAAAAATACCAGACAGCTTAAGAGAATGGCTTGGCAGAAGGTCAACAACAGAAATGATAAATAGCTGCCGAGATCGAAAGTTGTGGAGAGACATGATCACCTACGCCAGCAGGCCCGGTACGTGATGATAATGATGATATATAAATATATATATATAATTATATGTATGTATGTAAGCATGTTTATATAACTATAATCTATGTATTTATATATGTATGCAAAACATGTTAGTAAATGTGTATGTGCGTATGGTTGTATGTATGTAGATATTCGTGTATGTTCTGTGTATATTTTAATACATTATTTATGTGAACTTTATTGCCAGAAAAAAATGTTAATCTCTCGTTTCATCCTGACTCAGGTATTTTGTTTCATGATTTGCATATCAACAAATATTATCAACATCCGACCGGTTGTGCAGCCCTCGTAACATGAGGACAACCAACCAGCACGCACAAAAGAAGTGAAGACGATCTATTCACGACCAATTTCGCCATGTTGGAAGACAACTAGTCTGAGCAAAGATATCATCACTGAACTTCATGACTATAGAAAAACAACTAGTTTGTGCAACAATATCATCACTGACCTTCATGACTATAGAAAAACAACTAGTTTGTGCAACAATATCATCACTGACCTTCATGACTATTGAAAAACAACTAGTCTGAGCAACGATATCATCACTGACCTTCATGACTATAGAAAAACAACTAGTTTGTGCAACAATATCATCACTGAACTTCATGACTATAGAAAACAACTAGTTTGTGCAACAATATCATCACTGAACTTCATGACTATAGAAAAACAACTAGTTTGTGCAACAATATCATCACTGACCTTCATGACTATAGAAAAACAACTAGTTTGTGCAACAATATCATCACTGACCTTCATGACTATTGAAAAACAACTAGTCTGAGCAACGATATCATCACTGACCTTCATGACTATAGAAAAACAACTAGTTTGTGCAACAATATCATCACTGACCTTCATGACTATAGAAAAACAACTAGTTTGTGCAACAATATCATCACTGACCTTCATGACTATAGAAAAACAACTAGTTTGAGCAACAATATCATCACTGACCTTCATGACTATAGAAAAACAACTAGTTTGAGCAACGATATCATCACTGACTTTCATGGCTATTGAAAAACAACTAGTTTGAGCAACGATATCATCACTGACCTTCATGACTATAGAAAAACAACTAGTTTGAGCAACGATATCATCACTGACCTTCATGACTATAGAAAAACAACTAGTTTGTGCAACAATATCATCACTGACCTTCATGACTATTGAAAAACAAGTCAATTTGAGTAACCACATGATCACTGCACTTCATGACTACTGAAAGACAGCTAGTCTGAGCAACACTGACCTTCACGACAATTGAACGACAACTAGTTTGAACCAACGATATGATCACTAATCTTCATGACTTTTTAAAGACAGCTAGTCTGAACAACGATATCATCAGGGACCTTCATGACTATTGAAAGACAGTTAGTCTGAAGTACGATATCATCACTGATCTTCATGAATATGAAGCACTGCTAGTCTGAGGAATGATGAGATAACTGACATATAAGACTATGAAAGACTGCTAGTCTGAGCAACGATATGCTCACTGACCTATATGACTTGAAAAAACAGCTGGTCTGAGCAACGATATTATCATAGACCTTCACGACTATTGAAAGACAGCTAGTATGAGCAACGAAATCATCACTGACCTTCACGACTATTGGAAGACAGCTATTCTGAGCAACGATATGATCACTGAGCTGTAGGACTATTGAAAACAGCTAATGTTATGATCACATACCTACATGACATCTGAAAAACAGCTAGTCTGAGTAACGATACCGTTGACCTTCACGACTATTGAAAGACAACTAGACTGAGCAATGATATCATTACTGACCTTCACGACTATTGTAAGACAACTAGTCTGAGCAATGATATCATTACTGACCTTCACGACTATTGAAAGACAACTAGTCTGAGCAATGATATCATTACTGACCTTCACGACTATTGTAAGACAGCTATTCTGAGCAAAAATATTATTACTGATCTTCACGATTTCACTAGTATGAGACACTAATGCTTTACCAAACTACTGACTTATCATGATTGCCTGCTACCTACCGTCTGTCAAGACGCCAAAGGCCATATATTTATATATATATATATATATATATATATATATATATATATATATATATATATATATATATATATATATAAAGTAAAGTGTCCCCGTCACACCAAGTGGCGTATAGGGAATATGGTGTTAGTGACCATATATTTTACAGACCTTCGGGCGCGTGATTGTTGGGGTAATGTGGTCGGTATTACGCCTGTGCCGCTTAACTAACCCAGAAAAAAAAGTCCGGTACCCATTAAAGGCTGGGTGAACCCGGAAGCCGTCGGTTGGGATTGAACCCACTTCTTGTCCTTTGTAGTCCAGTTCACTAACCACTGAACTATCGCGGCTCCCATATATATAATTCACTGAGACTTCTCCTTTTTTCCTTTACAGCTCCATGTGGAGCATAGGACTTCCACAAACACTTTCCAAGCCGTTCTGTTTCTTGCCATTCTTTTAAGATCATTCCATGTCATCCTCATCATCTTCTCTCTGCTTCCATCTGTCTTCTCCTAGAATATCTTGGTCTTCCTTTTTGTCTTTTTCCTTGGGAGTTCCAAAAAAAGCATGTTGTGTAATGCTCTCAGTTAGCTTCCGCTGTGTGTGCTTAGACTTGTCCGTGTTTGTGACATTTTTTTGGCTTATTTTATTTTTTTTATTTTATAGCCAGTCCCATGCCCAACCCTCCTTAGTCGCCTATTACGAACATGCTTGGTAGGGTACAACGCCGAAATTCTTTACTCGCCTTTCGGTCAAATGTAAAGGTCCCAGGGAGTAGATGGGTGTAGGTCAAATGGGATATATCATCAGAGGAGGAGGAGGTGGATCAGTCATCATCAGTCGGATTAGACGAGAAGTCAGTTGAGATTGGAAGGTAATAATGTCTCATTATCTAAATTGACAGGTTAATCCTTGTAATTTTCTCATATTCCAGCTCCGGCTTGCTGCCGGAGCTACAGAGTTTAATGCTCTGTGCACACCGTGAGCCGTGTTCTTCATCTGGATCGTGTTTCGATATTCCGATTGCTTACGATAAATGATGATATCGTATGACGAAGGACAGTTCGGTTGCATTCACTTTCGGTGCTGCTTTGCTTAGTCTTTTGGCGTGTGCTATAGCTGCTATGATGGGGACTGCAGCTGCCTTTCTGTGTTTTAATCCTTCAGTGAGATGAGATGTTAATTCGGATGATTCCACTGGCACAGGCAGTTGAACAATTATTGATTTTAATTCGTTTGCAGTGATACCGGGGCCTTCTACTAACTACTAATGACTGGATAAACACAGATGCCAAGCCTAAAAATGAACATTATATTAATGATCAACTCTTTGCACATGATCATGCGATCATAGCTAGAGCACCT
The DNA here is from genome assembly GCA_032433765.1 of Megaustenia siamemsis. Lineage (NCBI taxonomy): Eukaryota > Metazoa > Mollusca > Gastropoda > Stylommatophora > Ariophantidae > Megaustenia > Megaustenia siamemsis. Next base: position 91,739,003 of record JAVIAB010000092.1, read on the forward strand.
GATAAATTACATCATTGTGTATTCATGAATAAAGAGTGTAAACATACAACATAAGAATCGACACAGAAAAAAAATAACAGACGTCATTGTAATAGAAAGAGAGCCTCAAAGCTTGAACATATCAATATAGTACACGTGTATTAAACAGGTATCCGAGTTCGAGTATCTAGAAAGATATTCTAAAGAAAGCAATATACAATTATTGGGACAGCTAGCCCTTTCCTACTAAACAAGACAGAGCCAATCGACACAAACGAACATCTTATATAAAAGAAAATATGGCCCACCCCCTTTATGTTGCTAGTGCCAACATTAATCACTCACAACAAGCCAGAGAAGAAAGTCACAACAGAAATAACATGTTTGAGTAAAGGTTGTTGGACTGACCAGAAGAGACAGAATTAGAAATGTAGTTATAAGAGTTACAAAGACAACAAGGCAAAGACAACAAGACAAAGACAACAAGACAAAGATAACAAGACAAAGTTAACAAAACAAAATCAACAAGACAAAGATAACAAGTCAAAGATAACAAGGCAAAGACAACAATACAAAGACAACAAGACAGACAACAAGACAAAATCAACAAGACAAAGATAACAAGGCAAAGACAACAAGACAAAATCAAAAAGACAAAGATAACAAGACAAAGATAACAAGACAAAATCAACAAGACAAAGATAACAAGACAAAAAGACAAGACACAGACAACAAGACCAAAACAACAAGACAAAGACAACAAGACAAAATCAACAAGACAAAGATAACAAGACAACAAGACAAAACAAGAAGACAAAAACAAGACAAAGATAACAAGACAACAAGACAAAAACAACAAGACAAAAACAACAAGACAAAAACAACAAGACAAAGACAACAAATAAAATACCTCTTCCACCTGGAGAGAACGTCTAGGGATGCCATACATGACATACATGACGCACACAGAGAAAAGAACACTTCGAAGCTGACCAAGACTACACTGGAGTGATGGCATGAGAGAATCTCTCTAGCAGCATCAAGTGTCAGGGGATGAGATTGACAGAAGAGCAAGAATCAGAACTTTGTATCTCCCTCGACACCCGAAGGTGCTAAAATGGGAGGAAAAAAGCAAGAAGAAAAGAAAGAAAAGGTAGAATATTTGTATCATTCTTCGAAACGCATCCGTTGCATGAGGCAGGGTATTCTCTCTCTCTCTCTCTCTCTCTCTCTCTCTCTCTATCTATCTCTCTCTTTCATCTATCTCATATCACTTTCGCTCTCTCTTTCATATCTACATCAAATCTTTTTCGCTCTCTCTTTCTTCTATCTCACATCTCTTTCACTCTCTCGCTCATCTACCTCACTTCTCTTTCACTCTCTCTCTCTCTCTCTCTCTCATCTATATCACATCACTTTCACTCTCTCTCTCTCTCTCATCTATATCACATCACTTTCACTCTCTCTCTTATCTACCTCATATCTCTTTCACTATCTCTCTCGTCTATCTCACATCTCTTTCACTCTCTCACTCATCTACCTCACATATCTTACACTCTCTCTCATCTATTTCACATCTCTTTCACTCTCTCTCATCTACCTCACATCTCTTTCACTCTCTCTCATCTACCTCACATCTCTTTCACTCTCTCTCTCATCTATCTCACATCTTTTACTCTCTCTCTCATCTATCACACATCTCTTTCGCTCTCTCTCTCTCGTCTATCTAATATCTCTTTCGCTCCCTATCTCTCTCATCTATCGCAATCTCTTTCACTCTCACTTACTCTTTCTGATCTATCTCACATCCCTTTCTCTCATCTATCTCACATCTCTTTCTCTCTCTCTCCCATCTATCTAACAACTCTTTCGCGCGCGCGCTCTCTCTCTCTCTCTCATCTATCTCACATCACTTTTGCTCTCTCTCATATATCTCATATCGCTTTCGCTCTCTCTCTCTCTTTCATCTATCTCACATCTCTTTCACTCTCTCTCATCTATCTCACATCACTTTCGCGCTGTCTCATCTATCTCACATGTACTTTGCTCTCTCTCTCTCATCTATCTCGTATCTCTTTCGTTCTCTCTTTCATCTATCTCACATCTCTTTGGCTTTCTCTCTCATCTATCCCCATCTTCTTCGTTCTCTCTCTCTCATCTATCTCACATCTCTTTCACTCTCTCTCTCTCATCTATCTCAAATTTAATTCGCACTCTCTCTCATCTATAACACATTTCTTTCGTTCTCTTTCTTATGTACATCTCTTTCACTCTCCATCATCTATCTCACATCTCTTTCGTTCTCTCTCTCGTCAATCTCATATTTCTTTCGCACTCTCTGTCATCTTTCCGACATCTCTTTCGCCCTCTTTCTCTCATCTATCTCACATCTCTATCGCGCGCTCTCTCTCGTCTATTTCAAATCTCTTTCGCTCTCTCTCATCTATCTCACATCTCTTTCGCTCTCTCTCTCTCTCATCTATCTCACATCTCTTTCGCTCTCTCTCTCATCTATCTCACAGCTCTATCGTTTTCTCTCTCATCTATCTGACATCTCTTTCGCCCTCTCTAACTCATCTATCCGCATCTATTTCGCTCTCTCTTTCTATCATATATCTCACATCTCTTTCACTCTCTCTCTCTCTCTCTAAGCTATCTCTCAACTATTTCGCCCTCTCTCATCTATCTCACATCTCTTTGGCTTTCTCTCTCATCTATCCCCATCTTCTTCGTTCTCTCTCTCTCATCTATCTCACATCTCTTTCGCTCTCTCTCTCTCATCTATCTCACATCTCTTTCGCTCTCTCTCTCATCTATCTCACAGCTCTATCGTTTTCTCTCTCATCTATCTGACATCTCTTTCGCCCTCTCTAACTCATCTATCCGCATCTATTTCGCTCTCTCTTTCTATCATATATCTCACATCTCTTTCACTCTCTCTCTCTCTCTAAGCTATCTCTCAACTATTTCGCCCTCTCTCATCTATCTCACATCTCTTTGGCTTTCTCTCTCATCTATCCCCATCTTCTTCGTTCTCTCTCTCTCTCATCTATCTCACATCTCTTTCACTCTCTCTCTCTCATCTATCTCAAATTTAATTCGCGCTCTCTCTCATCCATAACACATTTCTTTCGTTCTCTTTCTTATGTACATCTCTTTCACTCTCCATCATCTATCTCACATCTCTTTCGTTCTCTCTCTCGTCAATCTCATATTTCTTTCGCACTCTCTGTCATCTTTCCGACATCTCTTTCGCCCTCTTTCTCTCATCTATCTCACATCTCTATCGCGCGCTCTCTCTCGTCTATTTCAAATCTCTTTCGCTCTCTCTCATCTATCTCACATCTCTTTCGCTCTCTCTCTCTCTCATCTATCTCACATCTCTTTCGCTCTCTCTCTAATCTATCTCACAGCTCTATCGTTTTCTCTCTCATCTATCTGACATCTCTTTCGCCCTCTCTAACTCATCTATCCGCATCTATTTCGCTCTCTCTTTCTATCATATATCTCACATCTCTTTCACTCTCTCTCTCTCTCTAAGCTATCTCTCAACTATTTCGCCCTCTCTCATCTATCTCACATCTCTTTCACTCTCTCTCATCTATCTCACATCTCTTTCGCTCTCTCTCATCTATCCCACATCTCTTTTGCGCTCTCTCTCTCATCTATCTGACATCTCTTTCGCCCTCTCTAACTCATCTATCTCACATCTCTTTCACTCTCTCTCTCTTATCTATCTCAAATCTCTTTCGCTCTCTCTCTCATTTATCTCACAGCTCTTTCGTTCTCTCACTCATCTATTTCACATCTCTTTCGCCCTCTCTAACTCATCTATCTCACATCTCTTTCACTCTCTCTCTCATATATCTCAAATCACTTTCGTTCTCTCTTTTGTCTATTTCATATCTCTTTTGCTCTCTCTTTTTCATATTTCTCACATCTCTTTGGCTCTCTCTCTCTATCTATCCCAAAATATTTCGCTCTCTATCGCATCAATCTCACATCTCATTCGCTCTCTCTCTCTCTTTCTTCTATCTCACATCTCTTTCGCTCTCTCTCTCTCTCATCTATCTCAAATCTCTTTCGCACTCTCTCTCATCTATCTCACATCTCTTTAGCTCTCTCTCTAATCTAATTCGTATCTCTTTAGCTCTCTCTATCATCTAAATCACATCTTTTCGCTCTCTCTCTCATCTATCTCACAAGTCTTAAGCTCTTCTCTTATCTATCTCAAATCTCTTACACTCTCTCTCATCTATCTCACATATATTTGGCTCTTTCTCTCTCTCTCATCTCTCTCACATCACTTTCGCTCTCTCTCTCATCCATCTCACATGTCCTTAGCTCTCTCTCTCTCTCATCTATCTCATATATCTTTCGCTCCCTCTCTCATCTATTTCATATCTCTTTCACTCTCTCTCTAATCTATCCCACATGACTTTCGCTTTCTCTCTCATCGCTTCCAATATCTTTCGCGTTCTCTCTCTCTCTCATCTATCTCACATCTCTTTCGCTCTCTCTCTCTCTCTCTCATCTATCTCACATCTCTTTCGCGCTCTCTCTCTCTCATCTATCCGGTCTATTTCGCTCTCTCTCTATCTATCTCACATCTCTTTCAATCTCTCTCTCATCTATCTCACATCTATTTCACTCTCCCTCATCTATCTCACAGCTCTATCGTTTTCTCTCTCATCTATCTGACATCTCTTTCGCCCTCTCTAACTCATCTATCCGCAACTATTTCGCTCTCTCTTTCTATCATATATCGCACATCTCTTTCACTCTCTCTCTAAGCTATCTCTCAACTATTTCTCTCTCTCTCATCTATCTCACATTTCTTTTGCGCTCACTCTCTCATCTATCTGACATCTCTTTCGCCCTCTCTAACTCATCTATCTCACATCTCTTTCACTCTCTCTCTTATCTATCTCAAATCTCTTTCGCTCTCTCTCTCTCTCTCTCATTTATCTCACAACTCTTTTGTTCTCTCACTCATCTATTTCACATCTCTTTCGCCCTCTCTAACTCATCTATCTCACATCTCATTCGCTCTCTCTCTCATCTATCTCACATCTCTTTCACTCTCTCTCTCATATATCTCAAATCACTTTTGTTCTCTCTTTCTTCTATCTCACATCTCTTTCTTTCGCTCTCTCTGTCTCTCTCATCTATCTCAAATCTCTTTCGCATTCTCTCTCATCTATGTCACATCTCTTTCGCTCTCTCTCTAATAATTCGTATCTCTTTAGCTCTCTTTCTCTCATCTAAATCACATCTTTTCGCACTCTCTCTCATCTATCTCACATCTCTTTCGCTCTCTCTCTCTCTCTAATCTAATTCGTATCTCTTTAGCTCTCTCTCTCTCTCATCTAAATCACATCTTTTCGCGCTCTCTCTCTCTAATCTAATTCGTATCTCTTTAGCTCTCTCTCTCTCTCTCTCTCATCTATCTCACATCTCTTTCGCGCTCTCTCTCTCATCTATCCCGGTCTATTTCGCTCTCTCTTATCTATCTCACATCTCTTTCAATCTCTCTCTCATCTATCTCACATCTATTTCACTCTCCCTCATCTATCTCACAGCTCTATCGTTTTCTCTCTCATCTATCTGACATCTCTTTCGCCCTCTCTAACTCATCTATCCGCAACTATTTCGCTCTCTCTTTCTATCATATATCGCACATCTCTTTCACTCTCTCTCTAAGCTATCTCTCAACTATTTCTCTCTCTCTCATCTATCTCACATCTCTTTGGCTCTCTCTCTATCTATCCCAATCTATTTCGCTCTCTATCGCATCAATCTCACATCTCATTCGTTCTCTCTTTCTTCTATCTCACATCTCTTTCTTTCGCTCTCTCTGTCTCTCTCATCTATCTCAAATCTCTTTCGCATTCTCTCTCATCTATGTCACATCTCTTTCGCTCTCTCTCTAATATAATTCGTATCTCTTTAGCTCTCTTTCTCTCATCTAAATCACATCTTTTCGCACTCTCTCTCATCTATCTCACATCTCTTTCGCTCTCTCTCTCTCTAATCTAATTCGTATCTCTTTAGCTCTCTCTCTCTCTCATCTAAATCACATCTTTTCGCGCTCTCTCTCTCTAATCGAATTCGTATCTCTTTAGCTCTCTCTCTCTCTCTCTCTCATCTATCTCACATCTCTTTCGCGCTCTCTCTCTCTCATCTATCCCGGTCTATTTCGCTCTCTCTTATCTATCTCACATCTCTTTCAATCTCTCTCTCATCTATCTCACATCTATTTCACTCTCCCTCATCTATCTCACAGCTCTATCGTTTTCTCTCTCATCTATCTGACATCTCTTTCGCCCTCTCTAACTCATCTATCCGCAACTATTTCGCTCTCTCTTTCTATCATATATCGCACATCTCTTTCACTCTCTCTCTAAGCTATCTCTCAACTATTTCTCTCTCTCTCATCTATCTCACATTTCTTTTGCGCTCACTCTCTCATCTATCTGACATCTCTTTCGCCCTCTCTAACTCATCTATCTCACATCTCTTTCACTCTCTCTCTTATCTATCTCAAATCTCTTTCGCTCTCTCTCTCTCTCTCATTTATCTCACAACTCTTTTGTTCTCTCACTCATCTATTTCACATCTCTTTCGCCCTCTCTAACTCATCTATCTCACATCTCATTCGCTCTCTCTCTCATCTATCTCACATCTCTTTCACTCTCTCTCTCATATATCTCAAATCACTTTTGTTCTCTCTCTTGTCTATCTCATATCTCCTTTGCTCTCTCTTTTTCATATTTCTCACATCTCTTTGGCTCTCTCTCTATCTATCCCAATCTATTTCGCTCTCTATCGCATCAATCTCACATCTCATTCGTTCTCTCTTTCTTCTATCTCACATCTCTTTCTTTCGCTCTCTCTGTCTCTCTCATCTATCTCAAATCTCTTTCGCATTCTCTCTCATCTATGTCACATCTCTTTCGCTCTCTCTCTAATATAATTCGTATCTCTTTAGCTCTCTTTCTCTCATCTAAATCACATCTTTTCGCACTCTCTCTCATCTATCTCACATCTCTTTCGCTCTCTCTCTCTCTAATCTAATTCGGATCTCTTTAGCTATCTCTCTCTCTCATCTAAATCACATCTTTTCGCGCTCTCTCTCTCTAATCTAATTCGTATCTCTTTAGCTCTCTCTCTCTCTCTCTATCATCTAAATCACATCTTTTCGCTCTCTCTCTCATCTATCTCACAACTCTTTAGCTCTTCTCTTATCTATCTCAAATCTCTTACTCTCTCTCATCTATCTCACGTATATTTGGCTCTTTCTCTCTCTCTCATCTCTCTCACATCACTTTCGCTCTCTGTCTCATCCATCTCACATGTCCTTAGCTCTCTCTCTCTCTCTCATCTATCTCATATATCTTTCGCTCCCCCTCTCATCTATTTCATATCTCTTCACTCTCTCTAATCTATCTCACATGACTTTCGCTTTCTCTCTCATCGATTCCAATATCTTTCGCGTTCTCTCTTTCTCTCATCTGTCTCACATCTCTTTCGCTCTCTCTCTCTCTCATCTATCTCACATCTCTTTCAATCTCTCTCTCATCTATCTCACATCTATTTCACTCTGCCTCCTCTATCCCACAGCTCTATCGTTTTCTCTCTCATCTATCTGACATCTCTTTCGCCCTCTCTAACTCATCTATCCGCAACTATTTCGCTCTCTCTTTCTATCATATATCTCACATCTCTTTCACTCTCTCTCTAAGCTATCTCTCAACTATTTCGCTCTCTCTCATCTATCTCACATTTCTTTTGCGCTCACTCTCTCATCTATCTGACATCTCTTTCGCCCTCTCTAACTCATCTATCTCACATCTCTTTCACTCTCTCTCTTATCTATCTCAAATCTCTTTCGCTCTCTCTCTCTCTCTCTCATTTATCTCATAACTCTTTTGTTCTCTCACTCATCTATTTCACATCTCTTTCGCCCTCTCTAACTCATCTATCTCACATCTCATTCGCTCTCTCTCTCATCTATATCACATCTCTTTCACTCTCTCTCATATATCTCAAATCACTTTTGTTCTCTCTCTTGTCTATCTCATATCTCCTTTGCTCTCTCTTTTTCATATTTCTCACATCTCTTTGGCTCTCTCTCCATCTATCCCAATCTATTTCGCTCTCTATCGCATCAATCTCACATCTCATTCGCTCTCTCTTTCTTCTATCTCACATCTCTTTCGCTCTCTCTGTCTCTCTCATCTATCTCAAATCTCTTTCGCATTCTCTCTCATCTATGTCACATCTCTTTCGCTCTCTCTCTAATATAATTCGTATCTCTTTAGCTCTCTTTCTCTCATCTAAATCACATCTTTTCGCACTCTCTCTCATCTATCTCACATCTCTTTCGCTCTCTCTCTCTCTAATCTAATTCGTATCTCTTTAGCTCTCTCTCTCTCTCTATCATCTAAATCACATCTTTTCGCTCTCTCTCTCATCTATGTCACAACTCTTTAGCTCTTCTCTTATCTATCTCAAATCTCTTACTCTCTCTCATCTATCTCACATATATTTGGCTCTTTCTCTCTCTCTCATCTCTCTCACATCACTTTCGCTCTCTGTCTCATCCATCTCACATGTCCTTAGCTCTCTCTCTCTCTCTCTCTCTCTGATCTATCTCATATATCTTTCGCTCCCTCTCTCATCTTTTTCATATCTCTTTCACTCTCTCTCTCTAATCTATCTCACATGACTTTCGCTTTCTCTCTCATCGATTCCAATATCTTTCGCGTTCTCTCTTTCTCTCATCTGTCTCACATCTCTTTCGCTCTCTCTCTCATCTATCTCACATCTCTTTCGCTCTCTCTCTCTCTCATCTATCTCACATCTCTTTCGCGCTCTCTCTCTCATCTATCCCGGTCTATTTCGCTCTCTCTTATCTATCTCACATCTCTTTCAATCTCTCTCTCATCTATCTCACATCTATTTCACTCTCCCTCATCTATCTCACAGCTCTATCGTTTTCTCTCTCATCTATCTGACATCTCTTTCGCCCTCTCTAACTCATCTATCCGCAACTATTTCGCTCTCTCTTTCTATCATATATCTCACATCTCTTTCACTCTCTCTCTAAGCTATCTCTCAACTATTTCGCTCTCTCTCATCTATCTCACATTTCTTTTGCGCTCACTCTCTCATCTATCTGACATCTCTTTCGCCCTCTCTAACTCATCTATCTCACACCTCTTTCACTCTCTCTCTTATCTATCTCAAATCTCTTTCGCTCTCTCTCTCTCTCATTTATCTCACAACTCTTTTATTCTCTCACTCATCTATTTCACCTCTTTCGCCGTCTCTAACTCATCTATCTCACATCTCATTCGCTCTCTCTCTCATCTACCTCACATGACTTTCGCTTTCTCTCTCATCGATCCCAATCTCTTTCGCGTTCTCTCTTTCTCTCACCCGTCTCACATCTCTTTCGCGCTCTCTCTCTCATCTATCTCACATCTCTTTCTTACTCTCTCACATCTATCCCATATCTCTTTCGCTCTCTCTCTCCCTCATCTATCTCATCTCTTTTGCTCTCTCTCTCTCTCTCATCTATCTCATATATATGTCGCTCTCTCTCTCTAATCTATCCCAATCTTTTTCAGTCTCTCTCTCATCTATCTAACATCTCTTTCGCTCTCTCTCTCTCTCATTTGTCTCACATCACTTTTGGTCTCTCTCTCATATATTTCATATATCTCATATCTCTTTTGTTTTGTCTCTCATCTATCTCACATTTCTTTCGCTCTCTCTCTCGTTTATTTTTCATCTCTTTTTCTCTCTATCATCTATCTCACATCTCTTTCGCTCTGTCTCGTCTATCTCATTTCTCTTTCGGTATCTCTCTCTCTCTCATCCATCCCAATCTCTTTCGCTCTCTATCTCACATCACTTTCGATCTCTGTCTCATCTATCTCACATGTCCTTAGCTCTTTCTCTCATCTATCTCATATCTCTTTCGTTCTCTCTCTTTCATCTATCACACATCTCTTTGGCTGTCTCTCTCATCTATCCCCATCTATTTCGCCCTCTCTTTCTCTCATATATCTCACATCTCTTTCACTCTCTCTCTCTCTAAGCTATCTCCCAACTATTTCGCTCTCTCTCTCTCATCTATATCAAATTTCCTTCGCTCTCTCTCTCTCTCTCTCATCTATATCACATCTCTTTCGTTCTCTTTCTTATGTATCTCTAATCCCTTTCACTCTCCCTCATCTATCTCACATCTCTTTCGTTCTCTCTCTCATCTATCTCAAATCTCTTTCACGCGCTCTCTCATCTATCTCACATCTCTTTCGCGCTCTCTCATCTATCTCACATCTCTTTCGCTTTCTCTCTCTCTCATCTATCTCACATCTCTTTCGCTCTCTCAACTATCTCACATCTCTTTCGCTTTCTCTCTCTCTCATCTATCTCACATCTCTTTCGCTCTCTCATCTATCTCATATCTCTTTCGCTCTCTCTCTTTCATCTATCTCACATTTCTTTGGCTTTCTCTCTCTCTCTCTCATTTATCCCAATCTATTTCACTCTCCATCAATCTATCTCACATCTCTTTTGTTCTCTCTCTAATCTATCTCACATGACTTACGCTTTCTCTCTCATGGATCCCAATCTCTTTCGCGTTCTCTCTTTCTCTCATATGTCTCACATTTCTTTCGCTCTTTCTCTCTCTCATCTATCTCACATCTCTTTCTTACTCTCTCCCATCTATCCCATATCTCTTTCGCTCTCTCTCTCTCATCTATCCCAATCTCTTTCGGTCTCTCTCTCATCTATCTAACATCTCTTTCGCTCTCTCTCTCTCATTTGTCTCACATCACTTTTGGTCTCTCTCTCATCTATCTAACATCTCTTTCGCTCTCTCTCTCTCTCATTTGTCTCACATCACTTTTGGTCTCTCTCTCTCATATATTTCATATATCTCATATCTCTTTTGTTTTGTCTCTCATCTATCTCACATTTCTTTCGCTTCTCTCATTTATTTTTCATCTCTTTTGCTCTCTCTCATCTATTTCACATCTCTTTCGTTCTCTCTCGTTTATCTCATTTCTCTTTCGGTCTCTCTCTCTCATCCATCCCAATCTCATTCGCTCTCTATCTCACATCACTTTTGCTCTCTCTGTCTCATCTATCTCACATGTCTTTGCTCTTTCTCTCATCTATCTCATATCTCTTTCGTTCTCTCTCTTTCATCTATCACACATCTCTTTGGCTGTTTCTCTCATCTGTCCCCATCTATTTCGCTCTCTCTTTCTCTCATATATCTCACATCTCTTTCACTTTCTCTCAAAGCTTTCTCCCAACTATTTCGCTCTTTCTCTAATCTATCTCAAATTTCCTTCGCTCTCTCTCTCTCTCCCTCATATATCTCACATCTCTTTCGTTCTCTCTCTCATCAATCTCATATCTCTTTCGCGCTCTCTCTCATCTATCTCACATCTCTATCGCGCTCTCTCTCTTTCTCTCTCTCATCTATTTCACATCTCTTTCACTCTTTCTCTCATCTATCTCACATCTCTTTCGCTTTCTCTCTCTCAACTATCTCACATCTCTTTCGCTTTCTCTCTCTCTCTCTCATCTATCTCACATCTCTTTCACTCTTTCTCTCATCTATCTCACATCTCTTTCGCTTTCTCTCTCTCTCTCTCATCTATCTCACATCTCTTTTGCTCTCTCGTCTATCTCATATCTCTTTCCCTCTCTCTCTTTCATCTATCTCACATTTCTTTGGCTTTCTCTCTCTCTCTCATCTATCCCGATCTCTTTCACTCTTTCTCATCTATCTCACATCTCTTTCACTCTCTCTCATCTATCTCACATCTCTTTCGCTCTCTTCATCTATCTCACATATCTTTGCGCTCTCTCTCTCATCTATCTCACATCTCTTTCGCTCTCTTCATCTATCTCACATATCTTTGCGCTCTCTCTCTCATCTATCTCACATCTCTTTCGCTCTCTTCATCTATCTCACATCTCATTCGCTCTCTCTCTCATCTATCTCACATCTCTTTCATTTTCTCTCTCTCTCTCTCATATATCGCAAATCACTTTCGTTCTCTCTCTTATCTATCTCATATCTCTTTTGCTCTCTCTTTTTCATATATATCACATCTCTTTGGCTCTCTCTCTCATCTGTCCCAATCTATTTCGCTCTCTCTCTCTCTCATCTATCTCACATCTCTTTCGCTCTCTCTCTAATCTAATTCGTATCTCTTTAGCTCTCTCTATCATCTAAATCACATCTTTTCGCTCTCTCTCTCATCTATCTCACAACTCTTTAGCTCTTCTCTTATCTATCTCACATATATTTGGCTCTTTCTCTCTCTCTCATCTCTCTCACATCACTTTCGCTCTCTGTCTCATCCATCTCACATGTCCTTAGCTCTCTCTCTCTCTCTCTCTCATCTATCTCATATATCTTTCGCTCCCTCTCTCATCTATTTCATATCTCTTTCACTCTCTCTCTAATCTATCTCACATGACTTTCGCTTTTTCTCTCATCGATTCCAATATCTTTCGCGTTCTCTCTTTCTCTCATCTGTCTCACATCTCTTTCGCTCTCTCTCTCTCTCTCATCTATCTCACATCTCTTTCGCTCTCTCTCTCTCTCTCATCTATCTCACATCTCTTTCGCTCTCTCTCTTTCATCTATCCCGGTCTATTTCGCTCTCTCTTATCTATCTCACATCTCTTTCAATCTCTCTCTCATCTATCTGACATCTCTTTCGCCCTCTCTAACTCATCTATCCGCAACTATTTCGCTCTCTCTTTCTATCATATATCTCACATCTCTTTCACTCTCTCTCTCTAAGCTATCTCTCAACTATTTCGCTCTCTCTCATCTATCTCACATTTCTTTTGCGCTCACTCTCTCATCTATCTGACATCTCTTTCGCAATCACTAACTCATCTATCTCACATCTCTTTCACTCTCTCTCTTATCTATCTCAAATCTCTTTCGCTCTCTCTCTCTCTCATTTATCTCACAGCTCTTTCGTTCTCTCACTCATCTATTTCACATCTCTTTCGCCCTCTATAACTCATCTATCTCACATCTCATTCGCTCTCTCTCTCATCTATCTCACATATTTTTCACTCTCTCTCTCTCATATATCTCAAATCACTTTTGTTCCCTCTCTTGTCTATCTCATACCTCCTTTGCTCTCTCTTTTTCATATTTCTCACATCTCTTTGGCTCTCTCTCTATCTATCCCAATCTATTTCGCTCTCTATCGCATCAATCTCACATCTCATTCGCTCTCTCTCTTTCTTCTATCTCACATCTCTTTCGCTCTCTCTGTCTCTCTCATCTATCTCAAATCTCTTTCGCATTCTCTCTCATCTATCTCACATCTCTTTCGCTCTCTCTCTAATATAATTCGTATCTCTTTAGCTCTCTTTCTCTCATCTAAATCACATCTTTTCGCACTCTCTCTCATCTATCTCACATCTCTTTCGCGCTCTCTCTCTCTAATCTAATTCGTATCTCTTTAGCTCTCTCTCTCTCTCATCTAAATCACATCTATTCGCGCTCCCTCTCTCTAATCTAATTCGTATCTATTTAGCTCTCTCTCTCTCTCTCTATCATCTAAATCACATCTTTTCGCTCCCTCTCATCTATCTCACAACTCTTTAGCTCTTCTCTTATTTATCTCAAATCTCTTACACTCTCTCTCATCTATCTCACATATATTTGGCTCTTTCTCTCTCTCTCTCTCTCTCATCTCTCTCACATCACTTTCGCTCTCTATCTCATCTATCTCACATGTCCTTAGCTCTCTCTCTCTCTCTCATCTATCTCATATATCTTTCGCTCCCTCTCTCATCTATTTCATATCTCTTTCGCTCTCTCTCTAATCTATCTCACATGACTTTCGCTTTCTCTCTCATCGATCCCAATCTCTTTCGCGTTCTCTCTTTCTCTCATCTGTCTCACATCTCTTTCGCGCTCTCTCTCTCATCTATCTCACATCTCTTTCTTACTCTCTCCCATCTATCCCATATCTCTTTCGCTCTCTCTCTCATCTTTCCCAATCTCTTTCGGTCTCTCTCTCATCTATCTAACATCTCTTTCGCTCTCTCTCTCTCATTTGTCTCACATCACTTTTGGTCTCTCTCTCTCATATATTTCATATATCTCATATCTCTTTTGTTTTGTCTCTCATCTATCTCACATTTCTTTCGCTCTCTCTCATTTATTTTTCATCTCTTTTGCTCTCTCTCATCTATCTCACATCTCTTTCGTTCTCTCTCGTTTATCGCATTTCTCTTTCGGTCTCTCTCTCTCTCATCCATCCCAATCTCTTTCGCTCTCTATCTCACATCACTTTTGCTCTCTCTGTCTCATCTATCTCACATGTCTTTGCTCTTTCTCTCATCTATCTCATATCTCTTTCGTTCTCTCTCTTTCATCTATCACACATCTCTTTGGCTGTCTCTCTCATCTATCCCCATCTATTTCGCTCTCTCTTTCTCTCATATATCTCACATCTCTTTCACTCTCTCTCAAAGCTTTCTCCCAACTATTTCGCTCTCTCTCTAATCTATCTCAAATTTCCTTCGCTCTCTCTCTCTCTCTCATCTATATCACATCTCTTTCGTTCTCTTTTTTATGTATCTCTAATCTCTTTCACTCTCCCTCATCTATCTCACATTTCTATCGCGCGCTCTCTCTCTCTCATCTATTTCACATCTCTTTCACTCTTTCTCTCATCTATCTCACATCTCTTTCGCTTTCTCTCTCTCAACTATCTCACATCTCTTTCGCTTTCTCTCTCTCATCTATCTCACATCTCTTTCACTCTTTCTCTCATCTATCTCACATCTCTTTCGCTTTCTCTCTCTCTCTCTCTCTCATCTATCTCACATCTCTTTTGCTCTCTCGTCTATCTCATATCTCTTTCGCTCTCTCTCTTTCATCTATCTCACATTTCTTTGGCTTTCTCTCTCTCTCTCTCTCTCATCTATCCCGATCTTTTTCACTCTCTCTCATCTATCTCACATCTCTTTCACTCTCTCTCATCTATCTCACATCTCTTTGCGCTCTCTCTCATCTATCTCACATCTCTTTCGCTCTCTTCATCTATCTCACATATCTTTGCGCTCTCTCTCTCTCATCTATCTCACATCTCTTTCGCTCTCTTCATCTATTTCACATATCTTTGCGCTCTCTCTCGCATCTATCTCACATCTCATTCGCTCTCTCTCTCATCTATCTCACATCTCTTTCATTTCTCTCTCTCTCTCTCTCTCTCATATATCGCAAATCACTTTCGTTCTCTCTCTTATCTATCTCATATCTCTTTTGCTCTATTTTTTTCATATATATCACATCTCTTTGGCGCTCTCTCTCTCTCATCTATCCCAATCTATTTCGCTCTCTCTCTCTCATCTATCTCACATCTCTTTCACTCTCTTTCTCATCTATCTCATATTTCTTTCCCATCTGTCACATCTATTTCACTCTCCCTCATCTATCTCACAGCTCTTTCGTTCTCTCTCTAATCTATCTCACATGAATTTCGCTTTCTCTCTCATGGATCTCAATCTCTTTCGCGTTCTCTCGCTTTCTCTAATCTGTCTCACATCTCTTTCGCTCTCTCTGTCTTATCTATCTCACACCTCATTCTTTCTCTCTCCCATCTATCCCATATCTCTTTCGCTATCTCTCTCCCTCATCTATCTCATCTCTTTTGCTCTCTCTCTCTCTCTCATCTATCCAACATATCTTTCGCTCTCTCTCTCCCTCATCTATCACATCTCTTTTGCTCTCTCTCTCTCTCATCTATCCAACATATCTTTCGCTCTCTCTCTCTAACTTATCTATTCAACATATCTTTCGCTCTCTCTCTCTCTCATCTATCCAACATATCTTTCGCACTCTCTATCTCTCTAACTCGTCTATCCAACATATCTTTCGCTCTCTCTCTCTCTCTCTAACTCATCTATCCAACATATCTTTCGCTCTCTCTCTCTCTCTCATCTATCCAACATATCTTTCGTTCTCTCTCTCTCTAACTCATCTATCCAACATATCTTTCGCTCTCTCTCTCTCATCTATCTAACATATCTTTCGCTCTCTCTCTCTCTCTCTAACTCATCTATCCAACATATCTTTCGCTCTCTCTCTCTCTCATCTATCTAACATATCTTTCGCTCTCTCTCTCTCTCTCTCTCTCTAACTCATCTATCCAACATAACTTTCGCTCTCTCTCTCTCATCTATCTAACATATCTTTCGCTCTCTCTCTCTCTCTCATCTATCCAACATATCTTTCACTCTCTCTCTCTCTCTCTAACTTATCTATCCAACATATCTTTCGCTCTCTCTCTCTCTCTCTCTCTCTCTAACTCATCTATCCAACATATCTTTCGCTCTCTCTCTCTAACTCTTCTATCCAACATATCTTTCGCTCTCTCTCTCTCTCTCTCTCTAACTCATCTATCCAACATATCTTTCGCTCTCTCTCTCTCTCTCATCTATCTCATATCTCTTTCGCTCTCTTTCTCTTTCATCTATCTCACATCTCTTTGGCTCTCTTTCTCTCTCTCATCTTTCTCGATCTATTTCGCTCTCTCTCTCATCTATCTCACATTCCTTTCTCTCTCTCTCTCTCATCTAGTTCACATCTATTTCACTTTCCCTCATGTATCTCACATCTCTTTCGTTCTCTCTCTCTCATCTATCTCATATCTCTTTTGCGCTCTCTCTCATCTATCTGACATCTCTTTCGTCCTCTCTAACTCATCTATCTCACATCTCTTCCACTCTCTCTCTCTCATATATCTCACATCTCTTTCGCTCTCTCTCTCTCGTCTATCTCACATCTTTTTCGCTCTATCTCATCAATTTCACTTTTTTCGCGCTGTCTTTCTCATCTATCTCACATCTCTTTCGCGCGCGCTCTCTCTCATCTGTTTTACATCTCTTTCGCGCGCGCTCTCTCTCTCTCATCTATCTCACATCTCTTTCGCTCTCTCTCTCTCTCTCTCTCTCTCTCTTACATCTCTTTCACGCTCTTTCTCTCTCTCTCTCTGATCTATCTCACATTTCTTTCGCTCTCTCTATCATCTATCTCACATCTCTTTTGCGCGCGCTCTCTCTCTCCCTCTCTATCCTCACTTCCACTTATACTCCTTCAGGTGTCGAGGGAGATACAAAGCTCTAGTTCTTGTCTTTATGCCAACCTTAACCATTGTCAATGAAAGTTGTAGCGTATCTCGGGTGCTGACAGTTTACCTTACACTGGCTCTATCGCGTGCTCATTTTCCGTCGACTCTTTTCATGCATGTTCTAAACATAGAATCTTTTGGCATTCTTTCCAGATGTTGAACCATTTCATTTATTGTTCTTTTATATAGTTCTGAATTGATTCTTTACTCAAGCTCTCTGTCACGACATCATTTCAAATGTCTCTTTTGCTCACCCCACTGGCAGTTAATTACTAACATGAAATCATTCTGCGGTGGTTTAATAAGAATGTAACAGCTGGAACAGCTTACATTAACGACCTTTGGTGTTCTCGGTAGTCTAGTCGGGAAAACCATCTCCAACCAGTGCTCGGTTCCCGCTAGAAGCAGTGTGAATTGTACTCGTGGTTGAAAAAAAAAATATATATCCCCTCGGTCGACCTCGGTCGATTGCTGGTGGAAATGGGTACCAGTGTAGTACTCTGGAAAGGTGACGAATTTCATTTCGCTAGAAGCTACACTATCCTGAAGTCTCCGAAAACTTCTGGATAGGCGGCCGAGCACATGTAGGCGAAAACTCGCGTGCTAAGACGTCGGTTCAAACCTCGTACTCTACTGTTACCTTTACTTTAACGATATGATAGGAATTCAACAGCAAAATTGGTAAACTGTTGTAGAGACAGGAAGTTGTAGGGTGATCACTTACACCTGGGGGCAGGGTACAATATTTCATAGACTTGATTGAGAAAGGGAGAGAATGAGATGAATGTGATTTGAAATTGATTTCTACGGGTTATGTACCTTGAATTTGATTTGCGGCGTTGAATGAAGTCCTGCCATTCTCGAAATATGGCTAAAGAAAAGTCAACAAAAAGTTCATTGAGGGTATGGGGGTGTCATAACCACCACGAGGGTATGGGGCTGTCATAACCACCACGTGGGTATGGGGGTGTCATAACCACCACGTGGGTATGGGGGTGTCATAACCACCACGTGGGTATGGGGGTGTCATAACCACCACGTGGGTATGGGGGTGTCATAACCACCACGTGGGTATGGGGGTGTCATAACCACCACGTGGAGACTGCATAGAAAATATTTCTTTAACTCCATAGAAACGTCCTTGCAAATCACAGAATAGGTTTTTATCAGTAGAATTGGATTTGTTAATGCAGTCACACCTGGTTATTGTTTGATACAGATTCATGGCACTACCTCCAATGGTTTATATTTAATGAAATGAGAGTAGCATTCTCAAATAAATTAATAAGGATGCACTGCTATTATTTTAATCTGCAATTTTGACAAAGGATAGAAAATATATGCATAACACACAAAATATGTAGTTGTTGCTTGAAGTAGTAAATCTTTACCATGTTAGTAGATCAGGCACGAACAAATCTATTGTTACTAAAAATGTATGTTGAACAGAGAGCTATGTGCACATTCATTTGTTAGGATTATTAAGATTATTCTTTTTTGAGTTATTGAGTTATTTGCGGGTCATCATCATTGCACTCCGAACATGTCCATAGGTGCTCAGATCCTCTCCTCAGCAATTCCCTCAGTGTCCAGCGACTGACGACTCCAGTTCTATGTTGGTTGATAAGTCTTCTTACACGGCCACCAAGTTTCTCATTTCTGGCTGTGCTCATCTTAACTCCCATTTCCATCATCCGAAGAAGTGACGTTGATCTGTGTTTGTCAAAGTTCTGTGCTCTTCCCACATCTCGGAGGGCATTGATGATGTCCGCCCGAATCATCGGTTGCCCGTCCTCAACGACAGCGCAGCTAGCCAACCTGTCCGCTCTCTCATTTCCCCGTACTCCCGCATGTCCAGGGACATAGACAAAGGTGACCTTACGTATTTTGGATTTCTGCAACGACTCTACCCATTGCATGCGTACAGAGCCCGCATCCACTTTTTTAATCATGCTCATCGAATCACTCAGTATACATGCGTGGGTGTAGTCTTGTGACTCTAACCATTTGAATGCCTTGGTCACTGCCATCACCTCCATTGTCATGCTACTCGTGGTCATGAAATATACTTCCGGGGAATGTGGCGCCCTGTTAACTGGCCTCTTCATAAGACTCACAGATAAGTGCTGTTTTCCAGTGAACTTTTCTGTTTATTTGTTTGTTTTTATTTATATTTTAAGGGATCATGTGATTGTACGCGCTTTCTATTTGATGTAAATCACTTTGCTTCTTTTGATTCATTGCATTTTGTTATAATTTCCTTATTTCATCACTCATCATTGTTGTTGCACTATTGAACGCGTCAATAAATGGCGGTTTGTTTACGCCGGTCTGTCGTCAAGGACGCGTAAGTCATTTAATTTGTAGAAGGCTCACAGTGTTTCCGCGTGTTGCTGAGCAAGTTACTGGAGTTGGCCAGTTTATAAAGTGGAACGGGTTCTGGGCCGTGCGACTGAGCAAGTGCACGTGAGTCTGGACCATCCAAAGCATCGAAGTTCAGCGACATTCATCAAAGACGACGGTAAGTGTAAGTTTTCAGATTATTCTATAAGGATGCGGTTGTTTAAACCTGAACTGCCATGAAGATACAGATTATAAGTGTTACATTGGAGAGAGAGAGAGAGAGAGAGAGAGAGAGAAGAGAAAGAGAGAGAGAGAACAATAATAAACAACCATTGCTTTATATGATATTGCACATAAAAGCGTTATCACGGAGATCCTTGCATCAATAGTTCCGTGATCTAGGATGTCGCTGGACACTCAGATGACGACTTAATAACTGTCCTCCAAACTTTAAGATTAACAGCTACTTTCTGAAATGTGACGATGGTTAATATTGTTCATTATCTATATATTATCTTCCCACTCCTTTCCAGTAGCCTGAACTCAGTTGGGGTGCTAAAAGAGCTAACCCGAGAGCTAACCATATATAAGATATCAACAGAATATAATAGGATAGCCTTTGGCACTTTGCTGGAAGCACTTTTGAGTATGTACCTGCGATGAAAGTACGAGATTTCAGCGGCAGGGGAGACAAGCATGAACGCAGGGACTGCTTTCTTATGGTATCACGAGACATGTGCGTGATGAGGTGACCCGAGACATGTGCGTGATGAGGTGCCCCGAGACATGTGCGTGATGAGGTGACCCGAGACATGTGCGTGATGTGGTGACCCGAGACATGTGCGTGATCAGGTGATCCGAGACATGTGCGTGATGAGGTGACCTAGACATGTGCGTGATGAGGTGACCCGAGACATGTCAGTGATGAGGCGCCCCGAGACATGTGCGTGATGAGGTGACCCGAGACATGTGCGTGATGAGGCGCCCCAAGACATGTGCGTGATGAGGTGCCACGATACATGTGCGTGATGAGGTGCCCCAAGACATGTGCGTGATAAGGTGCCCCAAGACATGTGCGTGATGAGGTGACCCGAGACATGTGCGTGATGTGGTGACCCGAGACATGTGCTTGATGACGTGACCCGAGACATGTGCGTGAAGAGATGACCCGAGACATGTGCGTGATGAGGTGCCCCGAGACATGTGCGTGATGCGGTGCCCCGAGACATGTGCGTGACGAGGTGCCCCGAGACATGTGCGTGATGTGGTGCCCCGAGACATGTGCGTGACGAGGTTCCCCGGGACATGTGCGTGATAAGGTGACCCGAGACATGTGCGTGATGAGGCGCCCAAGACATGTGCATGATGAGGTGCCCCGAGACATGTGCGTGATGTGGTGCCCCGAGACATGTGCGTGACGAGGTGCCCCGAGACATGTGCGTGATGTGGTACTCCGAGACATGTGCGTAACGAGGTGCCTCGAGACATGTGCGTGATGAGGTGCCCCGAGACATGTGCGTGATGAGGTGCCCCGAGACATGTGCGTGATGACTTGCCCCGAGACATGTGCGTGACGAGGAGTCACGAGACATGTGCGTGACGAGGTGCCCCGAGACATGTGCGTGATGTGGTGCCCCGAGACATGTGCGTGATGTGGTGCCCCGAGACATGTGCATGATGAGGTGCCCCGAGACATGTGCGTGACGAGGTGCCCCGAGACAAGTGCGTGATGTGGTTCCCCGAGACATGTGCGAGATGAAGTGTCACCCTGTATCCTACCGGACCATCTCATTTGTCATGAAGATGCAAATATGAAAGCGGTATAGAAAAAAAAAAACTCGTTACGATAGAAATCTAGGACATACACGACTTACCAAGAATTGAAAGAATATACAGACATTACTATTAGCTTTATAATATAAAAGCGTTATAGTTGAAGACAGAACATAAAAAGGTTACTATGAATAGATAGTTACATACATTGTGTTATCATGAAGACATAGAAAATGGAACGTAGCAATGGAGAAACATAATAATATGCGTTACAAAGGTCACACAGAACATAAAGCGCTATCCCAAAGACACAGAACATAAAGCGCTACAACAATTATTTGAATATCAGAACGTTACCATTGAGCTACAGGATTTCAAAGTATTACCATTGAATGTAGACCACAAGAGTGTTGTCACGAAGATATAGACCATGTGAGCGATTAAATGGTTCTTTGAAACACACACAACAGATCTAGGGACTGAAGCAATAAATAACGACACCAATGACTTGTAGAGAAACCAAAATCAACAAATACAGGGTGTCTCTAAAGTCGCAGTGCAGTGAATTTCTACTCTCGGAAGAAAAACGTCACCAGAAATGCGGTTAACTAATGCGTCACACAAATTGTAAAATATTCAAATATACTTGACTGCTATCGGCGAGTTTATAATGGGTAATGTTGGTATTAACACAATAAAGTGCCTAAAGCATATGTTGAAAATGTCCACCAGATCGGTGGGTGTTTCTTTAATGACTGTGCATTATTTGAAAATCTAGTTGTTCCAATTTATTTATGTAAATCACGCATCATGTGCTGCTGTAGCTTGTTCCTTTTTCGGTAAAGTTAAACATATAGCATCACTATTCACAAAAGGTATTCGAAATATCCACCACGTTTTAGTTGGCAAATATTGAAACGTTTTTTCATATTGTCAAAAACCTTACGCAGTATGGGCTGTGTAACATTATTGTTGTTGGCGATTGAAACCTGCAGTTCATCGAGTGTGTGGGGATTGTTTTCGTACACTTTTCCTTTCAGTTCACCCCAGAGATAGTAGTCCATGGGAGTAAGATCAGGAGACCGTGCAGGCCAAATTCCGCGAGAGATTATACGATTAGCAAAAATTTCATATAAAAATTCCAGTGATTTTACAGCAGTGTGAGCAGTTGCGCCATCTTGTTGAAACCAAGCTTTTTCAATTTCTGGCTCAGAAAGTTGGGTTACGAATCGCTCCAGTATGTTAAACCTGTATCTTTCTGAATTTATTGTGTCATAGAAGAAAATTGGGCCGATTATCCGCTGACGACTCATTGCACACCACACTCCTACTTTCTGATCGTGGAGAGGCACTGGGTGCAATGCATGTGGATTTTCATCACTCCAAAGACGATAATTCTGCCTATTCACGTACCCAGACAAATGGAACCATGCTTCATCTGTGAAGAAAGTGAAATCAAGGATTTCCTCACCTTCTTGGGCTAGAAAATTCTCAAACCACATACAATAATTAATTCTGGATTGGTGATCTAATTCTTTTAATTGAGGAACGACGGAAAATTTGTACGGATGTAACTTTAATTTTTTTTTCAGAACTCTATGAACAGTACTGCTTGATTTGTGTACTTGTTGAGCCAGCTTTCTTATTGATTTGCCAGGACTCATTAGAATGCTGTCCTGGATGTTGAGAGATGTTACTTCAAGAACAGATGGTCTACCAGGACGAATAACATCATGTACACTACCGGTGTTTTGAAATTTGATTATTAAATTACTCACAGTATTTCGATGAGGCACTGGTGTATCAGGAAATCTATTCACAAATTGTTCAATAACCCCATTCGAATACTTGCCGCCGTTACGGAACACATGCTCCAATATAAATACTCTTTCTTCAATCGTTAACACCATTGTAAGCCAGATCTATCATGTAGCAGTGATGTTTAAATGAACACGTAAATGGTGCTTGAACTATTACGTCATACATAGATAAAATTTAGGTGCGTAATTATTTCAACAACAAAAAATGCACAGTCATTAAAGAGACACCCTATATTAGTAGCATCGCCATAATGGGAGAGAGAGCACGACCATTTCCAGAAAATATAAAATATAAAACAGATACTGAGGAAATTGTGAATATACGAAAATTATAAGACAAGATATGATGCGAGAGAGTTATGAGAAAGATAGTTGTTAATATTTGTCAAAATGATAAATTTGTTGTGAAGGTTATCAGAATGTTTAAGTTGGCCAGATGTTGTCTGAAAAATAAGTTATAGAGAGGGTATCAGGATGCTCAATTAAAAGTAAATGCAAGGGTTATCAGAAGGATGAATTGCGCCAGAATTATCGAAAGGGCAGAAAATTCCAGAGTTGTCGATAAGAAAAGTGTGCAAGGATTATCAGAACGATACGCTGTACGCGTGTTGTCAGAAAAATACTTTGTGTAAGGGAGATAAGTTGTACACGGGTTTCCAGCCACATAAGTGGTACAAATGTTATCATAAAAATTCGCTTTTCAAGAGATCTCACCAAGAAAATGAATAATATAAGCATTGTTGAGCCCGACTGGAAGTGAAAGAGTAGAAAAAATAGCACCTGCAAGAGAAACAGGAGTTACATGGCTGCACAGAATAGTCAATGCAGCATGTCGCTAAGAAAAAGCCTCAGATGACTGGAAAAGGCAATCATTGTTTCAATATTGACAAAAAGAAAGGTAGCAAGAGAAGGTACAATCAATATAGAGGTATCTCCCTTCTCAGCAATGTGGGAAAGTTATACGCAAAATTATGGGGAAAAATGCTCAGGCCAAGAATAGAACTACAGTTAAGCGATTCTTAGATGATGCTAATAAAAAGAATGCACTGACGCACTATTCCCCCTAAAACAGCTAGCAGAAAAGAAGACATAACACAACCAATATGTGTACATAGCTGTCATTGACCAAGAGAAAGCTTTCTATCTGGTAAACTGAAAACAACTATGGGAGATACTAACAACATGCGGTGTAAACTAACAACTAATCAACCTAATAATAAGTCTCTAGATAAATATACATGGAAAACAAACCAGTAGAAGAGATCGATCACTTTATCTATCTTGGAAGCCACATTGATCGAGAAGGGGATACGAGTAAAGAAATTAGAATCAGAATGGCTAAAGCAGCAATGTCTTTCAGAAGCCTTGAAAAGTTGTGGAAATCAAAACTCATCAGCACAAACACAAAACTTAGGCTATTCAAATCAAATGTACTATCAACCCTTACGTTTGCGTGTGAAAGCTGGAAAACAACAAGAGATATAGAAACAAAGTTGAACGCATTCGAAAATAAATGTCTAAGGAAACTACTTGGTATAGCATGGAACGAATTCAAAACAAACGAGGAAATTAGAGAAATCGCCAATCAACCACTAATATCTTCAGTATTAAAGAAAAGACGATGGTCATACGTTGGACATGTGATGAGAAGAGATAATAACCGAATAGCAAAGCAAGCCCTCATATGGGAAACAACAGGTAAAAGAAAAAGAGGAAGACCCAGGGAGACACTGAGAAGAACATTGATGAGAGAGGCAAGAGCAGCAGGAATCGGCTCCCTCAGTGAGATAGAACTGCTTGCACAGAACCGAGACAGATGGCGAGATTTGATAAAATATCTTTAAAAGAAAACTGCTAGAACAAAAAACAAACACAAAAATTCATATAGGAGAAGGTGTATCTTGGTCTACGCCCTATGGGCCGGTTACGGCTCGAAAGGTCAATAGATAGATAGATAGATAGATCAACAACAACTACACAATCAGCAACAGCAGCAGGCTACACAGATCACTTTGAAATTAGACCAGGATTAAGCCAGGTGTGCGTGTAATCTCCCCTATAGTTTATCACTTACAGATATTACATATGTAAGTTAACCAACTCTGTGGGGACATAAGAGATTAATGAGCTTCTATTTGTAGACGATCAGACGCTAATATATGGGAAAAAAGAAGACCTGCAAGAACATTTAAATAGACTTGGGTTCCTCGGTAGCCTAGTTGGGAAAACCACCCGACTGGACTGCCGACGTTCGGACAACCTGTGTTCGATTCCCGCTGGGAGCAGTGTGAATTGTACTCGTGGTTGGAAAAAAAGAAATACCCCCACGGTCGACCCAGCCGTTGGCAGAAATGGGTACCAGGGTATTACCCTGGGAAGGCGAGGAATGTCGCCTTGCATCTAAGTTTCGATGCTTGAGGCGACACTATACAGAAATCTCCGAACATTTCTGGATAGGCGGATGCCTATTTTATTTTATTATAATTTTATTATATTTCAGGATAGGCACATATGGGTGGAAACTCGCGTGCTAAGACGTCGGTTCAAGTCTCGTACTTTACCTTTACCTTTAATAGACTTAACAGCACAGGCACTCAATACAACATGAAAATCAATATCAACAAAACAAAAGTCATGAATATCGCAAACGAGAAACAGAACATCAACATAACTATAGAAGGCAGGCAACTAAAATAAGTAGAGGAATTAATTTACTTAGGAAGTCTAGTGATAAACAACAATTCACAAGCTGGAGAAATATACTCAACAACAAAGCTTATCAAATCATCGGACAGCTATCACCACTATTGTCCAACAAGGAAATAACTCGGCACTCCACAATACAGTCTTCATCCCAACATTGTACTACGAATGCCAGACCTGGACCCTAGATGCAAAGTATATCTCCTCTCGACGCTGAAAATCAAATGGTGAAGGAAAGAAGAAGAAGAAGAAGAGGAAACACATTTCTTTTCGAGACAGAATGTGCCGAGTCTAAACTTTCATATATCTTAATACTGCTGTAAACAACAACACCGACATATGTATCGTTATTTTTTTTTATTTCACACAAAAACAAAGACAAATAGAGACATCACCAATTTTATAAACATTGATCACTGAATGCCTATATACCCAGGCTGGCTTCTATACAACGCGATTATCTTTTGTGGCTCCTCATGTGGCGACCTCATTCTAAATAAGTCCCAGGCAACTGTTGGAGATCTCCATGCATATTGTCCTGTTATAGCACCGGTGATGTCAAGAAAGCCTTCATTATTTATCAAACCTTGGTTACCTCTGTTGCACGATTCATCAGCCATTTTGCCTACGCCACAGTCAAAATCTGATTCTGTTAACTTCTATTGACCTTTCGAGCCGTAACCGGCCCATAGGGCGTAGACCAAGATACACCTTCTCCTATATGAATTTTTGTTCTAGCAGTTTTCTTTTAAAGATATTTTATCAAATCTCGCCATCTGTCTCTGTTCTGTGCAAGCAGTTCTATCTCATTGAGGGAGCCGATTCCTGCTGCTCTTGCCTCTCTCATCAATGTTCTTCTCAGTGTCTCCCTGGGTCTTCCTCTTTTTCTTTTACCTGTTGTTTCCCATATGAGGGCTTGCTTTGCTATTCGATTATTATCTCTTCTCATCACATGTCCAACGTATGACCATCGTCTTTTCTTTATTACTGAAGATATTAGTGGTTGATTGGCGATTTCTCTAATTTCCTCGTTTGTTTTGAATTCGTTCCATTCTATACCAAGTATTTTCCTTAGACATTTATTTTCGAATGCGTTCAACTTTGTTTCTATATCTCTTGTTGTTTTCCAGCTTTCACACGCATACGTAAGGGTTGATAGTACATTTGATTTGAATAGCCTAAGTTTTGTGTTTGTGCTAATGAGTTTTGATTTCCACAACTTTTCAAGGCTTCTGAAAGACATTGCTGCTTTAGCCAGTCTGATTCTAATTTCTTTGCTCGTATCCCCTTCTCGATCAATGTGACTTCCAAGATAGATGAAGTGATCGATCTCTTCTACTGTTTGTTTTCCATGTATATTTTGTCACTTGTTGGAATTAAACTTTTCATGACTTTAGTCTTTTCATGATTGACCTCAAGCCCAATTTTGCTGGCTATTGATGATAGTTCATTTGTGTTTTCCTGCATCGTTTTTATCTGATTGCTGATGAGAACTATGTCATCAGCAAAGTCCAGGTCCTCCAAATGGTCTCCTTGTATCCATTCGATGCCTTTATTACCAGTGCAGCATTTCTTCATTATGAAGTCCATAACAATTCCAAATAACAAGGGCGATAAAATACATCCTTGTTTAACTGTATCAGGTCTACGTTTCATTAACAACATCGTTTTTACGATAGCGGCTTGTTAAACCTCTGATCAACGGTTCTATACCAAGCGGAGAAAAACATCAGTTAACTTACGTGCAGTGAAAAGATATTTTGATCTGATTTGGCCTATTCGGAAGCTGACAATGATTATTTCTTCTTCTCTGAGACAGTTGAACTGATAGAAAGCATTACTTTATTTGTAACTCAGGTGTTACACGTGGACAAAAAATAAAGACCTCTTAAAAATAATAGATTTATAGATTTGCGAAATGTCAAATACCACGTAAATTAACACATTCAATGCAAACCATTTGGTTTTGTCATTCTTTTCCTTCTTACTGCTGCACGGTACAAGATGTCAGAAGAGACAGAGAAGAGAGAAAAAGGGAGAAGAATGTTACATTTAAGACCATGCACATTCTCATGAATGATATTGCATCTGAAAAGCCAGAATTGCAACAAAGAATGGCCACAACATTAAGACACATCAAAAGACAAATGAAAATTGCCGTGCACGCATGCCCGGCTAGATCAGCAACCAACACGGCAGACAATGTCATCTTTAATGGGATTTGGAAATGCACCCAAAAATGACTTTTTATTGCAGCAGGAAGATTTGCAAGAAACTTCAAGAAATGAAAACTGCTGAAATGTGTGTGATTTAGAAAAGTGGTAAGCGTTTTATTCTAGAATATTGCTGTAGCAACACTCCGCTACCACAGAAATGCAGACTTCATTCACCAAGAGCTACACTTTAGAAGCTGTGCCAGGAACGCTAACAAGTTGTCCTGGAAACGACCAGGTTCGTGATTTGGCAAAACATTGCGTGAAAGCCATCTCAGCCTTGTACAAGCATAGTTAATGAGGAATCAGTGCGAGTCGCAGACATGAACAAACGAAATACACAACACCAGGGTTACAAGTAAATTATGCTTTCTAATAATTAAACAGGCAGAGAAGAACAGAAGAATGTGTATCCCCCGAACAGAAAAAACAAATGAGATCAAAATATCTTTTCGATAGACGTAAGTTAACACAATCTGAAAATCTGATGCTTATGACTGTCCGGTAGGCAAAATGGCTGCTGAATCCTGCAACAGAGGCAACCACCGTTTAGTTAACAGGGACGGCTTTTCTGACATCACCAGTGCCATAACTACATCTGTCTCTGGTTGCTAGCGACTGCTGCGGGACGTTGTTTCATGGAATCTGTGTCAGATCGCCCAAATAATAAAAATTTTCTTCCTCTAAGTATTTCAAAATCACATCTCCACTTTATCTAGTATCATAGCATTCCTGTCTGTACTTGCTACAATCAATATTTTTCTGACCATCATCATTATCATGTGCTATGCTCATTATTCCGGAACCCCGAAAGCTCAGTGGTTAGTGAACTGGACTACAAATGACAAAAGGTCGGCTTCGATTTTGATCGACGGCTTATGGGTTCACCCAGCCTTAAATGGGTACCGGATTTTTTCTGGGAAAGTAAAGCAGCACGGGCGTATACCGACCACATTATCCTTAAAAAAATAATGTGCCGAAGGTCTGTACAGATTATGATCACCAACACAATATTCCCTAATCGTCACTTGGCCTGACGGGGTCTTTACTTTTTTATGCTCAGAATTATTGGCGATCATGTCTCTCGATTTCTCTTTCTATGCCGTTACTTCTCATCAATCTAACACTTGATTTCACGCTTTTGAATTGTCTAGTATGTTCTCTTGTTGCCTTGCTCTGTCTCTTTTTCCCTCAATTTTCCTGTTTTCATATTTCTAGTTTTTCCTCTTCGCATAGCCAGCTCAAAGATAGTGGACTGTCCTTTTCTAAAAAGAATTTAAAATATTTCTTTGTGTTCTTGCCTCTTTCAGGACTTCTTTATTGCTCTTTCTTAGCTCAACATTCTTCTGTTAAAATACATTTCTGTGGCCTCGAAGTAATTTCTCGTTTGTTAACTTCCGTATATGTCAGGACTGACCTTTTGTAACATTTGATAACTATTTTTCTTACTTCTATTGACAAAGATACCAGTTCGACAAAATGTTTTTCGATAACGGATTATTGCCATTCTTGGCTAATCTATAATTAATCCCATTAAAATATTTGTTCCATCCGAAATTATTGTCCTGGCCAAGTTTTTGAAAGTTTCAAAGCTTTTTTATTAATTTTGAAGGCGCACTTTGGAAAAGCATTTTCTTTGAGATAAATACATGCAGATCTTGAAATTAAACAAGAGCTGACATTTCAGCAGAAGATAATATTTCTATATGCGTTGACGAGTCTGTGATTTTATCACTTTTATGTTCTCATCTATACAGACAAATCTGTAATACGACACCAAAGGAGTGCATGGGCATTTACAGCACGCTCGGCAGGCAGAATAGTCAAGGAAGACAATGGAGCATACGTTATGACCACAAGTAGCATGACAATGGAGGTGATGGCAGTGACCTGGGCATTCATCTGGTTAGAGTCACACAACGACACCTATCCCTGTATACTGAGTGATTTGATGAGCATGATAAGAAAAGTGGAGGCGGGCTCATACGTATGTAATGGGTAGAGTCATTGGAGAAGTCAAAAATACGTACGGTCACCTTTGTCTATGTCCCTGGACGTGCTGGAGTACGGGGAAATGAAAGAGCGAACAGGTTGGCTAGCTGTGCTGTCGTTGAAGACGGTCAACCAATGGATCATGCGGACACCATCAATGCCCTCCGAGATGTGGGAAGGGCGCAGGACTTCGACAACCATGAGTCCATGTCACTCCTTCGGATGAAAAAGATGGGACTTAAGATGGGGACAGCCCGAAACGAGAAACTTAATGGGCGTGTAAGAAGACTTATCAACCAACACAGAACTGGAGTCGTCAGTCGCTGGACACTGCGGGACTTGCTGAGGAGGACATCTGAGCACCTATGGACATCTTCGGAGTGCAATGATGATGACCCGCAAATAACTCAATAACTCAATATTCCCAATCTTACGGTAGGTGCCACTTCTGACCTATGGAAACGAATCATAGACAGTAGCCAAACAAATAAAAAGACGATTAGAGGCCACAGAGATGGGATTTCTCAGAAGAATGTTGAAAGTTCCATGACAGCTAAATAGACCAACGAGGAAATTCTCAAACAGGCCAATACAAAAAGAGATCTCCTAAAACATCAGAAAGAAACAATCAACATTTTTCGGGCACATCACGAGAAGAGGAAAGTTGGAATACTTGGTTACAACTGGCAAAGTACAGGAAAAGAGAGATAGCAGACGACAAAGAGAGAAAATACTAGACAGTTTGGTGTCATGGCATTAAAAACAGTCGACAACAGAATGAATCCGATGCAGGGCAGATAGAAGAGTGTGGAAGGGTATAATGGCATACGCCAACCGGTATGGCACATCATGATGATGATGATAACTTGAGTGACATTTCTCCTTCTCCTTCGTCATATGTGCTTGCGTGTATTAGTGCAAGGCATTTAATTGTGATCCTTTACCTTGCCAACCAACATACCTGTGTATTCTGCACGTATTTATTCGAGCCTTTTGTCTCGGCCTTTGATTCACATGAAACTTCCAAATAGATGAGGTTGTTTGCAGTCAGGGGTGTTAAACTGAAATATTTAGACAGACAATGACGGGCGGACAGACAGATAAACACACAGACAGACGGACGGACGGACAGACGGATGGATGGATGGATGGATGGATGGACGGATGGATGGATGGATGGATAGATGGATGGATGGATGGATGGTTGGATGGATGGTTGGATGGTTGGATGGATGGATGGACGGACGGACGGACGGACGGACGGATGGATGGATGGATGGATGGATGGATGAATGGATGGATGGATGGTTGGATGGATGGATGGACAAGCAAAAGCGTTATGTTTTAGTGATATTTTCAAAGGACACAGATCGATGTTAGTAATAAGTTGCCTGCCTGCTTTCCGTGTCAACACATCGGTCAGATAATAATTGGGACCAATTATTATGCATCACAAGAGCTACTGTGAAAACATGGCATGTTTTATTTGTACTGCACAACGTCCTATTAAAAAATAAGTTCATGTGTTTCGCACTGACGATTGTTAACTGAGCCCTTGCCGAACTTTCTAATATTCTGTGCAATATACAAATAATTGAAAAAAATATATATTCGTCCCGTTCTCCTTGACCAGGAAATGAGACAATACAACAGCTGCTCTAGACTAATCACACATTTGGTATAAAAAATGTCAAACGCTGTTTGCGTAAGACATTAAATGAGCTTTTTCTGAACGATTTTGATGTGCCGAATTCAAATATTGCAGGGAAATCAGTGGCAGACACCCCCAGACTGTTGGATCAATATCCATCCAACAATATCCGTAATTGGGCTCCTATTTCTATGATATCGCAGAGCTTATATGTGACTACTATGTGCGCCGTGCCGATAATGCTCGACACTTTAATCCGTAGTTGTAAACCCGTGTTTTGTTCACTTCAAACTTGCACAAGTCCCGAGTTTTGTTCACAACTGTAAAGCTGCACAAGACAGCACATGTTTTGTGTAGTAAAATCTTACTAAAAAAAAGTTAGGTGAAACATAGCTGCAATTAATTTTTTGTTTTTATGTGTACGGAGCTTTGTCCTCATTGAGCTCGTCTCTTCTTGGCTTGTTTCTTGTCCTAAAACTTTGAACTTCCAATTTCCACTATGGCGGCGGTTGGTTAATTTTTCTTAGTGTGAACAAAATGGCAAACGTGTTTCAAAAAGTGTTTCAAAGAGTGTTTCAAAAAGAGTTTCAAAAATGTGTTAATTGTTAAAATAAAAATGTTTTGTCGCGCGACAAGGCACAAAGACCTAAATGGTTCACAAATGACTCATCAACAAAGACTCAAGAATACTACATTAAAGGCCACGAAAAAGATTAAATATTAGGGGCACTAGGAACGTAAACAAAAGGATTAATATGTAGCCTGATCATACGTTCTGATTTTAACGGGGCAATACTGTCTTTTTTTCATATTGTCCATCGTTTTAATGAAAATGTTAACCTAGTACCGCTTCCAATATTTTCTAAAAAGTCCATCTTTTTTAATTTTGTTTTTTATAAAACACGATCTGCACTTTATATCTTCCTTAACGCTTAAAGTCTTTTCTTGAAAGTTTGATGAGAAGGTGATGAAAGACTGAAATGAGCAGCTTACTAGCACATGATGGGAGAAACATTCGCCCGCTACAGTACACCTCAACATATACTTCAGTTTTGTATATGTCAAGTAAGGAGCCGCATCACGACATGTGGTGTATAGGGAATATTGTGTTAGTGACCATCATTTTTACAGACCTTCCACACATGATTTGTGGGGTAATGTGGTCGGTATTATGCCCGTGCTGCTTTACATTCCCAGAAAAAAATATGGTACCCATTTAAGGCTGGGTGAACCCGGAAGCCGTCGGTTGGGATCGAACCCGACTTCTTGTCCTTTGTAGTCCAGTTCACTAACCACTGAGCTAAGTTTTGTTTGGGTTTTGTTATTTTTCTTCATCTTTCTTTCCTCACTTGCCTTTCAACGTCTTGCTGAGTGGAGATATTGCAATAATTTGCAATCTTTTGCTCCTCTTTGGACCTCTCCAGTTGTTACGTTTCCTAGTGCTGCTAATATTCCATCAATCCATCTTTTGCTCTTCTATTGACCTCTCCAGTTGTTACGTTTCCTAGTGCTGCTAATATTCCATCAATCCATCTTTTGCTCTTCTATTGACCTCTCCAGTTGTCTGACTCTTCCTACGTATAGTCTTTTCAAAATATTGCTGTCTGCCCCCCAGTCCGTTCCTGCCAATTTCTTCATAATATTTATTCGCTTTTTGTCTTTTTTCCTTCATCTGTCTATCTGATTTTTCCAAGTCATTCTGCGATTCATGATGACACCAAGCTATGTTGGGTTTTGGTCAATAGGCAATGTATGGTCGTTTATCTTCAAGTTTGCAGAGAGTGTGTTTCTTGATAGGTTGAAAATTGTATATATGTTTTTTTTCGTTGATTGGGAAGAATCAGGTGTTCGTCCATTTTTCAAGTTCACCTAGGGCATCTTGCATCCTGGGTGCAGCCATCGACATACTTTACCCACGAGCCCATAACGCCAGATCATCTGCGTATATTGCTGAGTGTATTCTGGGTGGAATGTCCTTTACGATGTCATTTATGAAAATTAAAAAGAGTCTTGGGGACAGACCCCCGCCTTGTGAGACACCTTGTTCGATAGAGACCTTCTTACTTAGTTGACCTTGAACTTGTACTCTGGCCGTTCTATCCTGAAGGTATTGAGAGACCCAATTGCATAAACGACCCTGGATGCCAAGTATAAATAGCTTGTTCTTTAAACTCTCTCGCCAAACCCTATCAAAAGCCTTCTCCATGTCGACCCACACTTCCAGTGTGTGTTTATTTTCTTGTAGAGCATCCTCTATTTCCTGTGCAATGTAGGTGACCAGGTCTTCAGTTGATCTGTGCTGACGAAAGCCACGTTGTTGTGGTACGATGTGTTGTTTTGTCTCCAAATGCCACATAAGTCTTCTGTTAACCAGCCTTTCCATGAGTTTACTCAGGCAGCTCACTAGGCTAATTGGTCTATAGCTACTTGGGTCTAGTGGGTCTTTGCCACACTAGAGGATGGGCATCATAATAGCTTCTTTCCAGATTGCGGCACATGACCTCTCTTCCAGCTAGCATTTATTATCCTTAGAAGCTGGCTCTTGGCCATCTGTCCCAGATTTAGGAGCATTTCTTTGGAGATTCCATCTTTACCAGGGGAACTCTTAAGCTTCAATCCTTTGAGGGTAACATCTAATTCAGTTGGGTTAAAGATGGTCGTCTGATGCTCTTCTGGTGTTCAAGGCATGTGTTTTGCATCTTGGTTTTCCCGCCTTGCAGCTTTCTGCTTGTCTATTGGAATGTTTATTCTACTAATTGTTTTTGTAAGTCTCTATCAATAGATTTGCTGCCCTTTTGCCTGTGAGGATGTTCTGATTGTGTGTTAATGATATTGGAGGTCGGCAGTTGTTTTCGTCACTCAGAGCTTTCGCAAGTTTCCATAGTTTATGACCATTTTTGTCTAGATTAAGGCTCTCTGTTTTGTCTATCCAGCTCTGTCTTGCTGATATCATGACCTCACGTCTGTATTTGGCCGAGGCTGCTTTGTAGACAATGTTGCTCTCTGTGGTGTGTGATGTTTCAGCTAGTTCTCTGGCAGAGTCCAGTTCCTCTTCTAGTTTTTGTATTTCCTTGCTCCAGTATGGCTTGTAGTTTCTTTTTGCTCCTCTAGGAATGGATTCTTTAGCAGCTCTCAGGATGCTATTTGTTAACCGCTCTATCTTATTATTGACCTTCTTTTCGTGGGTGTTGATAGTCGCAGTATATGCATCAGTGAGCCTTGTAAACTTTGCCCAATCTGCTCTCTTATAGTTCCAGCGGAGAAGAAGTATTTGTAACTCCTGTTTGTGAGCAAGATCCACTGAAAGTTTGACTGGTCTATGGTCACTATCTACAAGTTGGTTCAGCACTTTTCTGATTATTTTGATAGATATGTCTCCAGTTGCAAACGCTAGGTCGGGAGTAGAAGTTGTTTTCCATCTTCTTGAGTAGAAGGTTGGGGGGTCCTCCCTAGAGTTTATGAGGAATAGGTTGTTGTCTATTTCCCATTCTTCCACTTCTTCACCTCGAACATTGGACTCCTTATATCCCCATCTTTCAGAGTGGCTATTAAAGTCTCCTACTACCAGACACTTTGATGGTGTTATTTCCATTGACCCCACCAGCTTCAGTAATTTGTCATTTGGACAGTATATATTGGAGAGGCAGAGATCATTGGTATACATTGTATTGTACCTATACATTAACTATGCTAGTATAAGGATATTTAATATATACTGTCTTCTCATCTTACCTCTTAGACTGTATCCTGTCTATGTCTAACATTTTTTGTCATTTCGGTAGCGGTTATTTTTCCCCTTGAATCTAGGGTCCAGGTCTAGCATTGACAGAACAACGTCGGGATGAATATTATATTGTAGAGTAGATTATATTGTAGAGTAGATTATATTGTAGAGTAGATTATATTATAGAGTATATTATATTGAAGAGTAGATTATATTGTATAGTAGAGTATATTGTAGAGCACTTAACTCAGTAGCTCCTGCAACAAGCCGGACTTGGAATATGAGGAAACTGCAACAAGGAACACTTTTCAGACATAGCCTTCAATGCTTCCTGCCGCCTATCCACCATATACCATGGGAGTTCACGTCCTCCCGAAAATGATGATCGTCATTTTCGTCTGTGCACACCGTGAGCTGTGTGTCTCATCCGTTTTGATCCTGCTTCGATATCCCGCTTGTTTACGATGAATGATGATATCGTATGACAGGGAACAGTTGGCTGTGTTCACTTTCTGCGCGGTTTCGCCTTATGTCTTTTGGCGTGTGCTGAGACTGCTACGATGGGGACTACAGTTACCTTTCTTTGTTTGGGAGATGAGTTAGTAATTCGGATGATCCCACTGGCACGGGCGGTTGAGCAATTATGGATTTTAATTCGTTTGCTGTGATACCGAGGCCTTCCATAACCAATAACCAATATTGTAGAGTAAATTATATTGTAGAGTAGATTATATTGTATAGTAGAGTATATTGTAGAGTATATTATAGAGTAGATTATATTGTATAGTAGAGTATATTGTAGAGTATATTATATTATAGAGTAGATTATATTGCAGAGTAGATTATATTGTAGAGTAAAGAATACTGTAGAGTGCCCGTTTTGCCACTATTTCCTTGTCGAAGTGATAACAGTTGTTGGATGATAGGAAAAGCTTCGTGGCATCTTGAGTTTATTTCTGTTGCTTTTGAATTGTCGTGTGTCTCTAGACTTCCTAAATATTTAAATTCCTACAATTGTCTGCTGTCTATTACTGTGGTGATGTTCTGATTTTCCTTTACGGTGTTCATGACCTCTAACTTTTTGGTCATGATTCCCATGTTGTATTGTTTTCCTATGTTGGTTGTTCCCATGTTGTATTGTTTTCCTATGTTGGTAACTCTCTTTCTAAATGTTCTATTATGCCTTTTGCTTGCTTACTTGCGTTCGCCTGAAGACTAAAGGAGTTCACCTCTTCGTCATCTTTCCTTAAAAGGACGTTAAGTGGGCGAGTCTGCGTTGTTTTAATGTCTTATATTTTGTAATGTGCCAGTGTTTGATCGACTCTGGATAGAAGCCCGCTAATCTCCTCTGTCTCTGATGGGTTTGGCGTACTTACATATGTAGTCCATGTATGTAATAAACTATAGTGAGATAGTACGCCCCTCTGCCTTAGTCCTGTTCTAAATTGAAGTGGATAGTATAGCCTGCAGTTGTTCTAACTGTGCAGCTGCTGTTGGTGTAGTGACCATTATAAAGGCTGGTAGGATGTTGGTTTACTCAGTATATTGTTAGTATCCCCCGTAGCTGATCTCTATTTACTCGGTCGAATGCTTTTTTTTGGTTTATGAACGTTATGTGCACATTTTGATTGTGTTTTATCGTCTTTTCTGCTGTTGTTTTACAGGGAAAAGTGCGTTAGTACATACTCTATTTTTCTGTAATTGCTGATCTGTAGCTCCATAATTAATGCTATTATTGTCTACAGAATGTTTGCGTATACATGTTCTACATACTGAATATACTCGATATACCTCTGCATTGGTTGCAGTCTTTCTTGCTACCTTTTATTTTCAATATTGACTCGATGATGGCCTGCGTCCAATCTGCTGGGGCTTTCTGTTGCCATGCTGCGTTGAACATTCTGTGTAGCCATATAATTCCTATTTCTCCATCCTTTTATTACTATTATTTCTACCTGTTTGTCTTTCTGTTGTGCTTTACTTCTTGGTGCATATTTGATTACTTCTTCGATTTCTTCTTTTATAATGTTAGGTTCAGTATTTCTGCAACACTTGCCTGGTGTTGATTTATTATTGGTATTGGGTGCTAGGATCACTTAGTCTTCGAATTATTCTTTCCATATCTGTTGCATTTTGTTGTTTGTGCTCTCCTTTGTCATTTATGAGCTAAGTGGGATCGTAGTTTTCTTTTCCTGCACTAATTGCTTTTACCATTTATTAGTAGTCTCTTGTGGCTGTCTAAAAGCCCTTGTTCATCCTTTAACTGAACTCCTTCAACGCATTTACTTTGCTTCTTGGTAATTTTTTTTTTCCCGGGCTAAGGCATATTTTTAATATCCTAGTTAGTTCCTCTTCTTCTTCTTCCAGTCTATGTATAGTTTCTTCTTTTGTTTATCTGCTCTCTAATTGTATCATTCCAATTTCAAAACCTTGTACTCTTCTTCCCTTCTTTCTTCCTTAATGTTGCTGCACATGCTGTTGTTGCGATGTGGTTTATTGCTTTCGTAAACTGCTTTCACTCTTTTTCTACTGTGTTTACTTTGTTGGGAAGTTTTTCTTCGTTCCTCTTTTAGTTTTTTCGAGTCTTTTCTTGATTATTCATCTTTTATTTTTGATTTACATTTATGTCTCTTCTTTTCTTCATTTTATTGTATGTCTCTTCCATCTGTTTCTGGTTGTCTAACTATTATCATCATCAATTTGCGCTATGTACCGTCTTAGTATTGAAGACATGAAAATATTTAAACATTACAAAGAACTGGCTTATAAACACCATTCTACAGAGGACATTAAAATACTATGACTACGTCAAAAAACACACCGAGATGGAAGGAACAATAATGGAAGGCATTGTTCCTGGGCAACGCATCATGGGCAGGCCAAGAAAAAGGTGCTTTCAAGACATTCAAAGAGACCTTAAACATGACAGCACAAAAATTGAAAGATCTGCCTAGAGACAGAGTCACTTTCAGACAGGTCGTGGTGAATGCAACGTTCTGAGAAGGACCTGAGACCCAATAATGATTGCCTTAACATTGGGGACAGTCTGCTGTCAGTTACTCTTTCCTTGCTCTGTGTTCTTGTTTGTATGAACTTGATATGGCTTCTACATGTTGTGTCATTCTACTTGTACCAGGTGTATATTTGTGACTCTTTGTGTTTGAAGAATGTGTTGGTGATAAACAATTCGTTTTTGTTACACACTTCTATAAATCTGTTTCTATTGGGTCTATCTTACAGCTGTCTGATCGACAAAGGGAAGGTTTCGTTACCGAAAGATAATGGTAAGTTCAATATGTGTAAGTAACGCAATGTTTTTATCGTCTTACTGTTTTGTGATTACAGAATATTAGATAACCCCTGTCTGTCATGCTTTTGCTATTTCAATGTTCCGTTCAGGTCTCAAGAAACTATGATCTTAATAAAGACCAATAGAAGATTGCAGAAGTCTTCAGAGCAAACGAAATCTATCAGAGTTTACATGTTACAACAGACCGACACTTAATTCTTCTACTTCTTCATTCTTTCTTTGAAAGGTTTTAATCGTCAAGTGTTGATAGATTTCGTTTGCTCTGAAAACTTCTCTCCATAGCTGCATTAGTGCAGTCATTTTCTATGACAGAGCCTTAGCTGAAGACCACTACTACAACCAGAACTGGAATACTTCTGTTGTGAAGTGATGAACATTTAGTTATACTTACGTCACCAAGGTTGAATGACACATTTTATGTTGGTCATCAGTATAAATGACTCAAGTGAAATCAAACATAATTAAATCAACTTAGCTTATTTTGACAATTAGAGCCAATCAGCACTTGTAAACATTTGTTTTTGGCTATACAATTATACAGAAGTGTCCTTGAAACAATGACGTTGTGAGAACGAGTGTGTCTTACGATAGAAATACCAGAAATGTATGGATATCCAGTAATATTATATAAGTATTTAAGAAAATAAAGATCGCATTCTTGCTTGTATAACCAACATCTTTGTAGGTGGACACTTGGGCAACATCCTTTATCTCTACTATCCATTGGCTTATTACATACATAAAAAGATAAGCCACAACACAGTACACGATCATAGTAATATCGTCAAGATATTAAAAGAATTCGGACTAAATATAACCATGTTTGTGGAAAACTAAACATTGAGGTAGGAAAATAATAATGTGCTGACAAACTGACTGATTTATTGACGTAATTGATATCGCTGCAATCTGCTCTTCGACAGATTCATAGCCACCTTTTAAAGAAGTCATACATTGAGTATACTGGTAGCTTCTTCGTGAAACACATGACTAGTCAAGTGTAACAGTGAGTCCGCTCCATTTTATCAAGTCTGATTATTTTAAAACTTGATACCCTCATACTGCATTACGTCAGACATGGTGTTGTTATGTGTATACCGTGATATGTCCCCAATAGCAAGCAGAAATATCAATATAATTGAGTTGGTGTTTAAGAGTGTGCGCATGAAAAATAAGTACAAGTAGAAGATGAGAATGTTTAGCGAGATGGGGCGACTAAAGGAAATCATTAAGAGGACTCGCTTCTTAGGTCGAACACTAGGGTTAACTTCTCATCAAAAATACTTGGATTCCCTTCTTATATTGACAAGGCCTGGCTTCTCGTGCTAGACATCAGAGCTCGTTCCTGATGCACAACATTAAGTCTCATTTCTCATACTCAACATCACTTCTCATTTCTCATACCGAACATCAGGGCTCACTTCTCATATTGAACATCAGGGCTCATTTCTCATACCGAACATCATGTCTCACTTCTCATACCGAACATCAGGTCTCACTTCTCATACCGAACATCAGGCCTCACTTCTCATACCGAACATCAGGTCTCACTTCTCATACCGAACATCAGGCCTCACTTCTCATACCGAACATCAGAACTCACTTCTCATTCTGAACTTCAGGGCTCACTTCTCATACCGAACATCAGGACTCACTGCTCATACCGAACATCAGGGCTCACTTCTCATACTGAACATCAGGGCTCATTTCTCATACCGAACATCAGGACTCACTTCTCATACCGAACATCAGGTCTCACTTCTCATACCGATAATCAGGACCCACTTCTCATACCGAACATCAGGTCTCACTTCTCATACCGAACATCAGGTCTCACTTCTCATACCGAACGTCATGTCCCACTTCTCATACCGAACAGCATGTCCCACTTCTCATACCGAACATCATGTCTCACTTTTCATACCGGACGTCAGGTCTCACTTCTCATACCGGACATCAGGTCTCACTTCTCATACCGGACATCAGGTCTCACTTCTCATACCGGACATCAGGTCTCACTTCTCATACCGGACATCAGGTCTCACTTCTCATACCGGACGTCAGGTCTCACTTCTCATACCGGACATCAGGTCTCACTTCTCATACCGAAAATCAGGGCTCACTTCTCATACCGAACTTCAGGGCTCATTTCTCATACCGAATATAAGGACTCACTTCGCTTACCGAACATCAGGACTCACTTCGCTTACCGAACATCAGGACTCACTTCGCTTACCGAACATCAGGACTCACTTCGCTTACCGAACATCAGGACTCACTTCGCTTACCGGACATCAGGTCTCACTTCTCTTTCCGAACATCAGGACTCACTTCTCATACCGAACATCAGGACTCACTACTCAAACCGAACATCAGGGCTCACTTCTCATACCGAACATCAGGACTCACTTCTCATACCGAACATCAGGACTCACTTCGCTTACCGGACATCAGGTCTCACTTCTCTTTCCGAACATCAGGACTCACTTCTCAAACTGAACATCAGGACTCACTACTCAAACCGAACATCAGGGCTCACTTCTCATACCGAACATCAGGACTCACTACTCAAACCGAACATCAGGGCTCACTTCTCATACCGAACATCAGGGCTCATTTCTAAAACCGAACATCAGGACTCACTTCGCTTACCGAACATCAGGACTCACTTCGCTTACCGGACATCAGGTCTCACTTCTCTTTCCGAACATCAGGACTCACTTCTCATACCGAACATCAGGACTCACTACTCAAACCGAACATCAGGGCTCACTTCTCATACCGAACATCAGGACTCACTTCGCTTACCGAACATCAGGACTCACTTCGCTTACCGGACATCAGGTCTCACTTCGCTTACCGGACATCAGGACTCACTTCGCTTACCGAACATCAGGACTCACTTCTCATACCGAACATCAGGACTCACTTCTCAAACCGAACATCAGGGCTCACTTCTCATACCGAACATCAGGACTCACTTCTCATACCGAACATCAGGACTCACTTCTCATACCGAACTTCAGGGCCCATTTCTAAAACCGAACATCAGGTCTCACTTCTCATACCGAACATCAGGACTCACTTCTCATACCCAACTTCAGGGCTCACTTCTCATACCGAACATCAGGACTCACTTCTCATACCGAACATCAGGACTCAATTCTCATACCGAACTTCAGGGCTCATTTGTCATACCGAACATCAGGACTCATTTCGCTTACCGAACATCAGGACTCACTTCGCTTACCGGACCACAGGTCTCACTTCGCTTACCGGACATCAGGTCTCACTTCGCTTACCGGACATCAGGTCTCACTACGCTCACCGAACATCAAAACTCACTTCGCTTACCGAACGTCAAGGCTCACTTCTGAACATCATGTCCCACTTCTCATACCGAACATCACGTCCCACTTCTCATACCGAACATCACGTCCCACTTCTCATACCGAACATCACGTCCCACTTCTCATACCGAACATCACGTCCCACTTCTCATAACGAACATCATGTCCCACTTCTCATACCGAACATCACGTCCCACTTCTCATATCGAACATCACGTCGTGTATTCTTATACCGAACGTCAGGTCTCACTTCTCATACCGAACATCAGGTCTCACTTCTCATACCGAACATCAGGACTCACTTCTCATACCGAAAATCAGGTCTTACTTCTCATACCGAACATCAGGTCTCACTTCTCATACCGAACATCAGGTCTCACTTCTCATCCCGAACATCAGGTCTCACTTCTCATACCGAACATCAGGTCCCACTTCTCATACCGAACATCAGGCCCCACTTCTCATACCGAAATTTAGGTCTCACTTCTCATACCGAACATCATGTCTCACTTCTCATACCGAACATCAGGACCCACTTCTCATACCGAACATCAGGTCTCACTTCTCATAGCGAACATTAGGTTTCACTTCTTATACCGAACATCAGGTTTCACTTCTTATACCGAACATCAGGTCTCACTTCTTATACCGAACATCAGGACTCAATTCTTATATCGAACATCAGGTCTCACTTCTTATATAAGGTGACCATTCGTCCCGGATTGTCCGGGACAGTCCCGGAATTTGACATTTTTTGAACCTTTGTCCCGGATTAGCTGCCGTACCGTTTTTGTCCCGATTTTGGCATATTTTTTAGCTTTTGTCCCGGATTTGATAAAAAATAATTTGGGACACAAACATTTACCAATTTTGCCATTTTGGTATACGGCGTACATTTCTTCAATTAAAAAAAATATTATTCCGTTGCTGTGTAGACAATTTTGTTTAATATCAAAACAGTAGAATGCGCTCCTAGTTTTAAATCTCGTATATATTCGTTGTGTTACTATCTTTCACTTTCACTTTCGCAAAAAATGGCACCGAAGCGTAATTGTAGTTTTAATCAAGATTTACAAAAGGAATACCCTTTTATAAAAAAGTCTACATCGTCATCAGACTTCACTGTAAGATGTAATATCTGTTCATCCGGGTTTACTATTAACCATAGTGGACGTGGTGATATTAAGAGCCACATAAATAGTGATAAACATAAGAGAGCCGTCGCTACTGCTGCATCAAGCTCGTCGTTGACAAATTTTTTTTCGAGCTGAACAGGTTGGTGACAAAGAAGAACAGTTAGCTGCTACAGAAGGTGCCTTTGCATATCATACAGTGATGCACAATCACACGTTTAGATCTATGGACTGCACATCAAAATTGCTTCAGGTAATTTTAGAACCAAAATTTGCTTGTGCACGTACGAAAACAGAAGCTATTTTTCGGAATGTGTTCACACCCCATGCTCTAAACGAGTTGAGATGTGACCTAGAAAACGTAACATTTATCTTCATACTGACAGATGCCTCCAACCACAAAGAAATCAAGATTTTTTCCTTTGCTTGTCAGATACTTTGATCGCAATAAGGGACTGAAAGTTAAAATATTAGAGTTGAAGTCATTGCCGGGTGAAACATCTGATATAGTAAGTCGTTTTCTTATTGACTGTCTAACTGAAAATGGTTTAGAACTGAAAGTAGTTGGATTATGTGCAGACAACACAAATTCTAATTTTGGGGGCGCTGAAAGAAAAGGAC
This sequence comes from Megaustenia siamemsis, assembly GCA_032433765.1. Taxonomy (NCBI): domain Eukaryota; kingdom Metazoa; phylum Mollusca; class Gastropoda; order Stylommatophora; family Ariophantidae; genus Megaustenia; species Megaustenia siamemsis. The sequence goes on from JAVIAB010000092.1 coordinate 91,782,819, forward strand.
AGAACAATGTTTTCACAAAACTGAAAGAAAACCTTGGACATAGTTTGATAGGTGTTGGGTGTGCTTGCCATATTTTCCACAACACTGTTCGAGCAGCTGCAGACGTATTGCCTGTTGATGTTGAAATGACTATTGCAAAAATGTATCTGTACTTCAAATCATACACAGTTAGAGTTGAAAGTCTCAAGGAGTTTTGTCAGTTTGTCGACACAGACTTCCAGATGATTTTAGGTTATGCATAAACTAGGTGGCTTGCGCTCTTGCCTGCTGTTGAAATGGTTCTTTACATGTTCCTGCCTCTAAAATCTTATTTTCAATCTCAAGACAGATGCCCAGTTTTTATACAGGAATTCTTTGAAAACCCACTGTCTGAGGCATGGCTTATTTTGGTTCACAGTCAGGCATCCTCTTTCCACGAAGCAGTGCAGAAAGTAGAGGGACAGATGGTCACTGTATTTGAAGTCATTGACAACATCAATAGGTTGAAAGCTATCTTGGAGTCCAAGCTGGAAGACGGCTTCTTGCCATCAAGAGTTCAAATAATCCTTAAAAAGCTGGAAATGGAAGGATTTCCACGTGATGATGTGAAAAAGTTTAACGCCAGTGTTTCTTCATTTTATGAAACAGCTTTAAGTTATTTGAAGAAATGGGCCGCAAATAATTTTCAAAACCTAGAGTCTTACAGCTGGGTAATGCTGAACAGAACACCAAATTGGGAAGATATTGAGAAGTCTTCATCATTAGTGAGTCAAACAGTGCCTTCAGTCGATTTTCCAGAAAATGAAATGTATGACGAATATGTCTACATGAAACAGTTCGTTACTTCACAAAAAATTAGTGAGTGGAGTCTTAATAAAAACATTACCAGGGCAGCGTTGGGTTGAACTAGCTTCCCACTTCAGAAACAATCATGTGCCCGTTTCACATATTCTGAAGTTGGCAGAGTTCTTTTTGTGTCTACCTGGAACAAATGCTGCAACAGAACGAGTGTTTTCTCTGATGAACAGTTTGTGGACAAATGATAAAACACAACTAGGTGTTGAAACTTTAAAAGTCATGTTGATCACCAAAGTGAACTATGAGGGAACATGTGTCGAATTTTATAAGATGCTGCATACAAAGAAGGACATTTTACAGAAAATTCACTCATCTGAAAAGTACAGCATCTCTGTTTCACCTTCAATTTAAGTGAGTATCACTGTTTTTTTTTTATCTCCTGATTATCCTGATAGCGTATTGTAGGTCTATATTATTAGATGTTTTAAAATGTATGTATTATTCACTTGAAAATTACAGCAAGAAGAAATGTAATTTTATTGGTGGAAAATTGAAGTAAAATTATTCCGTCCCGGAATGGGATTTCAAAAATATGGTCACCTTATTCTTATACCGAACATCAGATCTCACTTCTTATACCGAACATCAGGTCTCACTTCTTATACCGAACATCAGGTCTCACTTCTTATACCGAACATCAGGTCTCACTTCTTATACCGAACATCAGGTCTCTCTTCTTATACCGAACATCAGGTCTCACTTCTTATACCGAACATCAGGTCTCACTTCTTATACCGAACATCAGGTCTCACTTCTTATACCGAACATCAGGTCTCACTTCTTATACCGAACATCAGGTCTCACTTCTTATACCGAACATCAGGTCTCACTTCTTATACCGAACATCAGGTCTCATTTCTTATACCGAACATCAGGTCTCACTTCTTATACCGAACATCAGGTCTCATTTCTTATACCGAACATTATGGCTCGAAATGCGTGACCAATCTTCATTTGGAAAATAAATGGGTGCCTCACATGTGGCATAAATAAACTATGAGAAATAGAACCATACATGTCATCATCTTTGTGCTATGATAGCCTTGATGTAGTTGGAACAGGAGCAACAGTGGCAGTAGCAACAGTAATAATAATGTTGTGGTAGTAGTAGCAGTAGTAGTAGCATTTGCAGTTGCAATTGCAGTACTAAAAGAAAATAACACCCACATGTCATATAAGACTTCACGATTCTCTTCTGATATCTATGGATGTGAGTCTGACATATTTGAACGTTATGCAACAACGAAGAATTTATTTTATCCAGAGATTGATCGCTATCATATAGACGTGATAGCTCTGTGTGAAGAAATGCAGAAATTAATAGCTATCATATAGACGTAATAGCTCTGTGTGAAGAAATGCAGAGATTAATAACTATCATATAGACGTAATAGCTCTGTGTGAAGAAATGCAGAGATTAATAGCTATTATATAGACGTAATAGCTCTGTGTGAAGAATTGCAGAGATTAATAGCTATTATATAGACGTAATAGCTCTGTGTGAAGAAATGCAGAGATTAATAGCTATCATATAGACGTAATAGCTCTGTGTGAAGATATGCAGAGATTAATAGCTATTATATAGACGTAATAGCTCTGTGTGAAGAAATGCAGAGATTAATAGCTATTATATAGACGTAATAGCTCTGTGTGAAGAAATGCAGAGATTAATAGCTATCATATAGACGTAATAGCTCTGTGTGAAGAAATGCAGAGATTAATAGCTATTATATAGACGTAATAGCTCTGTGTGAAGAAATGCAGAGATTAATAGCTATTATATAGACGTAATAGCTCTGTGTGAAGAAATGCAGAGATTAATAGCTATCATATAGACGTAATAGCTCTGTGTGAAGAAATGCAGAGATTAATAGCTATCATATAGACGTAATAGCTCTGTGTGAAGAATTGCAGAGATTAATAGCTATTATATAGACGTAATAGCTCTGTGTGAAGAAATGCAGAGATTAATAGCTATTATATAGACGTAATAGCTCTGTGTGAAGAAATGCAGAGATTAATAGCTATCATATAGACGTAATAGCTCTGTGTGAAGAAATGCAGAGATTAATAGCTATTATATAGAAGTAATAGCTTTGTGTGAAGAAATGCAGAGATTAATAGCTATCATATAGACGTAATAGCTTTGTGTGAAGAAATGCAGAGATTAATAACTATCATATAGACGTAATAGCTCTGTGTGAAGAAATGCAGAGATTAATAGCTATCATATAGACGTAATAGCTTTGTGTGAAGAAATGCAGAGATTAATAGCTATCATATAGACGTAATTATTTTTAATAGCTTTGTGTGAAGAAATGCAGAGATTAATAGCTATCATATAGACGTAATAGCTTTGTGTGAAGAAATGCAGAGATTGACGCAGTGAACTCGCAACTTTGAAATTAAACTTAGTATTTAACATTTTTATAAAAATCTAAGGTATGTTGATGATACAGTCTTAATCACTAAGAGTGAAAATGAGTTACAAGAAATGTTAGACATTATAGTAAAGGAAAGCAAAAGTAAAGAACCCAGCCTTAGTTGCAAAAAGGGAGAAGTAATGGTAATAACAAAGAAAAAGACATCACCGCGATACACAATAAAGACAAGTGAAACAATTTTAAAACAAGTTAAATGAATTTAAATATTTGGAAACAATGATAACCTCAGTTGGTACATGTACAACAGAGGTGAGATGCAGAATAATTCAGGCAAAAGCAGCTTTCCAAAAAATGAAGAAGATACTGTGAAATACATTTTTGACAATATAAACAAGAACAAGAGTTCTTAAATGTTATGTAGAGCTAGTTGTAACAAGTGGATGTGAATCATGGACAATAGGAAAACAGACAAGAAAATCACTGGAGGCTGTAGAAATGTGGTTTTACAAAAGAATGTTGAGAATACCATGAACAGCTAAGAAGAGTAATGAAAACGTTCTGAAAGAGGCCAAAGCAAAAAGAGTTAATTTCCAAAATTAGAAGTAACAATCATTATTTTTTGGCTACGTAATGAAAAAGGAACAGCTGGGACAACTGGGGAAATTGAGGGACAAAGAGATAGAGGGAAGCAAAGAGAAAAGATACCAGACAGCTTCAGAGAATGGCTTGGCAGAAGATCAACAACAGAAATGATAAATAACTGTCGAGATCGAAAGTTCCGAAGAGACATGATCACTTACTCTAGCGGGCATGGCACTAGATGATGATTATTTAACAATTTGTGAGAGCTTATATATTCATGAGGAGGTTGGATGGAGTTAATCACATATAGTCAATGGCAGAAGATTCGCACAACAGGGTGTGATCATGCGTAACTACCCCTGGTCTAGCCGCGATAACTCAGTGGTTAGAGAACTGGACTACAAAGGACAAGACGTCGGGTTCGTTCCTGGGTTCACCCAACCGTAAATCGGTACCTGATTTTTTTCTGGCAAAGTAAAGGGGCACGGGCGTAATACTGACCATAATAGCTCAAAAATTGTGTGCCAAAAGTCTAAAAAATTATACTCACTAAAATTATATTCCCTATACGCCATTTGTCGTCGGGGGTGGGGGGGGGGTTGTCTTTAATTTCTACCTCTGTTCTGGTGATGGATTTTGAAGCAGCTCCTACTGCTTTCAAGTGAGACTCAAATGTACAACAGAACTAGACGAATATATTGTGTGGAATTGTCAGCCATGGTCTAGAACTGATGTTTCTAGTGAGACTCAAATGTACAACAGAACTAGACGAATATATTGTGTGGAATTGTCAGCCATGGTCTAGAACTGATGTTTCTAGTGAGACTCAAATGTACAACAGAACTAGACGAATATATTGTGTGGAATTGTCAGCCATGGTCTAGAACTGATGTTTCTAGTGAGACTCAAATGTACAACAGAACTAGACGAATATATTGTGTGGAATTGTCAGCCATGGTCTAGAACTGATGTTTCTAGTGAGACTCAAATGTACAACAGAACGAGACGAATATATTGTGTGGAATTGTTAGCCATGGTCTAGAACTGATGTTTCTAGTGATACTCAAATGTACAACAGAACGAGACGAATATATTGTGTGGAATTGTCAGCCATGGTCTAGAACTGATGGTTCTAGTGAGAATCAAATGTACAACAGAACGAGACGAATATATTGTGTGGAATTGTTAGCCATGGTCTAGAACTAATGTTTCTAGTGAGAATCAAATGTACAACAGAACTAGACGAATATATTGTGTGGAATTGTTAGCCATGGTCTAGAACTGATGTTTCTAGTGATACTCAAATGTACAACAGAACGAGACGAATATATTGTGTGGAATTGTCAGCCATGGTCTAGAACTGATGGTTCTAGTGAGAATCAAATGCACAACAGAACGAGACTAATATACTGTGTGGAATTGTCTAGAACTGATGTTTCTAGTGACGTGAATGGATGACATAGATGAGTATCGAACCTTGGAAAACTGGTGCTGATTTAATGTGGCAATAGAAGAACAAGCTGAGGGAACAATAGATATGCTAACAACTTGTCTTATTTCATGAAATAATCAAATTGCTTGTTTCGCCAAAGTTCACGTACAAAGAAGCCTCATTCTATGAGCGAGCCGCCTTAGCGCAGTATTTTTTTTTTTTTAAATTGACTTTCTGAAGAAAGATCGTGTTCAACTTTATCTGCAGCTTCTAGGTTCACCCAGCCGTACATATATACTTCATTATTCTGGGAATTAAAAATGTCCTTAGCGTATTGATCACTCGTGATCAGCCCTTTGGTTTGGTGTTCTCGTAACGTTTATTGAAGGTTCGTTGTTGTTTGACCTTTCTGTCTTCTCGCGTGGCAAAACTATTTTATTTGTTGTTTCTTTATGTATTTAATAGCTTTTTTTCTCAGTTCTTCAGTTCAGATCTATCTTGCATGTTGTTGTGTGTCATTTGCCTATAACATTTTTGCAGTGGTTGTTCTTATTGTTATTATTTTATCTTAATTCTCGCGTCCAGGTTTGCCATTGGTAGCACAACGTTGGAATCAAGACTGTGTTGAAGAGTGCCAGTTTTTCCTCTAGTCATATTTATAACATGGGGTTTTAATTAGCACTTGCGCCATATTCCCTTGACGTGACAGGGCGTGTCTCGTTTTATTCTTTTCTTTTTTCATTTCATTGTCTATACACTGTCTTTGTTCAAACATTGTCTTCCAAGTTAGCGTTGTCAAGGAATAAGCTGATATCATCAAATATAAAGAAGAAATATGTGTAAAATCATGTGTTCCGATGATTAAGATATTAAACCCTTATGATTTGAGACACTCAATGAGAAAGGTGAATTCAATTTCAGAAGGAAATCAATTATTTTAATTTTCACTCATAATCGAAATTTCATTGGTGGTTTCTTTGCACTCTTTCTAAAGGCTTTGCCCAAACCCGCATTCTACCGCAGTTCAATAAGTCATTCTTTGTTGTCTGCCCCTTCTGTGACGTCATCTGTGAAGCACTCGAGTGTGCATCTTTGACCGAGCGCATGGGCGAGACAACAACCACGAAGGTCCTTGTGTTCGAGAGCGGCATGAGAGCTATCAACAACGTCACGGGCTTCTTGTCGGTTAAAAGAATTTGTGTTGAGGTCAAGTCTTTAGATTTAAAAAAAAATGAATTAGAAAACCACAACAGAAACCTAGATAACGAACATGAGCCATTATATATTTTCATTGTCCTTTTTTAAAAATGTTTTCACCTTATTCTCTTCTGCTTTTTTTCAATTTTCATTTTCCATATGTCAATTTTTCATACCTTCGCTTTCTTCTCTACTTTATTATCGCCTTTTTTTTTTTAAATTGTCATATTTTTTACAAATATTTTTTTTTAAATTGTTCTGTTATATATTCTTATTTCATGTGTCGTTTTTTTCCCTAAAAAGACCGCTTGAGCGCAAGTTCTGCGGTCAAATGTCTATAAGATTTCTGAGTAGTAGAGAACTTGTAATTCACTCAGTGTAATTTGTCCACACATCTGTTAACATAATTACTTCAATAATTGTCACTTCAAACCATCCAATCCGAATGTCCTTTATCCGAACTAATACTTCTATTGGACTTTGTTATCACTCATCGCACCACGATCACATGAATTATTTTTCAAATTAATCAACGTATACGACATGTCTTACTCCCTGACATAAAACATTACTTCTCCGTGAGATCTGTTGGCTAGTACAACATAAAACATTACTTCTCCGTGAGATCTGTTGGCTAGTACAACATAAAACATTACTTCTCCGTGAGATCTGTTGGCTAGTACAACATAAAACATTACTTCTCCGTGAGATCTGTTGGCTAGTACAACATAAAACATTACTTCTCCGTGAGATCTGCTGGCTACTACAACATAAAACATTACTTCTCCGTGAGATCTGTTGGCTACTACAACATAAAACATTACTTCTCCGTGAGATCTGTTGGCTACTACAACATAAAACATTACTTCTCCGTGAGATCTGTTGACTAATACAACATAAATCTTACTTAGAACCACTATATCCAAAGTCTACACCATCAAAATTACGTTATTTCTTACTATTGAGCTATTGAGTTATTTGCGGGTTATTCTTCTGCAATTGTCTATGCCTAAGAAAATGGAGAGAAAAATTATTCGTAGACGAATAAAGTTTAAATAGATGCAATTTCTTTTTAAAACCATCAACATAATCCATTATTTTAAAAACTCGTTTGCTTCTCCTTTGTAGCTGAACATTCAGTACATTCAAATGTTGTGTTGTATTTGTGAGCGATGTCAAGTTATGAATGAAATTAATGTATTTGAGTTTATGTTGAAGATTGATGGGACATAGTAAGTTGTCTCGCAGGAAGTCCTCTCATTCTTCATTGCAAAAAATCTGATGAAACATTTACCTCGACTAAGCAGCCATCTTACTTCTATATGAAGCGGGAGATCATCGTAACTAACATCTACAGCCTCTAAAAATGATAGAAACTCCCTGCGAGTTAGAGAGTTGTGTCCTCCTCTAATCACATTTCACAACACCAGCCATTGACTACTTGTCTTTTAGATTATGGATTTTTGCACAAAGGGTCTCTTGATGAATTATGTAATGTAGGTACATCAATGTAGGTACATCAATGTAGGTACATCAATGTAGGTACATCAATGGAGACAAATAATAATAAATGAATATTTTTTTTCCTGTTAAGACAAGTAGTTAGCTGAGTGGCAGTGTTCGCTGGCGTTTGGCTTTTCGTGGCAAGGCGCTGTGCCACTGAGTACGGTTTCGATCCTGCTTTAGTCCATATTTTTTTCAGTTGTTGATTATTTGTCAATTTTTCCGAGTGCTGTAAACATACCTCTTCCTCTGAATTGATTTGCAGGTACATCAATGTAGGTACATCAATGTAGGTACATCAATGTAGGTACATCAATGTAGGTACATCAATGTAGGTACATCAATGTAGGTACATCAATGTAGATACGACATCAATTTGGTTCTGTTTCATAAGATACACACTGCAGATAATTTTTCAAAACCACCACATTTTCTACAGCACTTTCAACTGCAGAAAATATGTCCACCCTCTACAGGTTTCTAAGAACGAGCAAACTTTCAACAATTCTCAATATGTCCACCCTCTACAGGTTTCATGGAACGAGCAAACTTTCAACAATTCTCCAATATGTCCACCATCTACAGTTTCATAGAACGAGCCAACTTTCAACAATTCTCCAATATGTCCACCATCTACAGGTTTCATGGAACGAGCAAACTTTCAAGAATTATCCAATATGTCCACTCTCTACAGGTTTCATGGAACGAACAAACTTTCAACAATTATCCAATATGTCCACTCTCTACAGGTTTCATGGAACGAGCAAACTTTCAACAATTATCCAATATGTCCACCATCTACAGGTTTCATGGAACGAGCAAACTTTCAACAATTCTCCAATATGTCCAACCTCTACAGGTTTCATGGAACGAGCAAACTTTCAACAATTATCTAATATGTCCACTCTCTACAGGTATCATGGAACGAGCAAACTTTCAACAATTATCCAATATGTCCACTCTCTACAGGTATCATGGAACGAGCAAACTTTCAACAATTCTCCAATATGTCCACTCTCTACAGGTTTCATGGAACGAGCAAACTTTCAACAATTATCCAATATGTCCACCATCTACAGGTTTCATGGAACGAGCAAACTTTCAACAATTCTCCAATATGTCCAACCTCTACAGGTTTCATGGAACGAGCAAACTTTCAACAATTCTCCAATATGTCCACTCTCTACAGGTATCATGGAACGAGCAAACTTTCAACAATTCTCCAATATGTCCACTCTCTACAGGTTTCATGGAACGAGCAAACTTTCAACAATTCTCCAATATGTCTACTCTCTACAGGTTTCATGGAACGAGCAAACTTTCAATAATTCTCCAATATGTCCACCCTCTACAGGTTTCATGGAACGAACAAACTTTCAACAATTATCAAATATGTCCACCATCTACAGGTTTCATGGAACGAACAAACTTTCAACAATTCTCCAATATGTCCACCATCTACAGGTTTCATGGAACGAACAAACTTTCAACAATTCTCAATATGTCCACTCTCTACATGTTTCATGGAACGAACAAACTTTCAACAATTCTCAATATGTCCACCATCTACAGGTTTCATGGAACGAACAAACTTTCAACAATTCTCAATATGTCCACCATCTACAGGTTTCATGGAACGAGCAAACTTTCAACAATTATCCAATAACAGTAAAAATGTTCCTGGTCATTCTAACAAAAATAAGAAACTGGCTAGTGTCAGTGACGTCAGTACTTTCATCAATCGCCAACTAGAAATATGGGCAATTTACAATAAAAGATGTTCAACTTTGAGACACCCCAGATTAATGTCTTCTGTTCTTCTGGCTACAGTTTGTTTCGAAAGAGCTACAGATTCAAATCATTTTACTAATTTTACTTCACGGAAAACTTTACCATTTGAATTGCACATTTTTTCAGAAAATCTCCATCAGTAAAAGGCGGTTTATATGGTGCAAGCTCATAACAAATCAAATATGACGAATTGAACGATGATTCTTTCATTCCTTTTACCTTTCTATATCTATTTTTTTGTTTATTCAAATTGTCTTTAGCTGTTCCATCAAAAGCTTCAAAGCTTCACCGCCATGTTCCTCGTACATTTTTTGATGATTTTTTGGCTTAGTACCGCCGATTTAACGTCAATACACGGCTAACACAAGAACGTTATATTCCTTCAATACACGGCTAACACTAGAACGTTATATTCCTTCAATACACGGCTAACACAAGAACGTTATATTCCTTCAATACACGGCTAACACAAGAACGTTATATTCCTTCAATACACGGCTAACACAAGAACGTTATATTCCTTCAATACACGGCTAACACTAGAACGTTATATTTCTTCAATACACGGCTAACACTGGACCGTTATATTCCTTCAATACACGGCTAACACTAGAACGTTATGTTTCTTCAATACACGGCTAACAATAGAACGTTATATTCCTTCAATACACGGCTAACACTAGAACGTTATATTTCTTCAATACACGGCTAACACAAGAACGTTATATTTCTTCAATACACGGCTAACACTAGAACGTTATATTTCTTCAATACACGGCTAACACTAGAACGTTATATTTCTTCAATACACGGCTAACACTAGAACGTTATATTTCTTCAATACACGGCTAACACTAGAACGTTATATTTCTTCAATACACGGCTAACACTAGAACGTTATATTCCTTCAATACACGGCTAACACTAGAACGTTATATTTCTTCAATACACGGCTAACACTAGAACGTTATATTTCTTCAATACACGGCTAACACTAGAACGTTATATTTCTTCAATACACGGCTAACACTAGAACGTTATATTTCTTCAATACACGGCTAACACTAGAACGTTATATTTCTTCAATACACGGCTAACACTAGAACGTTATATTCCTTCAATACACGGCTAACACTAGAACGTTATATTCCTTCAATACACGGCTAACACTAGAATGTTTATTCCTTCAATACACGGCTAACACTAGAATGTTATATTCCTTCAATACACGGCTAACACTAGAACGTTATATTCCTTCAATACACGGCTAACACTAGAATGTTATATTCCTTCAATACACGGCTAACACTAGAATGTTATATTCCTTCAATACACGGCTAACACTAGGACGTTATATTCCTGCAATGCACGGCTAACACTAGGACGTTATATTCCTTCAATACACGGCGAACACTAGGACGTTATATTCCTTCAATACACGGCTAACACTAGGACGTTATATTCCTGCAATACACGGCTAACACTAGGACGTTATATTCCTTCAATACACGGCTAACACTAGGACGTTATATTCCTTCAATACACGGCTAACACTAGAACGTTATATTCCTTCAATACACGGCTAACACTAGAATGTTATATTCCTTTATATATTCTAATGTTTGATGTCCTTATTGAGAATAGACAAATAATCAAATTCCCATTCAGATTTAAATGAGCGATTTCCACAATAAACTTGTCTACCTTGGAACATTTTGTTTGGTACAAAAATAAACTCACGTCAGAGATAAAAGCTACAGAAAGTTGGTCCACTGCCAAAAATAAACTCACGTCAGAGATAAAAGCGACAGAAAGTTGGTCCACTGCCAAAAATAAACTCACGTCAGAGATAAAAGCGACAGAAAGTTGGTCCACTGCCAAAAATAAACTCACGTCAGAGATAAAAGCGACAGAAAGTTGGTCCACTGCCAAAAATAAACTCACGTCAGAGATAAAAGCGACAGAAAGTTGGTCCACTGCCAAAAATAAACTCACGTCAGAGATAAAAGCGACAGAAAGTTGGTCCACTGCCAAAAATAAGTCCACACTTGTCAGTTGGAAACATAGAACTGACAGTTATAATCTTAGCGATAGATTGTAACAAAACAAGCAGGTTGGAATCAGTTTATGGACAGATAATACGGTCAAGTGAAAGACAGTATTCGTGCACATCAAAATGAATGCGGGGAACAGAAAAGTTTTTGAATTTTACTTCAAAGTCAGAATTGGTACCGAAGTCCACACCCGACTTCACTCCCAGCCACATTAACTCCTTTTCGAGAAATGAAAGCGAGTCTCCAAGTAGAGCCGATAAACGTCGAGCTAACGCTGTGATAGAAAAGCAACTTTCTAGCGCCGCCAAAGCCTTCGATTACCGTCAGAATCAAGCGTTTTTGTTTCCTTGTTTTTTTCACCGACTGGAACTTTGGTTTTAATTGATAACGTATTTAATATTGTAGTTTCTCTGAAGGTTTCGATGGCACAAAAGAAAAATAGACTGGCGGGCCGGATCTGGTCTGCGGGCCTCATTTTGCTATCTCTAATCTAGGTAATTAAATCAACCAGCCAAACATTTAAGGAAATAAATAAAGTAACTGAAAAAATATCTAGTTAATTAAATCAAACAAGCAACCATGTAACTAATTAAACCAGTCAACAAAGAACCATTGATCTAATTAATGAAATCAAGCAATCCAACACATAACCAATTAAGTTTTCAAAGAACAAATTAACTGGCTAACAAAACAACCAACAAAACAGTTTGACAAGCAACCAACAATCCAACCAGCCAACAAAAATGAATCACTTAAACTACCCAACCAAGCAATACACAATTTAAAAAAAAAAACAAGCAATCAAGCAAGAGCCTTTCCTCCTGAATACTTTCTTCGTGTGACCAGTTTGGGCTGAGAAAACATTTTGTGACCCATGAACCAACAGACTTAAACTATGGATAAAGGTGGTTACAGATGTTAACGTGGTGTGTCCTTGGTGCTCACCAACCAGCCGGTGTCTGTCAACCCACAGTGAGAACACATCTAGAGAGATTGTAACGATCTTGTCAAGCTGTTGTTGTCTCATTGATGACTGTCTAGTGTATTTCACGTTTCAGTTTTCTTGTCGTCAAACCCCTGCCTTTGGGCACGCTGGCTGGACCTGCCATTGACAAACTCTATACAGGAGATTGAAAGCAATAACAGGAAAACAGCATCAATGATTTGTATTCTAGAGAATCGTGTGGACATACAGACAGGTGTCAACTTTACTGGCACATTTCCCTTTGATATTACTTTGAAAACTTATCACTCTATCTGTCTGTAATATTGCTCTAAAGGGCATCACGGATGTCCTTCGCTTTAACGGATCAGTAGCGCTTGGAATCAAACGCAAGACATTTTATACATCGGAAGGCTTGCAAATGAAATTTGCATGAAAGGAAGAGAGATAAGAACACAACGACTGTGAAAATCATTTAAGTACTCCAAAACTCAAAGCCATGCAATTATTATGTTCCGCGCCACAAAACATCATTGATACTCAATGCAAGCAAAACTCAATGAAATGATGAAAATAATTTTTGTTATTTGCGAACAGGAAACGATCGCTCTATAATAGACTTCCAATGCGATCTAGCGAGAAATGAGCGGCAGTGATCAGCCGCTGACAAGTCCATGTACTTGTTAAGCTCTGTACACGTGGACCAACAACTAAGAATACATGTACCGTGCAGCCATGAATAGCGCCACCGAATCCAAAATTATAATTAACTTCATGTTTTTATTTTTTAAACCTGCCTCTGACCTGACGATTTTTTTAAAAGGAAAGCACTGGTTGTGTGGACATGAATACAGCTCGAGCTGATAACTTAGGGAATATAGTTGCTTTCATGGAACAACAGTCTCACTATTCTACCAGTGTGGCCATAACTGCTTATCTCTTCAACTGCAGGTTAACACTCGCGATGCACTCAATGTATTATGTCTATATAATAAATTAATTGTCATTTATATTAAAATTAAATGTACAAGAAAAACTATACATAAAACGAGAACAGATAAAATGACAAATGAAATCTCTAGAAAAATGGTGGATATAACAGCAGCTGATGATCATATTGAGAATAAAAGAATGAAATGGTTTGAGTAAACGAACAGAAATAAACTTACCCAATCTGCAGCTCGAGCGTATTACATGAAAAAGTTGGCTATTGTGGACAATGTCTCTACACATTAACCAAATCATCATTTCCGAATGTCATCGACGTCTAATGTTGTTTATTAAATGTAGGTAACAAAGCTCGCTTGTATCTAACTATTGGACTTTCGAGCTGAATAAATAGGACAGCAAGAATTATAGACTTGACGTCAATCTTTGCCATTAAGTATCAGATGTTGCACAGGAGCCACCTTGTATCTCACCAAACGTCATTTCCTGGGCGAATCTCTCAAACTCAGCAAGGAACTGATGTCAGCTGTTATCGCCTCTTGCCTAATTGTTCTCTTAGTGTTTCTCTGGGTCGGCCTCTTTTCTTTTGCTCTTTGTTTCCCATCCGAGGGCTTGGTTTGAGACTCTCTTGCTGTCCAGTTTCATCACATTGTCCACATCAATTCACATATGTTTTTGATGATAATGTTGGATGAGTCCCGTCAGGTTCTTTTGAGGTTGTGTAGTCAAGGTAAACAGAGATATGGTAAGAGCTATTGATCAAACATCAACGATAACACTAAATATCGTTTTGGAATCCAGAAATGCTAAATAAGAAAGTTCCCTTTCAAAATATTTCAGAAGAAAAGCTGAATATTGCCTACAAGAAAAACACCTAAATAATAACCATAGACTCATATTCAGAGGGTACAAGACATTCCGACTCGACAAAGAAGAAGTACTAATACAAACATTTAGAAATATTGTTGTTGTTGCGTTCGCCAACCTTCAACTCTGACGAACTCCCTAGAGACTAGGAACTGAATTTTGCGTGTTAATCCATTTTTTTCCTGGCAGCCGTGTGCACAGGGGTCCCTCTCCACACAGGCAGATAACACCATCTTCGGAGGTACTCATGTTTTTTTTCCGTCGATGAGTAACTAACATTTCAAGCCGGGCCTCGCTGCTGAGACCAGGGGTGGTTGCCGCAGAGAGAAATCATAAATAAAAGTCCCAACCGGTGTAGCCGAGATTTGAACCTACAACCTCTCTATCCCGAGGCCGGCGTCTTGCCTCGAGACCAACCAGTTCCCCATGGACTTGGAATATGAGGAAACTGCAACAAGGAACACTTTTCATGCATAGCCTGCAATGGTTCCTGCCGCCTATCCACAATATACCGGAAGTTCACGTCCTTCCGAAAATGATGATCGTCATATTTCTTTAAAAATATGTAGTCCGCTTGATAATGTTAGGCCGTCGTTGTTGACTCCAATTTCGAACATATAAACACACAGTTAGTCGTCAGATTATCCCCGTCGTACATCAAACAACAGACCGTAAGATTAGCGTACGGCCGATCTAGGGATTTACGATGAGCCATTACGATGACGTAGCACACATAATAATGTACTGCATTATCATCACTGCAATGACGTGCCCTTTAGAATCCTGATTACTCTAGTGAATGTAGCCTACGACGAACAGAACACGGTGCAAATTCCCTAAAGCGATAAAACTGCGGCTGACGAAACATTTCACATTTATGAGTAACAGAACAAGCCTAGACGATGGAAGGTCGCATTCACAACACTTGATTTGTCGAAAATGGAATATTGCCGGCGTACGACATCGTTTTATCGGCGCAAATGTAATAAGTAGATCAACATCTTGACTTTAACGCATAGGAGTGCAATGGAGAACCGAAATTAATTAGACACCGAATGCACTTTCTGAAGCGATCGAAAGAACGTGGACTAGATCCACCATCTTAGAAGCGGAAGTCATTCAGCAATATAACAAGCAATGACGAATTCGTAACTAAAAAATGGTTCAGAAATCATAGGAGGTAACACACGAGCTTATTGGTAAAGAACACCAACATTGACATTGTCAAGTTATAACTCCCAGTAAACAAGGATCTGTCACTATCAATCAAGTATGAAAAACAACGAACTTCGTTTAATAACAAACAGTAGTGGAGAGGAAGTAGAAGACTGTGAAGTAGATGCAAATCTCCACTTGACAAACACGTCAGATGGCAAGCCAGGTTTCTATTCCAGAAGGTGGCAAACGTCTTTCATTCCCGATCTTGCTTTTCAAACCGGGGATCTATAACAGGGGATCTATAACAGGGAATCTATAAGAGGGAATCTATAACAGGGGATCTATAAGAGGGAATCTATAATAGTGGGTTTATAACAGGAAACTATAACAGAGGATCTATAAAAGGGGATCTATAAGAGGGAATCTATAACAGAGGATCTATAACAGATGATCTATAACAGAGGATCTATAACAGAGGATCTATAACAGGGAATCTATAATAGTGGATTTATAACAGGAAACTATAACAGGGGATCTATAACAGGGGATCTATAACAGGGGATCTATAAGAGGGAATCTATAATAGTGGATTTATAACAGGAAACTATAACAGAGGATCTATAACAGTGGATATATAACAGGGAATCTATAACATTAAATTAACAGAAACATACTTGGCCTACTGGTTGGTCGTGACTATAGGCCAATCAAGGTGGAAATAAGCATGGAACTTTTTCCCAAGGAAATAAAACCGTTGCCGCCTTGGAATTACAAGAAGGTGGCACACATTTGCATTACTATATGACTAGCATTTCGAATCAACCAATGCGCGCAACAAAATTAAGCCTATAATTGAAACCTTCAACAAAATTAAGCCTATAATTGAAACCTTCAACAAAATTAAGCCTATAATTGAAATCTTCAACAAAATTAAGCCTATAATTGAAACCTTCAACAAAATTAAGCCTATAATTGAAACCTTCAACAAAATTAAGGGTATAATTGAAACTTTCAACAAAATTAAGCCTATAGTTGAAACCTTCAACAAAATTAAGCATGTAATTGAAACCTTCAACAAAATTAAGCCTATAATTGAAACCTTCAACAAAATTAAGCCTATAATTGAAATCTTCAACAAAATTAAGCCTATAATTGAAACCTTCAACAAAATTAAGCCTATAATTGAAACCTTCAACAAAATTAAGGGTATAATTGAAACCTTCAACAAAATTAAGCCTATAATTGAAACCTTCAACAAAATTAAGCCTATAATTGAAACCTTCAAAGAAATTAAGCCTATAATTGAAACCTTCAACAAAATTAAGCCTATAATTAAAACCTTCAACAAAATTAAGCCTATAATTGAAACATTCAACAAAATTAAGCCTATAATTGAAACCTTCAAAAAAATTGAGCCTATAAGTGAAACCTTCAACAAAATTAAGCCTATAATTAAAACCTTCAACAAAATTAATATTTCCAGCAGTCGATTCCCATGAGTGTAGCGTAAAATTATAAACCATCCTGGACATGAAGAACTACAAGAACCTGGTAACAAAATGCGTGAAGCCAGGGATCTAGAGGAGCGGGAACAAACCACTGAAGCAAACATTTCATTTAAACCAACTGCTGTAAAATATAAACAAACAATGAATCAGAAAACAAGGGAATCCTGAAAGGAAAAAAACATCAAATCTGAACTTAGACAGAGAAGGAAGAAAATTATAAAAGCTGGTCAGTCTTAAATAATTGAGGTGACAGCAACAAACAAATTACATCAGAGCAACATGGGTTCAGTGAAGAGAGCCTAAAACATATGACCATTTGACCTGCTTAAGTGACATTGATGTACCAGCAGATAGGAACATGTGAGTGACAAGCGCACAATCTATGACAACACTATCTCTGTAGTAGTGACAAGCGCACAATCTATGACAACACTATCTCTGTAGTAGTGACAAGCGCCAGAATCTATGACAACACTATTTCTGTAGTAGTGACAAGCGCACAATCTATGACAACACTATCTCTGTTGTAGTGACAAGCGCACAATCTATGACAACACTATTTCTGTAGTAGTGACAAGCGCACAATCTATGACAACACTATCTCTGTTGTAGTGACAAGCGCACAATCTATGACAACACTATTTCTGTAGTAGTGACAAGCGCACAATCTATGACAACACTATCTCTGTAGTAGTGACAAGCGCACAATCTATGACAACACTATCTCTGTAGTTGTGACAACCGCACAATCTATGACAACACTATCTCTGTAGTAGTGCCAAGCGCACAATCTATGACAACACTATCTCTGTAGTAGTGACAAGCGCACAATCTATGACAACACTATCTCTGTAGTAGTGACAGCGCACAATCTATGACAACACTATCTCTGTAGTAGTGACAAGCGCACAATCTATGACAACACTATCTCTGTAGTAGTGGAAAACATGATGACAAGTTCCCTGGAGGAAATGGAAGTGGCAAAAAAATCGCTAAAGAAAGGGAAATCACCGGGAAAAGAGTTACAAATATAATGTTAATAGGTATTGGCACAAAAGTCAAAGAGAAGCCTCTGTATGTCCTGAATTACAGTTGGAAAAGAAGATTTGTGCCATAAGCGTGTATGTAAAGAGATAATAGTTATCCCAATATCAAAGAAGGAGAAAGACGCATCAGACCCGATTGCCTACAGACCTGTCAGTCTGCTCACCTGTGTAGGAAAACTGATGGAACACGTGATCAACACTAGATTAAGGTGGTACCTGGAAGTAAAACAACTCCTTATACCACATCAAGCTGGCTTCCGACAACACAGATCTACTGAAGACCAGATCACCCACATAGTCCAGGAAAAAGAAGATGTTTCCCAAAAGAAAATGTGGGTAGACTTCGAAAAGGCATTCGATAAAGTTTGGAAAGGGAATGAAAATCAAGATGTGCAGACATAATATTTGTGGGGGAATGTACAAGTGGATTAGTCACTACCTTAAAGAGAAAGCAACCAGAGTACAAGTAAATAGACAGACCAGCCAGATTACAAGTAAATAGACAGACCAGTCAGATTACAAGTAAATAGACAGACCAGCCAGATTACAAGTAAATAGACAGACCAGTCAGATTACAAGTAGATAGACAGACCAGTCAGATTACAAGTAAATAGACAGACCAGCCAGATTACAAGTAAATAGACAGACCAGTCAGATTACAAGTAAATAGACAGACCAGCCAGATTACAAGTAAATAGACAGACCCGCCAGATTACAAGTAAATAGACAGACCAGCCGGATTACAAATAAATAGACAGACCAGTAGGAAAAAAGATCTCTGGAGCAGAGTATTGCCCAAGGATGAGTTTTGTCACCAACATTATTTTTTTTGCACATAAATAACAGTACAGAATGCATCGGAAAAAGAGTTCATAATTCCATATTTGCTAATGACCTAGCTTTGTGGACCAGCAAGTACCCTACTGCAGCAAATATTGTCCTCTTTAGAAATGTGGGCACTTGAATGGCTAGTTAAACAAAAACGAAAGAAAAACAAGACAAACAGTATTCTACCTCTCAAAGAAACCTCTTGGGCCCCAAAATAAAACAAAGTGGTAAAAATCTACATCTAAATGAAAACCCTAAATATCTAGGCATAATATTTGACCGACGATTGACGTGGAAAAGTCACAAAGAATGAACTTTACAAAACGCAAATAAGTGAAGATCGCAATCAGAAAAAAATGTATATGGCGCAACTTGGGGGGGGGGGGGGGGATGTAAGCTAAGGAATGAAACGGATGTGAGCTAAAGAAGCTTTACATGGGAAGAGTGAGACCGGTCCTAGAGTGTGGCATTACATCATGGGCAATAGCAACAAAGTCACATTTTGTGAAGATCAACAGACTCCAAAACTAAGCATTGAGAATTGTAACTGGTGCCATGAGATCAACATCCATTACAGAACTGAAAACAATCACACACTTGTAATCGTTGAAAGACAGAAAAGACACTGGTACTCAACAATAAAGTGAACAATTCAGAAGACTGACTAGTAATACCATGCATTAGACACAATTGGTTTTTAGAAAAGGTAGAGTAAAGCGGAAAAAAATGTTGTGGAAACAACAAAGGCTATGCAGAAAGAAGACCCCAAAAACTCTATGACGACAAGTGGACCGTTTAATAATACATACAAACACCCACTTCCTGAATTAATAATAAATATTGCTGAGTTAAAGTATAATAACAGCCAGGATGGAGACCAGAGAAGAAGAATAACACAAAGATACATTGAGGAACACTACCCAAACTCTTTCTGGACTCATGCCTACACATAGTGATAAAGGTAAAGGTAAAGGTACGAGACTTGAATCGGCGTCTTATCAAGCGGTATTTTACCCATATGGTTATGGTTATGGGGGAGGTTGTTTTGTCCTTTCCATGGCTCTGAGTTTGAGTATAGAGATATAAGGAAGACATTGTATCGATCTTGCAGCAGGTCTTGCCTTTTACTGCAAATCGTGGGTTCAAATTAAGGAGTAGTTCGGTTTAGTTTGGGAACAGCGACGTTTCAGAAGTTTCCGAAACCATCACGGATACTGAGCGTTCTGCATTCAGGGTTCCGACCCATATTGCTCGCTGGGGGTTTACTCCAAAAGCGCATTTCCCATGTGTTAGTATAGCCGCAAAACAGCAGATGTTTGAAATAAGAGTTTGCCTTCTAGATGAGCTGCCTCCCACAGCTGATGAGACTAGTCTATCTGAAGTGTTTTATATCAGAAAGGACCAGCCACGCTTTGAGCGTGATATATGGAGAAGATAACGTGAATGTCTACATGGCTCTTGATACAAAGCGCATTAGTCTGTGTATCAACGCATTAGTTTGTGTATCAGCGCATTAGTCTGTGTATCAACGCATTAGTTTGTGTATCAGCGCATTAGTCTGTGTATCAACGCATTAGTCTGTGTATCAACGCATTAGTTTGTGTATCAGCGCATTAGTCTGTGTATCAACGCATTAGTTTGTGTATCAGGGCATTAGTCTGTGTATCAACGCATTAGTTTGTGTATCAGCGCATTAGTCTGTTTATCACGGCATTAGTTTGTGTATCAGCGCATTAGTCTGTGTATCAGCGCATTAGTATGTGTATCAACGCATTAGTTTGTAAATCCGCGAATTATTCAATAACAGCTTATTGACATCCTCTCGGAGGTCATGAACTCCCGGTCATTATGGTGGATCGACGGCAGGAACCATTGAAGGCTATGTATGAAAGTGTTCCTTGTTGCAGTTTCCTCATATTCCAAGTCCGGCTTGTTGCAGGAGCTACTGAGTTAGGTGCTCTGTGCACACCGTGAGCTGTATGTTTCATCCGTTTTGATCATGTTTCGATATTCCAATTGTTTACGATGAATGATGATATCGTATGGCAGGGAAACGTTGGCTGTGTTCACTTTCTGTGCGGTTTCGCCGTATACCTTTTGTCGTGTACTGAGATTGCTATGATGGGGACTAAAGCTACCTTTCTTTGTTTGGGAGATGAGATATTAATTCGGATGATTCCGCTGACACAGGCGGTTGAGCAATTATGGATTTTAATTCGTTTGCAGTGATACCAGGGCCTTAACCAACCAAAAACAAAAGGCTATGGTTATGGAATGTTATGGCATCGTAACTCACAAGCGAGACGTCATTCCTCGCCGACCCAGAGTGCTAACCTGGTACCCATTTCTACCAACGACTGGGTCGACCGCGGGTTATTTTGTTTCCAACCATGAGTACAGTTCCTAAGCTGCTTCCAGCGGGAAAAGAACACAGGTTGTCCGAGCGTGGGTAGCTAGTGGAGGGGTTTTCCCAACTAGACTACAGTTAAACAAATGGATCAGCAAACAATGAAACAGGAGATGGAGGAGCAGATTTTTATTCGCCTCAATAAAATGAAACATAGAAGAAACTCTCCATTTTCAACAAGAAAATACTCAAGTAACTCTAAAGCATAGACAGAAGCAATAAAACTGATGAAATTCTTGAAAGGAAATACTAAAGAAGAAAACATATTTCAAACAGATGCCCTCTTGAGCAGTTAAAACACTGAGGGGTAATGGAATAAAGATCTGAATGATCTAAGAGAAATACTCTACAAGCTCTGTCAGAGATACAGAACTGTGATTCTGTGGATTCCATCTCACTGCAATATTCCTTGAAATGATGTGTCAGGAAAGTTGACATGGGAAGGTGGTAGATTACAGCAACCAGATACAAGTATAACTTATGAGGAATCAAAAGAAGTTTGTTAGGAAAAGATAATTGAACAAATGAAACACAGAATACCAGGGCCACCAGACAAAAAATAATACCTGCTATCAGCTTAACATAAAAGAACAAGTAACAAGTGTTAAACTTCAAACAGGCCACAACAGATCGAAGTATCATCTTACCAACACCCTAAAGATAGAAACCTCTGAAGAAAGTGACTGTGGCACAAAATGATTGCTGGACATCTGCTACAAACACGCAAATCAAATGAACAACTGAGAAGTCTCTTGTGGCCTTTGCCAGTGCCGGAACAAACTGTATATCACCAGATTTCAGCTGACGTCTGGAGGTGTCCACAGAAGAGATACTGTTGGATGCGTGCCTATTGTTCTAATCTCGCTCATTATTTTTTTCTGATATTCCAGAAACCAATTTATACTACAACCTTGGGATCTAAGAATGAACTTAACGCTTGCTCTTTTCTGTCTCTCCACATTTCTCTTTCTATAACAAAGGTCTTTCCACAATGGACAATTGATGGACTACCGATCCGGCGCCAATAGCAAGATAAGATAAAATAATCCTCTATTTCTGACCGGAAGGGAAAATAAAGTTGGTTACGCATCGTTTATTGGTTAAATGTTGACACTTGATTCGGGTTTCTCTCTAAAATAATTGTCAAATGTATTTTAAAATATAGAAAAAAATTGTGTTTTATAATTCTATTTATTGTCCCTCTGGTTTGAAATTAACGGCCTCTGTGTGGAATGGTACAACAATCATACACAAATTCTGTCATTGTTTGGACCACTTGTCTCGTTATCTGCAGCTTACAGATTAGGAAATGTCACTTAAAGCTGACACAGCACGCTCTGCCCTTCATTTCTTTAGCATCAGAAACAACAGTAGAAGGTACGTCTTTTCACATCAACTTTAGCCATTCTTCAAGGGAAAGAAGAAAGTAGAAGAAGAGAAAAAAGCAGACGAAGAAGAAGATTAAGAAGATGAGGATAAAGAAACAAGAGTAAGAGTAGAAGAAGAGGAGACTGACATAGGAAGATGAGTATGAGTGCAGAAAGGGGAGAAGGAGATGGAGACAGAAGGGAAGAGAAGTTCAAGAAGGAAAGGGAGAAGAAATGTTAGGACAGTATGAAGCAAGAAAGAGAAAGTTAAATAGGCGAAAATAAATAGAAGTAAATATATGGCGATCTATATTAACAACACATAAAAACACATTGCTCCAATAATTTGAGTAAATGCCGAATAAAAAATGCGATTTACCACACACGCACACATCGCAATTTTTGTTTATGTACAAGGTAGAAAACGAGATTTTTGAAATTGAGAAACAGCAAACTTGAGCCGAAAGTCTAGTAACTTATCACCAAGCCTGCCTGTGTGATATTATAACGACTTTAACGCAGCATTCACTGGCTTTACCCAAATACATGTCGATTTTCTTGTCACCGTTCACGGGTATTGTTCCTTTTTTGTGTGAAGTTGGCGCCGGTTCAGGCCATGGCGACAACGCTGGCTTGAAATTATGACCATTATGATGTGTAAAGGCCATGCTTAATAACGAAGGTGGTAATGGTATAATAATAACACCATGTTATCTGCTGCAGGTGTTGTTCTTCGACAAACAACTAACTTCTCTTTTTACTGACCTGCTATTCTGGTAGGGGCTTCATAGAGGCGCCTGGTTTGATTATAACTGAGGGAAGAACTGGAGCGAAACACGCTGTCGACGTTTTCAACTGTGGAAATCATTCAACCCGTCGTCCGTCGGCACGTGCTGGATGATGGTGAAGTAGAGCGAGTCCCCGGCCACACTAGAGGGTAGATAGAATCTTCACACTGCTTTCACACAGTTTCTATTCACTGCCAAAAGGCCCTTCAGCTCTTTGAATGCTCAAGGAATCAGTTTCATGTTCTAACATAAGGTCATGGATATGGACTACTTCAGAATACAGCCTAATAGCCTTGCCTTTCACGTTTAGATGGCACGAGCTTTTTCTGCTTTGTTTCCGAGCTTGTCGTTTTGTGTCTGCTCTATATTGCCCATTCATGTGGCGTGCAGTGTGGAAAGGTCACAACTAGATCTTAGCATGCGCTATTAAGTCAGGCTACCACTTGCTCGGTAAATCATTAAACCTGCACATTGACCGGTAAATCATTAAAACCTGCACATTGACCGGTAAATCATTAAAACCTGCACATTGACCGGTAAATCATTAAAACCTGAACATTGACCGGTAAATCATTAAAACCTGTATCTTGACCTGTAAATCATTAAAACCTGTATCTTTCCACGTAAATCATAAAACTTGCATCTCGACCGGTAAATCATTAAATCCTGTATCTTGGAATTAGCGAGTGTCAGTGGCGTAGCTTTAGCTCACTGGCTTGACGATTAACTCAATATGGGTTCCTAACCATCGAGACGCTTTCAAGTAGACTCCGCTAAAATAAAAAATAAAGAAGGAGAAAGGGTAAAAATATGAAAGAGCCCGTCACGCCAAGTGGTGTATAGGGAATATGGTGGTAGTGACCCGTCACGCCAAGTGGTGTATAGGGAATATGGTGGTAGTGACCCGTCACGCCAAGTGGTGTATAGGGAATATGGTGGTAGTGACCCGTCACGCCAAGTGGCGTATAGGGAATATGGTGGTAGTGACTCGTCACGCCAAGTGGTGTATAGGTAATATGGTGGTAGTGACCCGTCACGCCAAGTGGCGTATAGGGAATATGGTGGTTGTGACCCGTCACGCCAAGTGGAGTAGAGGGAATATGGTGGTTGTGACCCGTCACACCAAGTGGAGTATATGGAATATGGTGGTAGTGACCCGTCATGCCAAATGGAATATAGGGAATATGGTGGTAGTGACCCGTCACGCCAAGTGGAGTATAGGGAATATGATGGTAGTGGCCCGTCACGCCAAGTGGCGTATAGGGAATATGGTGGTAGTGACCCGTCACGCCAAATGGAGTATAGGGAATATGGTGGTAGTGACCCGTCACGCCAAATGGAGTATAGGGAATATGGTGGTAGTGACCCGTCACGCCAAGTGGAGTATAGGGAATATGATGGTAGTGACCCGTCACGCCAAGTGGCGTATAGGGAATACGGTGTTAGTGACCCGTCACGCCAAGTGGCGTATAGGGAATATGGTGGTAGTGACCCGTCACGCCAAGTGGAGTATAGGGAATATGATGGTAGTGACCCGTCACGCCAAGTGGCGTATAGGGAATATGATGGTAGTGGCCCGTCACGCCAAGTGGCGTATAGGGAATATGGTGGTAGTGACCCGTCACGCCAAATGGAGTATAGGGAATATGGTGGTAGTGACCCGTCACGCCAAATGGAGTATAGGGAATATGGTGGTAGTGACCCGTCACGCCAAGTGGAGTATAGGGAATATGATGGTAGTGACCCGTCACGCCAAGTGGCGTATAGGGAATGCGGTGTTAGTGACCATCATTTATACAGACCTTCGGCACATGATTTTTGGGTAATGTGGTCGGTACTAAGTTCGTGCCGCTTTATTTTCCCACCAAAAAAAACCGGTACCCATTTTAGGTTGGGTGAACCCGGAAGCCGTTGATCAGGATCGAACCCGACCTCTTATCCGTTGTAGTCCCGTTCACTAACCATTGAGCTATCGCGGCTCCCGAAGGAAAGGGTACCTGATTCAATTTTTAAAAAAAAATAATAACAACGAGGAAGGGCACTTCCCCCTCTTTCCCTCACCTCCGTGTGTACTGTAGCTTCAATCTTCTCTCTCCTTCCATACTTATGCTATTGTACATCATGTTTTGGAATGAGTCTCACGTTTATATCTCTCAACTACACACAAGATGTTTTATCGTGTGTAGAAGTTCGAGTTACACGTGATTGCTAAATCTAAGAATTGGTCATTGTGTTTTCTCAAGTTCAAGCAGTGTAACTCTGCAATATCTCCACAAGTTACTGTGTGCTATTGATCTATAAGCTCCCTGAATTGTTGTAGAAAACGAGAAACTCACAACAGTCTGGCAAACATTTTGAATAATATTTTTTCATTGTATTGTATTTTGTTATGTTATATGACGATTAATGATTTTGTACACGTTGTGTGTGACATATAATCTCAGGAATTCGAAGCGTCCTTTAGGTAACACTCACAATGTTTTTACAGTGAGAAATATATCAGGAAAGAGAACAAATCTATATTGCTTTTAATCTCATTTACGGGTCTTTCTTGGAATTGTGAAATAAATTTCGTATGTCGAAATGCAGTCGCTTCATAGTGTACAGGAAAACATTTGTAACATCGCTCGCGTTTGAAAACGCCTTAAACTGAGTCTGGACTGGAAACGCCGTAAACTGAGTCTGGACTAGAAACGCCGTAAACTGAGTCTGGACTAGAAACGCCGTAAACTGAGTCTGGACTAGAAACGCCGTAAACTGAGTCTGGACTAGAAACGCCGTAAACTGAGTCTGGACTAGAAACGCCGTAAACTGAGTCTGGACTAGAAACGCCGTAAACTGAGTCTGGACTGGAATGAGGTAGATCAAAGTTATCATGCTACTCGCTCTCATGTCAGTGAATTAGAAAAGAAAACATTATTAAGTCAATGTTTGTTAGTTTTTCTTGAAATCGATTGTTTGTGAAGTGCTTTTCTTTCTTTCTGTGGCGAACCTGCTTAGCTATAATCAATAAACTCTGATTTGGGCACTTTTCTCAGAAACACGTTTTACTTGATGATTCGTACAGTGTTACTTACCAAACGTCAGAATTTCGCCGGATATGCCCTGTTATTTGAAGTGTGTCCTGCGTCCAGCCAGGCACTTACATTATTGTACTAAGTATTGGAAGTTATCAAGTCCAGTTTTGTGTGTGAGAAAAATCCTTCATTTAAGATCAAATGTCTGTCATGTTTATCATCTGGTAACCATTCACGTAAACTAAAGCAAGCTAGTTACTTTCCTCAGCCTTTGTTGACTTTCTTGGTCGAAGGAGAATCTATTATTTAGGTCATAGCACAGTGTCTCCTACATATGGCACTCATGTTGATTGATGGTATTTGCAAATCTTTTGTTTTCAAGGTTTACCTTTCCCAACGTGTTTGGTGTTCCAGCGTGTTAAGACACCTGAAGGATGTTGCCTGATAGTGACCTCGTGACATGCCAAAACCGTTTGATCTGTTGTTATGATCAAATCCTACAATTACTCTTTCCTTACAATCTCAGATATAGCTCTATACCTTCTTGTCACATTCAATATTATTCTTATCCATTTCATCTTAATAATCTTGTTCTTTGGCTGTTCAATTATGTTTTCCGTGTTCCTTCTTTATACTTTCATCCATCCGCTGTTGTCTTGAAGCGTCGCACGAGCAATGTAATCTAACGTCAGATGTCCTATCTTTTTCTTTCAGCCACTTCCCATGTTAGATGTAGTGTTGTGTGCGGGCGTATCTGGATGCTGTTAGAATAGAAATGTTTTAGTTCTTGCTTTTGTCTTTGATTCCGTCTGTCCCTTGGTCTTCCTCTTGCTCTCTATAGCGATGTTTTGGGACAGAAAACTTTGCATGTTGTTTAGTATGGTTGCATTCTGACAATATGTGAAATACTTCATTTGATTGTAAGATTACATTGATTGTAAGATCACATTGTTTGTAAGATCATATTGTTTGTAATATCACAGTGTTTGTAAGATCACAGTGTGTGTAAGCTCACAGTATCTGTAACATCACAGTGTTTGTAAGATTACAGTATCTGTAACATCACAGTGTTTGTAAGATCACAGTGTGTGTAAGCTCGCAGTATCTGTAACATCGCAGTGTTTGTAAGATCACAGTGTGTGTAAACTCGCTGTATTTTTAAGATCACAGTGAGTGTAAGCTCGCTGTATTTGTAAGATCACAGTGTGTGTAAGCTCGCAGTATCTGTAACATCACAGTGTTTGTAAGATCACAGAATCTGTAACATCACAGTGTTTGTAAGATCACAGTGTGTGTAAGCTCGCAGTATCTGTAACATTCAGTGTTTGTAAGATCACAGTGTGTGTAAGCTCGCAGTATCTGTAACATTCAGTGTTTGTAAGATCACAGTGTGTGTAAGCTCGCTGTAACTGTAACATTACAGTATTTGTAAATTCACAGTGTGTGTAAACTCCCAGTATCTGTAACATCACAGTGTGTGTAAGCTCGCAGTATCTGTAACATCACAGTGTTTGTAAGATCACAGTGTGTGTGAGCTCACTGTATCTGTAACATCATAGTGTTTATAAGATCACAGTGTGTGTAAGCTCGCAGTATCTGTAGCATCAGAGTGTTTGTAAGATCACAGTGTGTGTAAACTCGCTGTATTTTTAAGATCACAGTGTGTGTAAGCTCGCTGTATTTGTAAGATCACAGTGTGTGTAAGCTCGCAGTATCTGTAACATCACAGTGTTTGTAAGATCACAAAATATGTAACATCACAGTGTTTGTAAGATCACAGTGTGTGTAAGCTCGCAGTATCTGTAACATTCAGTGTTTGTAAGATCACAGTGTATGTAAGCTCGCTGTATCTGTAACATTACAGTATTTGTAAATTCACAGTGTGTGTAAACTCCCAGTATCTGTAACATTAGAGAGTGTGTAAGCTCGCAGTATCTGTAACATCACAGTGTTTGTAAGATCACAGTGTGTGTAAGTTCGCTGTATTTTTAAGATCACAGTGTGTGTAAGCTCGATGTATTTGTAAGATCACAGTGTGTGTAAGCTCGCAGTATCTGTAACATCACAGTGTTTGTAAGATCACATTGTGTGTAAGCTCGCAGTATCTGTAACATCACAGTATTTGTAAGATCACATTGTGTGTAAGCTCGCAGTATCTGTAACATTCAGTGTTTGTAAGATCACAGTGTATGTAAGCTCGCTGTATCTGTAACATTACAGTATTTGTAAATTCACAGTGTGTGTAAACTCCCAGTATCTGTAACATCACAGTGTTTGTAAGATCACATTGTGTGTAAGCTCGCAGTATCTGTAACATCACAGTGTTTGCAAGATCACATTGTGTGTAAGCTCGCAGTATTTGTAACATCACAGTGTTTGTAAGACAACAGCGTTTATGAGATTAAAATACTATGTGTTGTTGTTGTGATATTTTTCAGGAACAAAAATGTATTCTGTTGTCCACTCTATGTTCTTGTGTCTTACAGCATCGAGAAAATTTAATCGGCTTTATTTATATAGAGAGTTATAGATTAGTTTCTAACATATTTGTAGAGTTCTATATGTGGTAGTGAGTTTTGAGCACTTCTTTCCTTTTCTATTTCCGTTGTATTGTTGCATCTAGTCGGACGGAGACGGGGTAGCCGAATCGATAATGCTGTCCTTGCTGTCCACAGTTTGTTTGTTTGTTTGTCTGTTTGTTTCTCTGTCCTTAAATGAACATTTACACTGGATTGCTTCTTCTACGCATACATTTTGATGTTAATAAGTTCAAAGAAAGCACTGGTCAGTCGAACATCCCCATACAGCTTTCCGTGCAATGATGAGGACAAGAGCTTTCCCAAAACAACATATGTATAGTACCTTTGTAGCAGGCATTTGGCAAATCAGTGTCAGTGATCTGTGGTTACTCATCAGAGGTCTATGTCCTTAGGGCAGTGATTCTCAACATATGAGCCGCGGTTACTAGGGGCGATGTCAAACTTTGATAAGGGCGCCGCGCTTATTAGGGGTGCTGCCAAACTTTGACAAGGGCGCCGCGCCAAGAATATTGTCGTGCTGCAACTCATGAGTTATAAATCATAGACTGACGACATCCACATCAGCTTTATATTTTCTTTAGTATCAGCTTGTCTCGGGCTAGTCCGTCATTTTGTCGTCATGTATCATCTTATGCACTCTATCAGAGAATCAAAGTTTACTTAAGTCTATCATGACTGCCACTAGGACGCTGCCTAAAAGGGGAGCCGTCGGTGTCAAAGGTTTGGGAACCAATACCCTAGTGTGATGACAAGCGATACTTCGATCTGTTCTGATCTGTCCTGATCTGTTCTGATCTGTTCGGAGTCTAAAAGTTGTTACTTATTTCTTTTGCTGCCTCGAATTCTCTATTTTTCTCAATCTCAATAATTGTATTGGTCTTTCTCTCCCTCTTATTTCTATCTTTGTCTCTTTCACCATATATAACAGAGAAAAACAGAATTGGCGATACCTGTATGTTTTACTTTCATATCACTTATGACGACTTTTGTTTTAATTACAAAAGTAAAACAATATTTTAAAATGTACATTAAATGTAAGGAAGTGATCATTTAAATTGGTTATTTTGTTTACAAAGCTATTTGAGCTTAAGTAGAAAAGCTATTCCGTATTGCTCCCACACCGCTCTGTATTCCTTTCGTGATGCCATGTTATTAACTATCATGCTGCTGTTATGCGGAGATATGCCTGGTTGTGGGTCATTGGGTAACAGCTTGCGTCTGCTAGCAGTAAATGTTTCACTCTGTCTCTATTCTTGTGTTACTCCAAGTCGTATCACTGTGTATAACTCAGGCGTGCTTCTCTAATAATGTCGTATACCCACATATAAACACGCTGTCTCAATAGAAAATGGATTAACCACCTGCCATAGTAAATAACAAAGCTTAGAATAATTCAGATAAATTAATTTTTATTTTACTTCCTTCACAACAAATCAATTTACAGTATTTGATGTTTTGTTCCACCTCGTAGCATTGTTTCTAACGCTCGTACCAATAGAAGGTTTACACCAATAGTTTAATAATGAACACAGAGAATTTATTAAAATTTACTTCCCAACTTATAACACGTGCACTCTAGCGATTGGATAAAGCAACTGATGCCAACAATGCCCGCGCACTTTCTGTCCTGCACTCTGTCTTGCATGTTCACATTTTACTCTTTATAACTTTTCTTTCATCTCACGAAAATTGTCAAAATGCATTGATGTGAAAAGAGTAAAATGTCGTAGTAAACATGGAATGCTGATTAAAGATTTTAAAAATCGACCTCACTGCACTCAGTACAGTCCCATAGGTGATCAGACTTTGCCAACAGTTGGCGACACAAAACAGATATTGCTGATTGTTCCTACAGCTTGCTGATTATACAAGCTCCCCACCCGTCACTCAGTTGGCCCACATTTGCTTGTGCATAGCTTGACTTCCGGTTCTTGGAGTCTCATAATTTTACCATCTTTAATTAATGTGCCATTTGTCACTGGTCTCCGACCACAGCTCTCCAGTCAAACACATAAGTAATGAAGATTGTGCAAACTGATGGTCCCAACAGCTCATAAACTGTAGAGTTGTACACAAATCCTACTCGTTCTTTGAAGTTCTAATGTTTACTTGGTGATCAAATCTATTGCAACTTTAGATTTGTATCTTCACCAAACTATTTTATTTTAATTTTTCGTTTTCTGCGCTCGCTGGCAGCTACTCCTTAGTATCATCCGTCCTTACAAAGAGTTTGGAGTAGGCGTAGATACTGTGTTATCGCTTAAAAGATGATGTGATATTTTGCTGCTTTCGACCGAAAACATCCGACTTCATCATGACATTTTTGGGCACGGAGATGCCGTCCATTGTCTGATTACTACTACCTTATCCAGATTAATGAGACTCTTATCAGAGGCACGGGGTGGAGGTGGTGGTCGTCTTGATCAAATGTTGTCACTGAAACAAACATATATGAGTCGTTGACATCACATTCAACAGATATATATGACTTGTTGACACCACACTCAGACAAGGTCTGACGCGCAAACAATTTCAATTTCTTACCCTAAAATGTGTCTGTGACTCATAGCCAACTCTTTCGTCAGGATCAGCAAACCACAAGGGATCAAGACCTAACTCCATCAATGTGGGCCTGGAAACTAATCAGCCTGACCAAGCGAAAAGGGTCGAGTAGGGAAGGTAACCCTGCATCCAAATAAAACATGCCACTGAAAGTCAGATATTCCACCTTCAAGTCAGATATGCCACCTTAAAGTCAGATATGCCACCGAAAATGTGGAGGCCTACTGTAACCAAAAATACATCACATCAACCCCAACACTCTCTTCTTTGTATACTGACAATGTAGCGGTAGAGCACAAGTGATCGAATGCG
Source organism: Megaustenia siamemsis (assembly GCA_032433765.1). Taxonomy (NCBI): domain Eukaryota; kingdom Metazoa; phylum Mollusca; class Gastropoda; order Stylommatophora; family Ariophantidae; genus Megaustenia; species Megaustenia siamemsis. The sequence goes on from JAVIAB010000092.1 coordinate 91,814,890, forward strand.
ATCACGATCGATTGAATCGAGATTTCATATAGTTTAGTTTTAGTTTCAGTTTTAGTTTTAGTTTTAGTTTTAGTTTTAGTTTAGTTTAGTTTTAGTTTCAGTTTTAGTTTTAGTTTAGTTTAGTTTAGTTTAGTTTTAGTTTTAGTTTAGTTTAGTTTTAGTTTTAGTTTAGTTTTAGTTTAGTTTAGTTTTAGTTTTAGTTTTAGTTTTAGTTTAGTTTAGTTTTACTTTTAGTTTTAGTTTAGTTTAGTTTTACTTTTAGTTTTAGTTTTAGTTTTAGTTTAGTTTAGTTGTAGTTTTAGTTTTAGTTTAGTTTAGTTTTAGTTTTAGTTTTAGTTTAGTTTAGTTTAGTTTAGTTTAGTTTAGTTTTAGTTTTAGTTTAGTTTAGTTTAGTTTAGTTTAGTTTGGTTTAGTTTTAGTTTTAGTTTTAGTTTAGTTTAGTTTAGTTTTAGTTTTAGCTTTAATTTAGTTTAGTTTAGTTTTAGTTTTAGTTTTACTTTTACTTTACTTTTAGTTATAGTTTAGTTTTAGTTTTAGCTTTAATTTAGTTTAGTTTTAGTTTTAGTTTTACTTTTACTTTTACTTTTACTTTTAATTTTAGTTTTAGTTTTAGTTTTAGTTTTAGTTTTAGTTTTAGTTTAGTTTAGTTTTAGTTTAGTTTTAGTTTTAGTTTTAGTTTTAGTTTTAGTTTTAGTTTTAGTTTTAGGTTTAGTTTTAGTTTTAGTTTAAGTTTAAGTTTAGTTTTAGTTTAGTTTAGTTTTAATTTTAGTTTTAGTTTAGTTTTAGTTTTAGTTTTAGTTTTAGTTTTAGTTTTAGTTTTAGTTTTAGTTTTAGTTTTAGTTTTAGTTTTAGTTTAAGTTTAGCTTTAGTTTAGTTTAGTTTTAATTTTAGTTTTAGTTTAGTTTAGTTTAAATTTTAGTTTTAGTTTAGTTTAGTTCAGTTAGTTTAGTTTATTCGACAGATCATCTTCATTGCACAACAGACAACTCAGTGGCGCTCAGATCTCCTCCTTAAAGGTTCTAAAGTATGAAACGCGCCCACCAAACACTGACGAAAGCACTGAAGATGGCTTTAGCTTAGATGCACGAATTCCAGTAGAAGAATTCTCCGCAGAAAAACTCTGAAGATCTCGACCTCATTCTCCTTAGTCGACAATAATTTTATATATGACATTAATCAGTATGACATGTAATAACTTATGTGACATTAGTCAGTATGACATGTAATAACTTATGTGACATTAGTCAGTATGACATGTAATAACTTATGTGACATTAGTATGGCATGTAATAACGTATGTGACATTAACCACAAATTATAAGTTAACTGCTAGCGTCAGGGTCACTGAGCCATGCGAATCATTTCAGAGAAAGAGCTATCTGAGCTGGCCGCGTGTTCTAGCGTTTAGTTCTCGTACAAGGCGCTGTGCCGAGGAGTACGGGTTCGATCCCGCTTCAGGCCATCAATTGTTCCTATTTTACTGTTGCTGATTATTTGTGATTTGTTTTCTTAATGCTGTAAACATGCGTCTTCACCTGACATTATACGTTGATCGGAAGTTTCTCTATAGGATAGTATTCATGTATTAGTATTTGTCTCCAGCCTCAACAAGACATAACTGACCAAGATCCTATATTAAAGTCTTAGAAGACTCAGACTCCTCAGTTTGCACGATCGAGACGAGACACGTCACTACATATTACCTGTTGCCATCTGCACGCTCCGGGTCTTGTCTACTCGTGTTTTTACATTAATGAAGGGTGAGATAACTCAACATAAACGTCATGGTAATGTGTCCATGGTCACAAACTAGCAGCTCATCGAGAGCTATTGAGAGTGTGTGTCTTTCATTGTTTTATTAGAAGATGAACATGATGATGATACCTTTTCTTCTTGTCTGGTTCTATGTTCTGAGAAAGAAAGAACCCAATCACGGGTAGGGGTTATAATGTTAGTGTCCACACTTTTCTCGACCATCAGCTCATCTTGACTAATGTGGTCGGCTTTCATACCACCCTCCTCTTCACAAAAAAGCATGACGGACACACGTATCCCGAGTTACTCCCCCTCCCCTCTAGCAACCTGTCTACATAGGCTTGCTAGATCACATCCTTAGATCACAACAGTCAAAACAAAGCCAGCTTCTTAATCACGTAACAAATGAATGAATGAAATAGCAGTTAGGACACGTCTTCATCATTACCATCATCCTCTGACGTAGTAGCCAATGAAATGTCCCGGCATGTCACGTGACGCTTGAGCCGTGCATGACCGATGGACTGACGAGGGAAGTGTTTAGATCTCTATGTTTCCTTATGTTTGAATAGCCCGGGTTACAGTGCTGCAGTTCATTGTTACACAACTGGACATCTGAATCATGTAGCATTTGAAATTTGACAACTTACCATTAGCACAATTACAAATGGAACAAGAAAGATTGAATTATGAACAGAAAGTTGCAATGTGAACACTAGTATTAACATATGTGTGCTGCCGATATTCAAAGAGAAATACAAGCAAGCTCTAGGTATGAGACGCTCATCATCAAGTACCGGGCCTATAGCGTAGGTGATCATGTCTCTCCACAACTTTCGATCTCGACAGTTATTTATCATTTCTGTTGTTGACCTTCTGCAAACCCATTGTCTTTAGTTGTCTGGTAGCTTTTCTCTTTGCTTCCCTCTATCTCTTCGTCCCTCAATTTTTCCAGTTGTTGCAATATATTCCATGTGTTCTCTTCTCATTACATGGCCAAAAAATGATGATTGTTTCTTCCTAATATTGGAAATTAGCTCTCTTTTTTCTTTGACCCCTTTCAGAACATCTTCATTACTCTTGTTAGCTGTCCATGGTATTCTCAACATTCTTCTGTAAGACCACATTTCTACAGACTCCAGTGATTTTCTTGTCTGCTGTTCTATTGTCCATGATTCACATCCATATGTTAAAACTGGCTCTACATAACATTTAAGAACTCTTTTTCTTGTTAATGTACGTAGGGAGGTCAAAAAGTAATGCACACCAATTTTTTCTCGGCTAATAATAAAGATAGGAATATGAAATTTGCACACTTAGAATATGACATGTTCCAATTATGTGTACCAAATGCACAGCAATCTGATAAATATTACGCAATCTATGAACCGTTAAAATGGAGCTTGTCAACAATGTCCGTTACAAAGAACGATTTGTCATAGAATTTCTGGTTGCGGAAAAAGAAACTGTGGCAACATTCATAAACGACTGTGTGCAGTGTACAAATGTTCTGCAGTCGATAGGAGCACAGTTAGTCGCTGGGTTCAGAGAATTAAAGCTGCAGAAAGTGTACGAGTGGAGCTGCATAATTTACCGCGTTCTGGACGTGTTGCCTCGGCTACCAGCACAGGCATGTTAAACCGGGCTGATGCCATTATTCGTTGTGATAGGCGTATCACTAGTCAGCAATTGGCATTGCAGCTTACAGTCAGCAAGGGAAGTGCAATCGCAATTTTTAAAACTCTCGGATATTCAAAGATTTGCGCTCGATGGGTTCCTCGGTGCCTAACAAATGATCACAGAGTTCAAAGGAAAACATTCTGTTCTGAATTGTTGGAGCGTTTCGGTGTTGAAGGAGAAATGTTTTTGTCAAAAATTGTTACCGGTGACGAAACGTGGGCACATTATTATGAGCCTGAAACAAAAATGCAGTCAATGGAATGGCATCATCCGCAGTCACCCAAAAGCAAAAAAATTCAAAACATCTCCATCAGCCGGAAAGGTGATGATCACTGTCTTCTGGGACATTGATGGTGTGATTCTTGTTGATGTAATGACAAGAGTTGAGACAATCAACTCGACAGCTTACATCAATACACTGACAAAACTCAAAAATCGGTTCAAAAGACTTCGGCCTAATAAGCCATCTGCAGATTTGTTGCTTCAACATGACAACGCACGCCCTCACACAAGTCTGGTAACACGGGAAGCAATCAACAATTTGGTTGGACTGTACTGCCCTATCCTCCTTACAACCCTGATCTGGCTCCCTCAGATTTCCATCTGTTTGGACCACTCAAAAAATTCCTGCGTGGGACACACTTTGACAATGATGAGGATGTGATCCGTGCAGTTAAAAAATGGCTACGCGAGCAGGACAAAACTTGGTACAAACGAGGCATTCATGACCTAGTTCGCGTTGGCGTAAGGCAATACGCTTGGACGGAGATTATGTTGACAAATAGGTAGTGTAAAGGGGATGTTCAGCTACAATCTGTGAAAATTTCACACATTTTGCCCGAATAGTTTCCGAGAAAAAAATTGGTGTGCATTACTTTTGACCTCCCTTCAGTATGAGACGCTACAGAAGAATGTTGTTTCGTGTGTAGAGAGATCGTATCAACACTGAGGAGCGCACAACAAAATCCAGCTCTGCACAGGACCAGTGAAAGACTTATTGTCAGCGATCCAAGAACGAACGTTAAAATGGTATAGATATTCATGTTACAGGAACTGCAAACCTTGCTCGGACCATTCTACGGGTGCCAGGCAAAACGAGACAAAGCAGAGGGACAGGTGGGATGACAACATCTGTGAATGAACGCATTTAATCATCTCAGAAAATGACTGAAGATTGGAAGAATATTGTGAAGATGTGAAGTCAGCATGAAATGGCCCAACGGATAAATATTTGCGTCGCTCTCCAAATCACGTGGCGGGAGTTTAAATCACGTCTGCTGAAATTCAAATCACAAGGCGGGAGTTCAAATTACGCTGCGGAAATTCAAATCACGTGGCGGAAGTTCAAATCACGTGGCGGAAGTTCAAATCACGTGGCGGAAGTTCAAATCACGTGGCGGAAGTTCAAATCACGTGGCGTAAGTTCAAATCATGTGGCGGAAGTTCCAATCACATGGCGGAAGTTCAAATCACGTGACGGAAGTTCAAATCACGTGACGGATGTTCAAATCACGTGGCAGAAGTTCAAATCACGTGGCGGAAGTTCAAATCACGTGGCGGAAGTTCAAATCACATGGCGGAAGTTCAAATCACTCGTGGTTGTGTCACTTGTTTTTCTGGTTGGGAGTGAAATTAAAAAACGAAACACTGAAACCCTAACACCTCGTGGCGACTGCACGTTCGACCTTTATTGTTCAGCCCTAGAGTCCCCAATGTTGCACAAGTCAGGCACAAGAGTGAAATCAACGCCCATAAAGATAACTGTAGTTGTGGAAATTGCTTCAAATACTGCCAGTTTCGAAACTAATGATCGAAGCCAACTGCATCTGTTATCTCATGTACTCATGTTGTATAAATGTAAACACATGTATCTTTTGTCTCATGTACTCAGTTATGTAAATGTAAACACATGTATCTTTTCTCTCATGTACTCATGTTGTATAAATGTAAACACATGTATCTTTTGTCTCATGTACTCAGTTATGTAAATGTAAACACATGTATCTTTTGTCTCATGTACTCAGGTTGTGTAAATGTAAACACATGTATCTTTTGTCTCATGTACTCAGGTTGTGTAAATGTAAACACATGTATCTTTTGTCTCATGTACTCAGTTATATAAATGTAAACACATGTATTTGTTATTTTGCGTGCGACACCTTATATATTATGTAAGCCAGAACCCATGCATATCTATTATAAATCTTATTAAAGTAATGATTTATCAATTAAATAACACGTATATCTGTTATCATGATTGTACAAAGAAATTACGACGGTGGTTTTCTGTTGCCTTCGACGCTTTGTTTACGGTTGGCTCCGCTAGCCTTTGACTAAAAAGTCTCACCCACAAGGCAGTGGGGTTGTTTTACTTCGGCGTACCCTCCCTTAGCCTTTTACTCTCCGAGCTTACCTGCAGGGCTGCCACAGGTTGTACTGTTTACTGCATACAATAGCAGGTAAAATTACCTGACCTGACACACCAAAAGAGATTGAAGCCATGTGTGATTTTGGAATAAAAATAATAACAAAAATATTGAATGATATCTACAACAGCGGATATATACCAGAAGACATGCTCAAATCAATATTCATAGCCCTACCAAAGAAATCGGGTGATTGAATGCGATCATCGCACAATAAGCCTTATGAGTCATATGACTAAGATATTACTAAGAATCATCATGCGAAGAGTGCGAAACAAAATCAGTCCAGAAATTAGCGATGAACAGTGTGGTTTTGTTAGAGATAAAGGAACAAGCAATGCCATTTATATCATAAGATCTTTAGTAGAAAGAGCCATAGAGGTGAAAACAGATCTATACATATGTTTCATATATTACACTAAGGCATTTGACAAGTAAAGCACCAAGAAATAATTAAAATTTTAGAAAGCATAAACGTAGACAGCAAAGATCTAAGAATAATAAAGAACATGTACTGGCAACAAACAGCGGCCATAAGAACTGGAAACCAATTGGGAATGTTTCAACAAATAAAACAGGGTGTTAGACAAGGTTTGTGTGCTGTCACCAGATTTGTTTAATATTTATAGTGAGATTATTTTATGATCCATAAGGGACATGCTTGGAATAACAATTGGAGGTCATAATATAAATAATCTAGGGTATGCTGATGATACAGTCTTAATCGCTAAGAGTGAAAATGAGTTACAAGAAATGTTGGACATTATAGTGAAAGAAAGCAAAAATAAAGGACTCAGCCTTAATAGCAAAAAGACAGAGGTAATGGCAACAACAAAGAAAAAGATATCACCTCATTGCAAAATAAAGACAAGTGGAACAATATTAAAACAGGTAAATGAATTAAATATTTGGGAACTTTGTTAACCTCAGAAGGAAGATGTACAAAAGAGGTGAGAGGCAGAAGGGCTCAGGCAAAAGCAGCTTTCCAAAAAAATGAGGAAGATACTATGCAATCCATTTTTGACAATAGAAACAAGAAAAGAGTTCTTAAATGTTATATAGAGCCAGTCTTAACATATGGATGCGAATCATGGACAATAGGACAACAGACAAGAAAATCACTGGAGTCTGTAGAAATGTGGTTTTACAGAAGAATGTTGAGAGTACCATGGACAGTTAAGAAGAGTAATGAAGATGTTCTGAGAGAGGTCAAAGCAAAAAGAGAGCTAATTTCCAATATTAGAAGCAATAATAATCATTTTTTGGCCATGTAATTAGAAGAGAACAACTTGAATATATTGTAACAACTGGAAAAATTGAGGGACGAAAGGATAGAGGGAAGCAAAGGAAAAAAATAACAGACAGCTTAAGAGACTGGCTTGGCAGAAGGTCAACAACAGAAATGATAAATGGATGCCGAGATCGAAAGTTGTGGAGAGACATGATCACCTACGCCAGTAGGCCCGCTACTTGATGATGATGATATCTGTTATCACAAAAATGAAAGATTCTAAGTAACCTATAGGACTGACCGTATGTTATCAAATACACTTGTATAAGACCAGCATGCAACTACCCTGTTGTGGCCAGCACCCATCCAGATTAAGTTTTGTTTCCTGGTAAGTGAGCATGCCAGATCATTGCAGTTACGGTGTTGCCAGTTTGTCCTCAGCATTTTAACGTTGTCAGCGTCATCTATGGCATCAACATCCGGTTATCTTTCATTGATAATTCTATGTTTAGATTCTGCCGGCAAAACGTTTCCTTTGTTATTTTATCTTTTATATACGCGTTGAAAAAAAGTGTGTCGTATTTTTTTTTAATAGTAGACTCCAAATTTGTGGCATAAAAAGGGGAGATAACAATCTCATTGTTTTCAGATACAGCTGGGAATTCGCTCCCTTGCTTCTTTCGCTCGATACGTCGGAGTTACTTCCGGAGAGTCATTCTTGCCGCCAACTGAAAGGAGTCCCTGGTTAATTAGAAGCGGGTGATATTGATCTCGTGAGGCGGGGTGTCTCCCCGTTATTGTAGCCTTGATTAGGTGAGCCCGCATTACCTGAAAATTTCGCAGCAGAGCCAGTGATAGGGTCTTTCATAATAGTACGGCTGTGGACAGCAGTAGGGCACTCTCAGAATAAGAGATAGCGTAGTATTGTTTGTGTTGATGAAGTCTTGTCTGTACGCTCTTTCTGCTGTTGCTATCATTTTATTGCTGAACGGGGAAGATAAAAAAAAAAAAAAAAAAACTAAAAGAGATTGATCATTGCACAAAAAACGCATAATGGACAAAATGCAAGTCGACCTTAAGGTGGTTGTGATTTGTTCTCTCGTGAATAAATGAGGAGCAGAACAGAAATAAATCAATCACACAAGAAGAATGATTGTATGAGAATATAACCCACTTTATCATCATCTAATCACCTTCCTGTAGGAACTTGTCTCCCCTCAAAGAAGTTTTATCCTGTTCGAGATGTCCATCTTCTATAGCAATAAATCCCATTTCAACTTTTCATATCTTGCACCCACTTTCTTCAAGGTCTTTCACTCCTTCGTTAACATAAAACAATGCCCTCCATAATTGTCTGATCTAAGCCGCTGTGCTGTTTGACGTGAGCATAAGAGATTATTTTTCTTTGTTTTCATACTCTTTATTCATCAGCTTTCTTGTAAGTTAAGCTCTTGCTAACTTGTAGTTTGTTCTTTTCTCCGCATTCATGTACACTGATATTTTTTGTTCATTAAATCCGCCCTGTGTCCATACTTAACAGCAGTATACAGCTCACTCATAACATACAAATACAGACTTATGCGAAATGCACGATTAAAGCAAATGGGAAGGTATTAAAGCAAGCCAAAGATTTCAAGCGCCATGGGTCAGTAATTACTTCAGATACTGAGATGTACAAGACTGGCGTAGTGCTGACCAAATGGCCGAAAGTATTTGACACAGCTGTGTATGTTAATCTCAAAATGGCAGTTTAGTTCTAATGTCGACTATTAGAAGCGTTTATAGGTAAAGATGTTCTGTGCCTGGAACATTCCCCGCATTGTTCAAATTAATATTGTACGTAAAAAAAAAAAAAGTAAAGTACCCCCGTCACGCCAAGTGGCGTATAGGGAATATGGTGTTAATGACCATATATTTTACAGGCCTTCGGCACATGATTTTTGGGGTAATGTGGTCGGTATTACGCCCGTGCCGCTTCACTTTCCCTGAAAAAAATCAGGTACCCATTAAAGGCTGGGCGAACCCGGAAGCCGTCGGTTGGGATCGAACTCTACCTCTTGTCCTTTGTAGTCCAGTTCACTAACCACTGAGCTATCGCGGCTCCCAATATTGGACGTAAGTGGTTTCAATTTGTGACACCAGATGCGCATTTCGTTTTAACTAAAAGTTAACATTTCTGTCACAACAATAGTTGAGTACTTCATGTTCGCAATAAAAATGTGAAAGAATGAAACATTTGAGACTTTCAAGGGATGTCATATACAACTTCAAGGGATGTCATATACAACTTTTAAGGGATGTCATATACAACTTTCAATGGATGTCATATACAACTTTCAAGGGATGGATGTCATATACAACTTTCAAGGGATGTCATATACGACTTTCAAGAGATGTCATATACAACTTTCAAGAGATGTCAAATATAACTTTCAAGAGATGTCATATACAACTTTCAAGAACAAATTTGTTATTTTATTTTAAAGTAAAGCTTACTCTGATCACATTGAGTCGATCAAACAAGAGTCACGGTCATTTTATTTGTCAGGGATGACTTTTACTGTCTGGACAGACAGAAATGTGTGAATGCACTAAAGCATTAGTTACAAGCAATTGTGTCCAAAGAACGGACAAACAAATCGTATCCAATGGTTTTCATCTTTAAGGATAGAGGAGGGGAACAAGAGTCTGCGCTGGGAGTTGCTTGTAACTAGTACTTGACATTCGGAGAAATTGCTAACACATAGTACTTGACATTCGGAGAAGTTGCTAATACATAGTACTTTTAATTCGGAGAAGTTGCTAATGCATAGTACTTGATATTTGGAGAAATTGCTAGTAACTAATACTTGACACTTGAAGGTGCTAGTAACTAGTACATAACACTTGAAGAAGGCACTAGTAACTGGTACATGACATTTGAAGGTGCTAGTAACCAGTACATAACACTTGAAGAAGGTACTAGTAAATAGTACATGACATTTGAAGGTGCTAGTAACCAGTACATAACACTTGAAGAAGGTATTAGTAACTAGTACATGACACTAGAAGGTGCTAGTAACTAATACATGACACTTGAAGGTGCTAGTAACTAGTACATGACACTTGAAGGTGCTAGTAACTAGTACATAACACTTGAAGGTGCTAGTAACTAGTATGACACTTCAAGGTGCTAGTAACTAGTACATGACACTTGAAGGTGCTAGTAACTAATACATGACACTTGAAGGTGCTAGTAACTAGTACATAACACTTGAAGAAGGCACTAGTAACTGGTGCATGACATTTGAAGGTGCTAGTAACCAGTACATAACACTTATAGAAGGTCTTAGTAACTAGTGCATGACACTTGAAGGTGCTAGTAACCAGTACATAACACTTGAAGAAGGTATTAGTAACTAGTACATGACACTTGAAGGTGCTAGTAACCAGTACATAACACTTGAAGGTGCTAGTAACAAGTACATGACACTTGAAGGTGCTAGTAACTAGTACATAACACTTGAAGGTGCTAGTAACTAGTACATGACACTTGAAGGTGCTAGTAACTAGTACATGACACTTGAAGGTGCTAGTAACTAGTACATGACACTTGAAGGTACTAGTAACTATTACATGACACTTGAAGGTGCTAGTAACCAGTACATAAACACTTGAAGGTGCTAGTAACCAGTACATGACACTTGAAGGTGCTAGTAACTAGTATGACTCTTGAAGGTGCTAGTAACTAGTACATGACACTTGAAGGTGCTAGTAACTAGTACATGACACTTGAAGGTGCTAGTAACTGGTACATGACACTTGAAGGTGCTAGTAGCTAGTATGACACTTGAAGGTGCTAGTAACTAGTACATGACACTTGAAGGTGCTAGTAACTAGTACATGACACTTGAAGGTGCTAGTAACCAGTACATAACACTTGAAGAAGGTATTAGTAAGTAATACATGACACTTGAAGGTGCTAGTAACTAGTACATGGCACTCGAAGTTGCTAGTAACTAGTACATGACACTTGAAGGTGCTAGTAACTAGTACATGACACTTCAAGGTGCTAGTAACTAGTACATGACACTTGAAGGTGCTAGTAACTAGAACATGACACTTAAAGGTGCTAGTAACTAGTGCTAAACTAGTATGACACTTGAAGGTACTAGTAACTAGTACATGACACTTGAAGGTGCTAGTAACTAGTACATGACACTTGAAGGTGCTAGTAACTAGTATGACACTTGAAGGTACTAGTAACTAGTACATGACACTTGAAAGTGCTAGTAGCTAGTATATGAGAATTGAAGGTGCTAGTAACTAGTACATGACACTTTAAGGTGCTAGTAACTAGTGCTAACTAGTATGACACTTGAAGGTACTAGTAACTAGTACATGACACTTTAAGGTGCTAGTAACTAGTACATGACACTTTAAGGTGCTAGTAACTAGTGCATGACACTTGAAGGTGCTAGTAACTAGTATGACACTTGAAGGTACTAGTAACTAGTACATGACATTTGAAGGTGCTAGTAACTAGTACATGACACTTGAAGGTGCTAGTAACTAGTACATGAAACTTGAAGGTGCTAGTAACTAGTACATGACACTTGAAGGTGCTAGTAACTAGTATGACACTTGAAGGTACTAGTAACTAGTACATGACACTTGAAGGTGCTAGTAGCTAATACATGACACTTGAAGGTGCTAGTAACTAGTACATGACACTTGAAGGTGCTAGTAGCTAATACACGACACTTGATGGTGCTAGTAGCTAGTACATGACACTTGATGGTGCTAGTAGCTAATACATGACACTTGAAGGTGCTAGTAACTAGTACATGACACTTGAAGGTGATAGTAACTAATACATGACACTTGAAGGTGCTAGTAACTAGTACATGACACTTTAAGGTGCAAGTAACTAGTACATGACACTTTAAGGTGCTAGTAGCTAATACATGACACTTGAAGGTGCTAGTAACTAGTACATGACACTTGAAGGTGCTAGTAGCTAATACATGACACTTTAAGGTGCAAGTAACTAGTACATGACACTTTAAGGTGCAAGTAACTAGTACATGACACTTGAAGGTGCTAGTAACTAGTGCTAACTAGTATGACACTTGAAGGTGCTAGTAACTAGTACATGACACTTGAAGGTGCTAGTAGCTAATACATGACACTTGAAGGTGCTAGTAACTAGTGCTAACTAGTATGACACTTGAAGGTGCTAGTAACTAGTACATGACACTTGAAGGTGCTAGTAACTAGTACATGACACTTGAAGGTGCTAGTAACTAGTGCTAACTAGTATGACACTTGAAGGTGCTAGTAACTAGTACATGACACTTGAAGATGCTAGTAGCTAATACATGACACTTTAAGGTGCAAGTAACTAGTACATGACACTTTAAGGTGCAAGTAACTAGTACATGACACTTGAAGGTGCTAGTAACTAGTGCTAACTAGTATGACACTTGAAGGTGCTAGTAGCTAGTACATGACACTTGTAGGTGCTAGTAGCTAGTATGACACTTGAAGGTACTAGTAACTAGTGCTAACTAGTATGACACTTGAAGGTGCTAGTAGCTAGTACATGACACTTGTAGGTGCTAGTAGCTAGTATGACACTTGAAGGTGCTAGTAACTAGTACATGACACTTGAAGGTGCTAGTAGCTAGTATGACACTTGAAGGTGCTAGTAACTGGTACATGACACTTGAAGGTGCTAGTAGCTAGTATGACACTTGAAGTGCTAGTAACTAGTGCTAACTAGTATGACACTTGAAGGTGCTAGTAGCTAGTATGACACTTGAAGGTGCTAGTAGCTAGTATGACACTTGAAGGTGCTAGTAACTAGTACATGACACTTGAAGGTGCTAGTAACTAGTACATGACACTTGAAGGTGCTAGTAACCAGTACATAACACTTGAAGAAGGTATTAGTAAGTAATACATGACACTTGAAGGTGCTAGTAACTAGTACATGGCACTCCAAGTTGCTAGTAACTAGTACATGACACTTGAAGGTGCTAGTAACTAGTACATGACACTTCAAGGTGCTAGTAACTAGTACATGACACTTGAAGGTGCTAGTAACTAGAACATGACACTTAAAGGTGCTAGTAACTAGTGCTAACTAGTATGACACTTGAAGGTACTAGTAACTAGTACATGACACTTGAAGGTGCTAGTAACTAGTACATGACACTTGAAGGTGCTAGTAACTAGTATGACACTTGAAGGTACTAGTAACTAGTACATGACACTTGAAAGTGCTAGTAGCTAGTATATGAGAATTGAAGGTGCTAGTAACTAGTACATGACACTTTAAGGTGCTAGTAACTAGTGCTAACTAGTATGACACTTGAAGGTACTAGTAACTAGTACATGACACTTTAAGGTGCTAGTAACTAGTACATGACACTTTAAGGTGCTAGTAACTAGTGCATGACACTTGAAGGTGCTAGTAACTAGTATGACACTTGAAGGTACTATTAACTAGTACATGACACTTGAAGGTGCTAGTAACTAGTACATGACACTTGAAGGTGCTAGTAACTAGTACATGACACTTGAAGGTGCTAGTAACTAGTACATGACACTTGAAGGTGCTAGTAACTAGTATGACACTTGAAGGTACTAGTAACTAGTACATGACACTTGAAGGTGCTAGTAGCTAATACATGACACTTGAAGGTGCTAGTAACTAGTACATGACACTTGAAGGTGCTAGTAGCTAATACATGACACTTGATGGTGCTAGTAGCTAGTACATGACACTTGAAGGTGCTAGTAGCTAATACATGACACTTGAAGGTGCTAGTAACTAGTATATGACACTTGAAGGTGATAGTAACTAATACATGACACTTGAAGGTGCTAGTAACTAGTACATGACACTTTAAGGTGCAAGTAACTAGTACATGACACTTTAAGGTGCTAGTTGCTAATACATGACACTTGAAGGTGCTAGTAACTAGTACATGACACTTGAAGGTGCTAGTAGCTAATACATGACACTTTAAGGTGCAAGTAACTAGTACATGACACTTTAAGGTGCAAGTAACTAGTACATGACACTTGAAGGTGCTAGTAACTAGTGCTAACTAGTATGACACTTGAAGGTGCTAGTAACTAGTACATGACACTTGAAGGTGCTAGTAGCTAATACATGACACTTGAAGGTGCTAGTAACTAGTGCTAACTAGTATGACACTTGAAGGTGCTAGTAACTAGTACATGACACTTGAAGGTGCTAGTAACTAGTACATGACACTTGAAGGTTCTAGTAACTAGTGCTAACTAGTATGACACTTGAAGGTGCTAGTAACTAGTACATGACACTTGAAGGTGCTAGTAGCTAATACATGACACTTTAAGGTGCAAGTGACTAGTACATGACACTTTAAGGTGCAAGTAACTAGTACATGACACTTGAAGGTGCTAGTAACTAGTGCTAACTAGTATGACACTTGAAGGTGCTAGTAGCTAGTACATGACACTTGTAGGTGCTAGTAGCTAGTATGACACTTGAAGGTACTAGTAACTAGTGCTAACTAGTATGACACTTGAAGGTGCTAGTAGCTAGTACATGACACTTGTAGGTGCTAGTAGCTAGTATGACACTTGAAGGTGCTAGTAACTAGTACATGACACTTGAAGGTGCTAGTAGCTAGTATGACACTTGAAGGTGCTAATAACTGGTACAAGTCACTTGAAGGTGCTAGTAGCTAGTATGACACTTGAAGTGCTAGTAACTAGTGCTAACTAGCATGACACTTGAAGTGCTAGTAGCTAGTATGACACTTGAAGGTGCTAGTAACTAGTGCTAACTAGTATGACACTTGAAGGTGCTAGTAACTGGTACATGACACTTGTAGGTGCTAGTAGCTAGTATGACACTTGAAGGTACTAGTAACTAGTGCTAACTAGTATGACACTTGAAGGTGCTAGTAACTAGTACATGACACTTGTAGGTGCTAGTAGCTAGTATGACACTTGAAGGTGCTAGTAACTAGTACATGACACTTGAAGGTGCTAGTAGCTAGTATGACACGTGAAGGTGCTAGTAACTGGTACATGACACTTGAAGGTGCTAGTAGCTAGTATGACACTTGAAGGTGCTAGTAACTGGTACATGACACTTGAAGGTGCTAGTAGCTAGTATGACACTTGAAGGTGCTAGTAACTAGTACATGACACTTGAAGGTGCTAGTAGCTAGTATGACACTTGAAGGTGCTAGTAACTGGTACATGACACTTGAAGGTGCTAGTAGCTAGTATGACACTTGAAGATGCTAGTAACTGGTACATGACACTTGAAGGTGCTAGTAGCTAGTATGACACTTGAAGGTGCTAGTAACTGGTACATGACACTTGAAGGTGCTAGTAGCTAGTATGACACGTGAAGGTGCTAGTAACTGGTACATGACACTTGAAGGTGCTAGTAGCTAGTATGACACGTGAAGGTGCTAGTAACTGGTACATGACACTTGAAGGTGCAAGTAGCTAGTATGACACGTGAAGGTGCTAGTAACTGGTACATGACACTTGAAGGTGCTAGTAGCTAGTATGACACTTGAAGGTGCTAGTAACTGGTACATGACACTTGAAGGTGCTAGTAGCTAGTATGACACTTGAAGGTGCTAGTAACTGGTACATGACACTTGAAGGTGCTAGTAGCTAGTATGACACGTGAAGGTGCTAGTAACTGGTACATGACACTTGAAGGTGCTAGTAGCTAGTATGACACTTGAAGGTGCTAGTAACTGGTACATGACACTTGAAGGTGCTAGTAGCTAGTATGACACTTGAAGGTGCTAGTAACTGGTACATGACACTTGAAGGTGCTAGTAGCTAGTATGACACGTGAAGGTGCTAGTAACTGGTACATGACACTTGAAGGTGCTAGTAGCTAGTATGACACGTGAAGGTGCTAGTAACTGGTACATGACACTTGAAGGTGCTAGTAGCTAGTATGACACGTGAAGGTGCTAGTAACTGGTACATGACACTTGAAGGTGCTAGTAGCTAGTATGACACGTGAAGGTGCTAGTAACTGGTACATGACACTTGAAGGTGCTAGTAGCTAGTATGACACTTGAAGGTGCTAGTAACTGGTACATGACACTTGAAGGTGCTAGTAGCTAGTATGACACTTGAAGGTGCTAGTAACTGGTACATGACACTTGAAGGTGCTAGTAGCTAGTATGACACGTGAAGGTGCTAGTAACTGGTACATGACACTTGGAGTAAACATGGAACTGCCGGACAAAGAAAAGACACAGAAATGTGGTTTTAGAAAAGAATATTGAGAATAACATACGCTAAAAAGAGTAAAGGATTTTCTACAAGAGACTAAATAAAAAAAATAAAAAGTAAGTAAGTAAAGCGCCTTACGCCATGTGGAATATAGTGTATATGTTGTTAGTGTCTATATTTTAAATAGACCTTCCGAACATGTTTTTATTTTTTTTTAGATAATGGGATCGGGATTACACCCGTGCCGCTTTACTTTCCAGAAAAAAAAAGTCGGTACCCATTTAAGGCTGGGTGAACCTGGCAGCCTTCGATCATTAGCTCAGTTCACACACCACTGAGCTATCGCGGCTCCCTATAGCAAAAACAAATGGAAA